>CM035806.1:20467570-20557570 GCA_020466095.1 Chlorops oryzae | reverse complement strand
ACGCCTTTAAGATCGACCCACGATCGGTAACATTTACTGCAGGGGAGTGCATTATTCACAAACACATACACATATCACACTCTCTAGAGTGACAAAGTCACCGAAGACGTCACTGTCGCTGTCAGTTCGTGTACAAGCGTCATAAAAAACGTCTCCTTCGAAATGAAACGCTTGGCGGATCCAAAATAACCCAAGCGTCATCGTTTTGTTTTTAACCCATTTAAGGACGGGTGTTAAATTTGCTGAACACAATCAATTCTTATTTGTTCTTGTCGGCTCAAAACAGGTTAGGGGTGACTTTTCCTGTTGGGGTTAATATATATATAAACACGCATTCAAATGGTTGTGTTCGTTGTATTAAACTTTTAGGGTGATCGAAATCTCAAAAACATTGCAGATTTCAATCACAAATTTTCTTTATTACTCCCAATTAAATCGCACTCACACACACATACTTCTACATATTATTCTCTAATAGACATCAACTTTGCTGGACAGTGTGCTCATTTATGGAATCAAATCCAGCAGTTCTGTTCAATACTCAAAGACAATCGACAAGGCATTTCAAATATTCCTTTTCATTTATTACGTCCGTACGGACGCGTGTTTTGGCCACCGATGGTCTGCTGTGTTGTACCAATTTGAAATTGCTAATTTTCCGGTCAAAGTCCAAATCCAAATCAACTATAATTAGATGCCTTTATATCATCCCAGCTCGAACTGCTATCGAATTTCTGTTGCAATTAAACTCGGAGCCTTCAATTGGCTATATGAAGCAAGATATATATACATATATATATATATGTATATGTAAAAATGAAGTTTCATTCGCATAACAGCCAATCCGACTTTAATTGGCTCTTAAGTGCGTCAATTTCGCTTCATTGCCTGCAAGCGCCTAATTTTGCATTTGCCTTTAATAGAGCGATTGAAAACGGATTCGCAGGCTCCACAATACAAGCACAATCGAGTTGCACTGAAATTGAGCATAATTATCAATATGAATTTTCGATTCGGCTTTTCCATTTTCGGCTTGGCCATGAATTCTTTCAATGGAGATTGAAATGTGTTTGGGTCGAATTTTTTTTTACATTGGGTTGGGGGTGGATCCATCCATTGGAAATTTATACAATGTACATAAGGATCAGAATAGTAGAATAGAATTCGAACAGAGGATTAAATGCATGTTAAGGAAACATAAGCCTGACATATACATACTTCTTATCTTATTCAGGGTTAATACAACTTTTCCGCAGAAGAGGCTTAAATAAAAGGCAAAAAAGAAGCCAACAAAAATATTTCCAAGCTCAAAAAAAAAAAAAAAAAAAAAGTAAGGGTGTTATAGTCAGGCGAGCCTGACAATAAAATACCCGACACAGACACACATGTTTAAATAATTTTTGAACCACGCCCAAAAAACAGGACCACTAAGTAAGAATATTCAAGAGGTTTTGAAGGCCATTAGGGGCCCCATATACCGACTTTTGTTAAATTTCTTTATGAAAACCGCCCCTTTGCCACGCCCACTTTTCCATTTTTTTTGCAATTCTAATCGGAGGCTTAAATATGCACTCAAATTCTAAGTTTCATTGAAATATTTCAATAAAGTCCGATTTTGAGGCAGTTTTGGGATATTTGTGACAGACCCTAGTACTGGAAGTACCCTTAATAATGGACCGATCAAGGAAACTCCTTTTGGGAGGATGTTTATGGCTACAAAGGAAGCATAAGTGCCAAATTTCGTTCAAGTCTCATTTGAATTTCGGGTGTAGGGGACAATTTTCGAAAAACGCCCTTCTGAAACGCCCACTTTTAAAATTTTTGGAAATCGTATTACTTGCCTTGAAACATGTTCAAATATCAAATTTCATTTCAATGTGTTGAAAAACTTCGATTTTAGTGCAGTTTTTGTGATTTTCGTAACAGACCCTAGTACTGGAGGTACCCCTAAAAATGGTTCGATCGGGTCCATTCTCGAACTTGTTCTTACTCATGTCGCCGTGACCGCGCATACCAAATTTTGTCGAGATAGCTCAACTCCTTCGATAAGATAACTGTATACAGACAGACGGACAGACAGACGGACAGACAGACGGACATGTCTAAATCGAATCTCCTAGTGACGCTGATCATTTCTATATATATTTTGTATGGTCTATCTCGACTGGTTCTGGGTGTTACACACAACCACACAAACGCAATATACCCTCGACAGAGTGTGTCGGGTATAAAAAGGATATCCACCGCATAACGGAAAAGCTTGCGTGATTTTGTAAAATCTGAAGTTACGATTCTTGGTCCCGGCTTAAACAGGGAGACAAGCCGCGAGACACTGGAAGGAAACACATGAGAGTGACGGAGATGGAATGTATTTCGTTTCCGCCACTCTTATGTGTATCCTTGCAGTGTCACTCTTAATGTAAACAGGGACGTGTTCTCTCTTCAAAAACTGCCATTAATTTCAAACATTTATCCTTTTTTGTCTTGAAAACTTTTTGCACTTATAGGAAATAAGGCCAAAAACACACCAGTCAGGAATTTTAAGAGAGAAATAAGCTTAGAGATGAGACCCCAGGCGGGCTTTGTATTTACTAGGCACGCAGCATACAATAGTATTGTATGGCACGCAGTGTACAGAGTAGTTGATAGGCAAAAATGAAAAACAATTTTGTTTTTCTATGAAATCGTTGACTGCCTACTACGCCATACATTTGGTGTATAGCAAGTATGCAGAACCGAAGAAAGCAACCGAAGCGAAGTGATTGGATGTAAATGATGAAAGTTGTTCTTGATTATCTACGAAAAATCCCTCAGCTATCTTTTAGCATCAATTATTTTCAACCCTTTATCGTAAACGAACCCATATGGGCATTTCCAAACGGACGTGACTGTTACGTTTATAATTTGAAGTCCCGAATTGAAGAATGCGGTAAATAACAATTTTGTTTCTAATAACAGTTTATTCCTTGTTAACCGGGTACCTACGGGACCGAAAAATGTGTTCGCTTACGAGGAAACTGTTTGAGAATCACTAGCTGCAGCAAAAAATGTTTAAGCATTTTAGGTACGTTTAAACGAAAGCCTCTTCTCTGCCATTGCAAGAGCCTTCGTGTTTGTTATTAATGCTTAATAAAGTATTTTACTTACCAACAATTAGGTACATAGCACAATTAATGGATCAATCGAGTACAATGGACATGGTCAACTAAATGGTCCATCTGGAAAAAATCATTGTGTATCCTTTCAACGGGCAAGCCACACGAGTATGTGCTTCAAAAAGTTATTTCGGCTCCTCAAACTTGATGGCACAAGATTGATTTCTGAAAATTAATTACAAATCGTAAGGATAAGCATATAGAGAGGCTCACATTAACTTACTCAAATAAGAAAGGCCCCAGGTGCTTCCGATGTCATCATCAATCTAAAAGAAAATGTATATACAATATTATTATGGTAAGAATATATCAGTTATTTAGAATGCTTCTGCTCAGATGTCCTACATTCTAGTTAACATTAGATGGATGTCGAGTCGAGTGGCAGGCAGGTCATAATTTCTATCAAAATGTGCATTTCCTTGAGATTAAAATCACTGATACGCATTGCTCCTTTTGAGCTTCTAAATATGTATATCAATCAGTCCGCCACAGTCGTCTTCAGCCATTCGTACAAGAAATTTCATAATATTTTTCCACCGCTTACTAAAGCCGCCATCATAAATGAGTGCTTTTCATAGCATTTTATATTGAGCAAAGGATTTCTTATCGCTTTTTAAGGGCAAGCCCAAAATTCCGGCACGTGTTTTAAATAAATATAAATAAAATCTTAAATGTTTATTACTTCAGATAAATGCAGATTTTTTCAGTTGGAGAAAATATAAGTGTATGGTAAAAATATTTTTTTTATAGGAAAAGCGTGCTGGCGCAATTCGAATTTCGATTTACCTCATAGAAAAGAAAGTGCAGAGATTGTGTTTTTTTTTTTTTTTTGTTCAACGAATTCGCACCAATGTAGTTATTTAACTTCCGTTATTTTTATATCAACCCTCCATTTTACTTTTTTATATAAATACCTTTGAGCTCTCATAACATCGTTATGACTTTCTCATATCATGGCTTGAGGAATCACAAATATGTATGTAAATTGAGCCCTAAAAATGTGCACACCAATGTAATAGAGAATTACAGAACAAAAGAAACTGTTTGAGACATACCTACATATTTAATATTGACGATATCATATCGATTTACAATACTCATTCCGTTAGTGGTCAAAACGTTGTTTTATTTAGCTTAATGGGGTTCTTCAAAACATCCCGGCTGGAAATTCTACCTCGGCGCTAGCTAGTTTTTATCTTGGGCTTAGCTAGTAAGGTCTAGCTAGCGCCATATAGAACTATAGCTCTAACTCTTCTTCCTCCTAATCTCTGCAATGTGTTAGAGCTACGCTGCTTCAACATAGGTATGTATATAGCATGAGGAAAAGAGAAGCATGCTATGCCATCGAAATATTTAGCTTCTGCTCTGGTGAAATGAGGTGTTTTTGCATTGACACTTTAATTTTTTATTTTGGGAGATATTCCAGTGCGCTATATATTAAAATATCTACCAAACTAATAACATGATATGAAAAAACTTCAAAAACATAAAAATTATCAAGTAAACTCAGTAAAAAGGAGTAATAGAAGTTGTTTTCTTAGTCTTACACCATCCATATAACTTTTAAATCACACTGCTTTAGTAACAATGCTACATTCTAAACACAATCAAATTCGTAGCCTTATTAAAAAAAATGTATGTCAATTTATTATTGAATGAAAACATTAGTACACATTAGGCAAAAAGACTTCAACCTACATTTATTAAAGAATTAATTTTAAAAGCTATATAAAAAACCGAACCGACGCACAGGGGGGCCGCTCCATATATTTTTTGGAAAAAAATAGAAGGAGAGGTCGTAGAGCATTGAAATTTTTCAGAAACACTTCTGTGGGCTAAATTAAAATATTTTGAAAAAATCTTGGAAATCCACTCACTGCCACGCCCACCTCCTATATAAGTGCACAAGTCAAAATTTTTATTTTTAGACCTAGGGACTTGAAATTCGAGACACTTCTTAAATGAGTTCTCTTCAAAAAAAAAGCTAAAAATATTGGGGCTGCCACGCCTACTTTGGGTTTAACGCCCATCGAAAGTTAAATTTTTTAAATGTTTTTATTTCCTATCTAGCATTATATGGAATTTTCACATAAATTAAAGAATTTTAATTTTTTCCAAGAGCTTAAACATTGGCTGTGTCCATTCAAAAGAAGATCATACCCTCAACAGCATTCCGCGAACGATATTAGCCTTCGAAATCATACGAATAATTTTTGTTTATATTGAAATATGCCGACCTTCCTTTTTAGTAAAGCAGCAATGCAAAGCACAAAGTGTTATTCCAAAAAAAATGAGAATTGAATATTTTTTATCTACATTTCTGGAAAATGTATATAAATTTTCTTACTCTTCAATCTTAATAAATTTTTTTAAAAAAATAATTGCTATACATAATTGCAAAGTTACGCTAATGGTTAAACGCTGGTTAGTTAATCAATTTCAGCGCCAACGACGTTCTAAAATGTTAATTTTGGCGTTAACTTTTCTGAGCGTAATTTTTTGTCTTTACTTTTTTTAAATCTTGTATGGTAATATTCTGTGAAAACTGATTTAAAAAAATTGAAAAATAACGATGTTACGTTACAGAAAAGTTTATGAAGTGCTAATTTTTTATTGTTTGATTGAAAGAATATAGAAGTACCTATTCATTTGTATATAGTAAGTACCCTGTTACAAGCAAAGCAATAAATTTTTTTCCAACAAAAAAATGAAAGTTGCAATATTTTTTACTCCAATTTCTGCTAATTATTAATTATTATTCTGAACTTTTCAAGTTAATAAATTTTTTTTTTACATGAAAGAGTAATTGCTATGTTTCCACCAAAAAATAAATCAAAGGCAATAGCGTTGGGTTTTCACATAAAAAATGTTCTCTATTTGGACTACGATTTTAATCTGAAATTTAATAAAAAACATTTTGTTAGTTTTTTTTAATAAAAAAGTTCAATTTTCATAAAAAAGAATGTTGAATTCCTCATATCCAAATATTTCTTTACAAAAGTAAATCATTAAAATTTTGAAATTCAAAAGTTGAAATATCCTATTTTTTCCACTGATGCCCCACTGTGCGACGCCGGGTTTCTTTGATAATTTTTTTGCAAGCGGCATCATAGTGCCACTTTGTGTCTACCCGTATTGTTGTTGGTAGCTTTTTGGTGAATTTCTCCAATTTGTTAAATTTCCTATTCCTGCCTACTAGGGATGGGCAAAAAAACATCGATATATCAAAACATCGATATTTTTAAAACGATATATCGAAAATTTATGCCGATATTTTTGCTCGGCGGTATATCGTACATCGATATACTTTTCCCGACATCGAAAGCGATATTTTGTATATGTCTGCCGTTGTAAACATGTGCTTCACACTTATTTCTCTTGGATATAAAGCGGCATTTTAATCGTGCATGTCTTATCTTATCGTATCATATCTTATCATTCCATCTGAGAACTCGAAAACGTCCTTTTGCACACTCCAATTTCGTCTAAAATATGTACAGTGTACTCTGTCTTAAGCAAATACCTACGGGACCGAAAGATCTGTCCGCTTAACAGAGGTGTTCGCTTAAAAGGAAAGATTTGAGAAGCAGGAGCACTAGAAATCCTGAAATCTGTCAGTTTAGAGTAGTGTCCGCTTAGGACGGTTCTCCTTAAGCAGAAGGTACACTGTACTGTATTTTAGTACAATAGTAATTTTTAATTGGTATTTATAATGTAGATATATCGAAAACTCGACATTTTTTCCCCAGATAGTATCGTTTCAATTTCGAATGCTTTTTAAATAAATCGATACGATATATATCGATGTATTTTCCCATATTGCCCATCCCTACAGCCTAGAGTGAATTTCTCGATCGCAGTAGAGCATATATAACTATATATGGCACTCAGGAGCCGTTTCAATTTTGGCTCTTTTCAACACGGTCTTGTGTACCCACCAAAATGAGCAGTTTTCACTTAGGTACTCACCAAAAGTATTTCTCTCTCGCTCTTTTTTTGCCTGCCGAGTAACATCTCTTTCTAACTGGCGCGAATTGTCCCGCCTAAAATCTATGAGAGTGACATATATAGTAATATATGCAGTAGAGCTTTTTCGACGCCGACAGTTAAACTTATAGTCCTTTATGACCTACCATACAATACTGACCTACACTCCTACATACGCTCAACACAGAAAGTACTCGGTTTATATTTCCAAGAATTTAAGCTAAGTGAGAATTATAAAAAAAGTTTTGTCGCAAATTTTCTCTTTCGGTTCTAGATAGGCCCAAGCTAGTAACTAGACTTCTCTAGGCAATTTCCAGCCGGGATACAGTATTCAGAGCACGGGAAAACATTTGACTTCAAATAAGCCTTGGCCTCGGAATCAAAGGTTAAAATTTCCACTCTCTAATTTAGATCAAATATTGAAATTTCGTAATCCAACAAATGCTGTTATAACAGGACCTAAACTGCTTTTAAACTACTCTGCTCCCTTAAAAAGATTCATTTTTTTATTTCGCAAAATTTCGCGTAAATCTTTCTCGAATATTTCTTTTTTAATTCGCAAATAAAATGACAAAAAAAAAAAAAAAATTACAAAAAAAAATGAAAATTACGAAAAAAAAAAACTATTTGAGGAATATCTCCCTTCGCAGCGTTTGATTTTAATTCATTTTTCTCTGTGACAGACAAAGGACACGTTGCTATCGACTAACGGCATTTGCTTTGATACTTCGAAACTCCTGAGTGACAACACCTCTTCAAAAGTGTTGTATTGTCCATTTTATTTGTGGCTAGTGCAGAATTGATTGCTTCCTGTCTACCGCAAGCCAACGGATGTGGATGGCTATGCCTTCAGGAGGCTGTTGCTCTACCCGATAGCGATGCTGCTGCTGGTGCTGGTGCTGCTACAGTACAGCAATGGATATTGGTGTAAAATTCTCATTTTTCAAGAGATTTATTTCACTGAGACGGAATAAATGAGAAAGGTTGAATTCAAAGTCGAAGGACAAAAAAAATTATTGGATAGCATGAAGGAAAGTTAGTTGCATTTCGTGACGTGTTATCGTTGGATTTCGAATTTAATGCTGTGTAGAGCATCTAAATTGATATATTCTCAAAAATTAAATGCCAAAGATTTTCTCATAAAATTCGAGATCATTCATACCATATAATGGCATTAAAAGAAAAGGAAAGGAAAAAAACTTTTCCATTACTAAATTCATTTCAATGCAGTGCAATTAAGGATTTTTGGGCTGCTTTTTTTTTTAATGAAACTCTTGCTGGAATTCTGGAGCAGGTAGGTTAGACTTTATAATTGTGTGAACACATATGTATATACAGGGTGTTTCCCATAACGGTGTACATCCGAAGGGTGGTGATAGAGGGGGTCAAGACGAACCAAAAATCGTATGGGAGGGGGGGGGTCGCAAATGCA
Organism: Chlorops oryzae; assembly: GCA_020466095.1. Taxonomy (NCBI): domain Eukaryota; kingdom Metazoa; phylum Arthropoda; class Insecta; order Diptera; family Chloropidae; genus Chlorops; species Chlorops oryzae. The sequence goes on along the minus strand of CM035806.1, from coordinate 20,548,996 downwards.
CCCTTGAGGAGTTATAGGGCCTTAAAGTTTTTTCGCACTAAGTCCAGAAAAACAATTCTCCCACGCTAGTGGCTTACTGTAGAAAAAAAAATGTTATGCGGTTTGAAAGCCAATTGTACAGGCTTTTGGGAAAAATTGAATTGATGGTCAAAACTGCAGTTATTGTGTGAAAAATAAACGCTCAAAGTCAAAAATTCTGAAAAAATTTTCAATTATTTTACTTTGGGAGCCATTTTGGTATGGAAAAGGTCCAATTAACACATGCTTTTTTAATTTTTTTTTAAATCCTCGATCAATTTACTTCAAATCTGTGGTACATTTGTTATACCTTATTAGCGGTTTAACCTCAGGAAAAATAGGATTTAAAAACGAACTTGAGTCCAGAATCGTGAAATGGGCCTGAAGGATGTTTGAATTTGAGTCATAAGTATATCGACGACTCTTAAGGAAAAGGACTCATATTGGACTCTAAGATTTTCAGACTCTCTTAAAGAGCCCGTCATGGGGGCGCCGATTATGAATTAGGAGTCGTTTATGATTCTTTAATAATTCCGAATGTTTGCTGTCTCAAGATAAATCTAGCATAGAAAATAATGCTGCAAGAAAAAGGTTTTTTTTTTTAAAACAATATTTTTCCTTTCTTTTTTATTCATTTTTTTCCGAACTCAATTTGTTTCGCTTTAATTCACTTTATCAACTTGCAATATCTCCCATTACTGGCATTGTTCAAAAAAAAAAAAAAAAAAATTACCTCACATATGCACACACACACACAAACATGCATGCATACATACATACATACATACATATATGCAATCCTCCAGCTATGCATGGTTGTGGCGCCAACTTAAATAATTCAATTACATCCGACGGATATTCATAAAAGCAAAGCACTGAAAAATAGAGTGTCATGCTTCATTAATTTTATGTGCCCAACTCGGAGTTAGAAGTGCCAGCGATAAAATTATCTTGTCGTATTTGCGCACGCAAGAGCAATGAAAACAGGGCTCAAGGATCTGGTTGGCTAGACGTCTGTGATAATGACTTCCATAATGCTCAACTCTCAACGAAGACGTCCTTGTGTTCCGTCTTTTTCCATTTTCCATTTCCATTTCCTTTTCCCATTCCTTCTTCATTCTTCGTCTTCTTTATATCATTTTCCATGATTTCAATTACTTAAATTAAATGCTCCTCTTAGAGCACAATATTTCCATTACGCTGTCATTATCGCTTCCTTATATCGCGAATACAATAATATTTTGCATTTCTTTTTTCTTCTTCTTCTCTCGCAATATTCTCTTAATGGCAATCGTTAGCATATTCATTTTTATTTCATTTTTTTCATTTTCGTTTTAACGTTTTAACCTTTTACAGCCGCAAACATATGTTGGCTGTTCATATGTGCTGTGTGCATGTTGGTGTAAAATCAACAAATCGAATCGATTTTCATTATTGCGTTTTGATGTTTTGAATTAACATATCGCACATGTGCTTCAATAGTGTCGTAACTCAAAATTTGCAATTTTTCACAAAACACAGTTTCAGTTTCAGTTTCGATGCCAGTCTAGGTGCATTTGTATGGCGAAGAGACTGACATAACTGTTTTTCGCTCTGACTTTCAATAAAAATAAAAAAAAAAATACAACTAAATAGAAGTGTGCTATTAGGTAGACATGTGAACTGTGAACACGTTTCTTCCATTAACCCTAATTTGCCAAATTTTGAATTGTGACACTATTGAAGCACATGTGCGGTATACTTATGTAGAACTAATACACAGTCGGAAGGTTCAAAAGTGCACTTTATTTGGGAACACTTGCTCCGATGGGCTTTGCTCCATCACACTCAGTGCGTAAAAAAAAATACCACTATAGAGTAGGTACTAATCTTCAAAGTGAGCGTTAGAAATGTCGGAATCCTTGGTCGAGATTCGGGACTATCCTTTTCTACTAATTATTACAGCCGTAGCAAATCTCCTACAACCGCACAGACTCCCAAGAGCAGACAGAATCGCTCCACTCGATTCTGGGGCTCCTGGTTCTGGCTGTATCATGTTCAAATTGCGTTTAGGTCAGCATATGGTCAACAATTCGTACATCACAATTATTGATGCCACGAATATTGATTTGGCCGAATACTGAGTACCGAATATTCGGTGAACCTCTCGGCCGAACAACGAATATTCGGTACGTAGTAAAGACAACTTGGGCCTACTCGCGACCATATGGTGTCAAGAAAAAAGCTGCCACTGAAAAATTTACCTTCTGTTTTCAATGTTTTCAAAGAAAATTAAAAATAAGCTAGTATAAATACTTAAATTAAAGATTAAAAGACATATCTGCTGTATTTTTAATTCTCTTTAATCAAATTTATTTAATTTATTATGAGAAAAATTTAATTTTTAGTTACTGCTGGTTTTCTCATAGCACTATTCGGTATTCGGCCGAATATTTTAAATATTCGGCTGAATACCGAATATTGGAGAAAGAGGCCGAATACTGAATAGTAACCGAATATTCGTTGCGTCACTAATCACAATACATTTCGAGAAGTTTAATTAAGAGAGATTAAGAGAAGTATTCGGATGATTTATTCGATTTCTATTGATTATTTTTGTTCAGTTTTAGTAGTCCCAAGTAATCGCGACCACAATTCGGTTACTTGTAATCGTAATCATTTGATTATTGGGCCCAGCAAAAAACAAAATAGTATCTACTTAATCAATTATTTCAACATTTCAATAAATGTAGATAATTGCTATTGATTACAATTAGTAATCATTATTTAATTGCTATGCTTCGCAGAATAGTAGCCATATAATTGCCATAGCTGTAAAAGCCATATGGCATATTAAAGAATTAATATTCATTAAAATATTTAAAAACTCTTTCATTGAGGACTCGTGATTTTTCAACTTCCGGCTTACAATGAACAGTACTTTCATGCAAATTTAATTGAAAATAAAACATGAAATGCATCCTGTTGTCTGTTTGTCTATCTTACGAGTAAATTGTAAAAAAAAAAAAAAAAAATTCCCCTAGAAAACAGAACTTAAAATGAAAATTCAATGAATTTTAAAACGCTATGACATAAATCTTTTTAATTACTCCATAAAGCGACCACAGAAAGATTTTTTCAACTAGAATACCGGGGAAAGGATGCACATGAAGCCAATAGGCTATTAATTTTTGATTTTTTATTCATTTTAAATTTCAGTTGCATTACGCTCCATTTTCCATTCTACTATTAAGCTTAGGTCACAATACGCAGTAATTCCATTTAATTATATAAATTGAAAATCCATAGAATTACCTACAAACGTTATCGCGAAATCGTAGATAAGCACAGATGTTAACAAATTGAGCTTTATAGACAGATAGATGAAAAATGCTTTTGAAACATTATAAATTAACTAGGTCAACTGGTCGCTTGATTGGCAGTCAGCAGGCGAACTTGAAATTGTGAATGTGAATTTAATAAAAAACATCCTCAAAATATGTATTGGCCTGGATCTATGCCGTAAAATTCAAGACGTAAACTAAGGCTGTTATAGTAGCTTGCTTTAATTAATAGCAGCAAATTTTTTTTGAGGTCTTTAAGATCATAGGGCCATAGAAATAGATTTTTTATGGAAATGTACACTGTGACACTTTTATTTTTGAGGAACTATACGAGGTTTCGCTCAAATTTAAGTTTCACTTAGTATATCTGAAAAGTGCTCGGTTAGGCAGTTTGATTTTGTGACAGACCTAGTCCTGAGTCTTAAACTTCAAGAAATTTATTTGAGATGCACAACGAAATAATAAATTCTCTTCAATCCCTTTTTGGCTTGGCAAGATTTTCAAAACGTTCTGAACATTTTTAAAAAAAAAAACAATGCAGCACTAATATCAAATTATTTTCACGAAATTCTTGAAACCATTTGCGTTTGTGATTTTGTAAAAACCAGTTCGAGATACTCAAAAAGGTCGAAATTATTATAACTTGTTTTACGTCTGATTTTGTGGCACGCAACTAAATTGTTCAAGTTTCGAAGTGGATAACTGTATTAAGAAGACGACCGACGATAGAGTTCGTGTACTTGAAAGAAGTCTGTTTAGTAATAATTTTATCATATTTAAATAGAAAAAATTCCAAAATATTCATATTGGCTTGGGAACTATGGGCTATAAAAATTAAAAAGAGGTGAAAAAATCGTACAATTTTCGATATTATTGCAATTTGTAAATACTAGGCGGAGTTATTTCGGGCCAGTTACTGAAACTTTTTTTTATGAGAGTCCAGTGCAAAAACTTTGTCATAAATAGGAAAGAGAAATATTAAACGCTTTGCGAGATATTTCCATAATTAAGTGCGCAACTTAATTCTCGCCCGCACTTTTTGAGATCGATTTAAAAAAGAAATCGATAAAATCTAAGTAAAATAAGTATAGGAAGTTGGTATACTCACCGAGCGCTTTCAGAAATTGCAGTCAAATATTCGACAACATTTTATGTGTTGCACCGTGTTATGAAAGGAACTAGTTTTTGTGTTAAGATTTCGAAAAAAAAAAAAAAATTGAACTATAAATCAATCGATAGTGACTGAACATAAATGTTTTTTCCCACGATGTGCTTAAAAAAAAAAGGAAAACATATCAACTAATCTGGTACCTTTGTCCCATAAACAGCACTAGTATTTAACTGGTATAAATTTACCCAATTGCCTATAAAAGTACTAGAATAATTCTGGTGCATACTGGTCTAGTGGTTTCCCGTACAGATGTTATATTGATTTTCTACAGAATTTTATATGGGCGAGGCTATAGAAAAGAACAAGTACTGATGGCTTTTGCACTAGTAAAGTACTAGTACAGCACTAGTTAAAATTTCTACAGGGAAGTTTCAACTACGCTTTTTTGCGGCCATGCTGTGCTTTACTTCTCTTGTGCTATTCAAAGATATGTTAGTACTGGTGGCTTTTGCACTAGTAAAGGACTAGTACAGCACTAGTTAAAATTTCTCCAGGGAAGTTTCAACTACGCTTTCTTGCGGCCATGCTGTGCTTTACTTCTCTTGTGCTATTCAAAGATATACTTATATTAAAGATATGTATTACCCTTCATTCTTATACAAATCTAACTCTCTTGTGTTTTGCATAGAGATGAAAAAAAAAATGCTCTAATTGAAGGTACGAGTATTGAGCAAATATTTCTCAGAAAAGGAAATCACTTCGCCTAAAACTCAAGTGCCAGGATTAATTTTAATCGTTCGATTTGAAAGCTTTTGTTTCAAACGATTATTAGCCTGAATATGTCAATTTATGGTTATTCAAACCGAGAATTCTGTTACAGATTTATGTTTGAGTGGTAATAGTATACGTCAGAATACGTTCTTCTCTGTTGTTGGAAATTCCTCTCGATTTAAGGAAAAGAAACGGGCGGACGGGCATTAGGGATTTCGATCAATTTCAAGTACATATACCTACAGTATGTACATATGTACCAACTTGAAATGAAGAATTAATGTTTGCACTTCGAAACTGGAAACATTAACAATTTATGTAGAGAAACCGGAACAGATTTTCCACACAAATTGGCAGGAAATTGTAAAATAAAAATGGCTAAGTTTCTACTGGCGAAAGTGCAAATGAAACATTTTCGATTTGGATTTCAGCATCTGAACAGGAAAATGGAATCAATTCATCAATTAAGTGCTAAATTTATGTACAAATAACACAAGTTTAAAGCATATTTCCCCCGGGACATCCAAATGGACTTTTCTTATCAACTTTGGCCTTCTAAATAACAAAAAAAAAAAAAAAAATTTTTATTGAAGCGGTTTCCTACGGCCTGGGCAGGAGTGCATACTTATATTGATAAACAAAGCTTCAAGGAGTGATCGTTCATATTTTGTCCGAAATACTTAAAATGTTTTGAAGCTCAACAACATAAGTCTGAAATATGTAAAAAAAAATCGATTTGGTAAAAATGAAAAATTTCGTTTATATAAAAAAGGACTCTCAATGTTTGCGTATTTTAAACGAATTTAAATAAAATGGGGAAAACAGTCGAACGCATAAGCACAAAGCAAAAGATGAGAGCTCTAAACAACTACTTTCGAAAGGACAAATAATAATTTGAAAAAGCTTAAGGCTCACCGCATTGAGCAGATAACGAAATTATTATGTTCAAAGAAATTAAAGGAGTTTCTTCGTCGTGATTGAGATGAGGGGTGACCATAAAATAAAACCCAATCCACCAGAGGCATAAGAAAAAACAATATACAATGAGACAAGGTCGTGATGCAATAAAAGACAAAGTCGAAAGCTTCTCTGTTTTTACGTTCCCCAATGATGCGTTGCGGAGACAGCCGTTCAGCTGTCAGGTAATTTAATGCAAGGCTCTCTTCTTTCAATCTCCATTTAAGAAAATCTCTCTGTTCTCTTGTCTTTCTGTTTCAATTTCCTGATTGGATATTCTTGTATTGTCGCAGTCAATGGCTTAAGGAGCTTAGCTTACGAAAAGAATGAAAGTGGCATTCAAATGAAACAAACAAAGGTCAAAAAGTTTAAGGAAACGGAAAACAAGACTCGATAAGAAACACTGTTGAGTACCGGTTAATATTTTTTTTTTTTTTTTTTTGCCAATAATGATGAGTCTTCTGACATCTTTCGATTTCATGTTGCCTTCAGAAACGTTCAGGAATCTGGCAGGAAAACGAATTTATTGTGCACTTAATAAGACAGACGGGTTAATACATAGCTGGAAATGAGACAATGAGATTGAACTCAATGCTTTGATAGTTGATTGGATATTCCGATGGACAGAGAGATTGAAGATTAGCAATAGATTTGAGGTGAATTTATTTTTTTCGCCAAGGAAATTTTTTAAGGCTTTTTTTTTTAAGAATGGATATCTTGAGGAACGCGTTTTTATGGGTTTCGAAACGGAAGCTAAAAGAATTGAAATTCAATCAAAATCCGATACGCAGGAGAAATATGCTACACATACCTCATTGGATTCTAAGCTTGTCTTTGACATTAACCCATTTGTTCTGATAATAAAAAAACCTAAGCATAAAAAAGTGATCGCAGTTCATTTTTCAGCTTTTTTTTCATGCTCAAGGGCTATCTCCAGCTCTGTCAGAAATGAAAAACTTCATATAAAAAATCGCTTCAGAAATGAATCAGAAATTTTCTGAAGTATTTTTTTTATTTTTTTTATATGAAGTTTTTCATTTCTGACAGAACTGGAGAAAGCCCCTCGGGTTGAACTGAAAGAAATTATTACCCCCAGAAAAAAATCTGCCATTAGTCTATTTTTATGACCAGAAGACATGGCATCACGAGAATTTCTATTAACTTATATTGAGCCAATTCGTCAACCCATTTAGGACCTAGTTTTAAAAAAAATTATTTCATTTTTTTAATAAAATACTTCGAAGGGCAAGTTATAAAGGCACGACTTACTGCGGCTTTCTGACATAAATTCTTTATCGAGTAAATCAGCAGCGATTATTATTTAGGTAACAATGGTCCAAAATAAGTGTTCATATAAAACTAGGTGATCTCTTAGACTCTAAGACTTAGAGTGAACGATCCAACGAGGAAATTATTTATTTATATGCAGTGAAAGCTCCCATAAGCGGACATCGACGGTCGCGGCCTGTTTGTCCGCCTATGCGAGCTGTCCTTAAGTAGAGCTTTCACTGTATTTATAATATTAAAGACAATAAATAAAGCTTTATTTTGACATCTCGTACATGATATGATACGATATCTTGCACAGAAAGAGGTAGGGATGGAATTTTTTTGAATGAACTGGTCGAAAAATTGATCATATGTCCGAAATGGGTTAAGGATAAACTATATTTTCTTTCCTCTGGACCTTCAACTATCATCGTCGATTGGGTTATAAGAAATTACCCTTTATACTTGTTCCTATTCGTAAGAAGAAATAAAGAGAATGCCATGAACTCTAAAGAAACCCAAAAAAAAAATAATAATCCCCAATAAAATACGAAGACATGCGGATACATGTACATTTTACGTATTCTTTTATCCCTTCAATGCCTAAATTAATGGACAATAATAGTTTGCGGTTTGTTGCTATTCCCGTGTCGCCTTTCGTCAACAGGAAGTAACCAATGAATCTTCGAGCGAATAAGCTGAGTGTCGTTATCCCTCAATCTGAAGCCCATAAAGCACTGCGGTTTCAAATAAGGCGTCTATCTATTTCCGACTTGGCATAACGCAGTGAAGCCGTTGCAATTTGTCAGTTAAGATTTCCGTCAGAGACATTGTGTCTTTTCCTTTTCTGATTTGTGATTGCAATTTTTCTTTTTTTGTTTTATAACTTTTTGCACTTTACGGCCTCTCGCGACATCATCTGAGGCCAAACATTCTATAAATTTTTGTTTGAATGAAAAACTTCATCATGAATGATGAACTTTGCTCGTCGGGAAATGTGACTTCGTCGTCTCTTTTGTTGTCAGATTTTAGGATTTCCATCTGCATTTGACTGCAGTGCGCCAAGATAGAAAAAAAAAAAAAAAAAAATAACAGATTGCACTGAGAAAATCATTAAGAGTTAAGAATGACACAGTATCCTTTGAGCGGATGTTTCCCAACACTTTATAAAGCCTCACTCCGCTTTAAGTCCATTTAAAACGATTTCTAAAAAAGTGTATGATAGCAAAAACAAAAATGTTTCTCTCAAGCGAAGGCTATGTCTCTCACAGATTTATTTACATAAGTACCTGCCAAATCCTTTTGTAAGTTTATTTGCCTTCCTCCTTCGGAAGCTGCAAAGTTAAAGCTTTTGCCTGCGGCTCGAACATCTGGTGTTTTTGTCACAATATTATCACTGATTGTATCGTTGTATGTAAACTTTCCAGCGGAAGTTAATGTAATGGACGGTCGGTTTACGGACGATAATTTTGCGTGATTACGCACATTGGTATGTCGATGTACTAGTTCTTTGGACATTTTTATCTGCACAATTTATATGAAAAGAAAAAATTAAAATATTTTAAAAAGGATAATTTTGTCTCTTCGTATATGTAAATCCGCATAAAGCTAATGAGAATTGTAGATGAAATGAATGCAACCAAATACTTTATAACTATACGGGCATGGCTAAAGCGAATCTCCTGGCGACGCTGATCATTTCTATACCTACATGTTTTGTGTGGTCTATATCGACTGGCTGTGGGTGTTACACACAAGCACACAAACGCAATATACCCTCGACACAGAGTGTCTCGGGTAAAAAATATTGATTTCGATTTCATTTTAATTTTTCCCTCTGGGAAGTTAGTTGTTGTGGCCCACAGGGGTACCACTCACACTATTTATTTTATTTTATTGTATTTTGTGCTTAAACAATTTCGAGTATCCGGAGTACCTACAAGGAAACTAAATATTTGCGAAAACTCTAGAATCATTCAAGTGAGTTGATCACTGGTGGGAGGGGAAGGCTGCTGAAGCTACCGAATTTAGAATGCCCGAATATTCTTTGACGCATTATTCAATTTAATTTGATTTCGTTATCTCTTTTAGTTTGAATAGTTTTGTTCGCATGTGTGAGAAGCGCTCGTGTGTGTGCGTATGTTTGTGTCCATGTTCGTGTTCGTGTTTGTGTTGGGTGCATTAAAGCATGTCTTAAAGGTTTTGACGTAATTTCGAAGATTTGTCACAACAGCTGCTGCCACTGATTTCCGGTTGAAGCAGGCTGGCTGCCTTCTAGCTTTTCCGTCGGCAGACAATTTTCGTTATTTTTACGTCGAATTTATTTGAAATTCATAGTTTTAAAGAAAATGCCTTTAAGCTCATTCATTTGAGTTCGAATTTCTCTCACAAGCAGTCATAAAAATGCATATCTAGATATAGGAGTATTGCTTTGAGCTGCTGGTTTGCAAACAAGTTCAACCTGCATGTCCACCTCTTAACCCAGTTTTCAATCTCTCTCTCTGTCTCTCTCTATCAATCTTTATGTCCTTTCTCTCTTTCCATTCGCATCGTATGCCAAGTGTGGGACTTTTTCTCTGCCATCAAGGACTGCAGGCAAAGCAACATTTTTTCAGCCGTAATTGCCTCACATAATCGTAAGCTGCCGCAGAAGCGGCTTTTTGAAGTGCATGCGCTCCCACCTTCCTTTACCCTAACCACAATTCTAACCCAGCGATAGGGACAAGATATAACTGCATTCATTATGCACACTCCCATAAAAAATTCTAATTCGCCCGAATGTAGAGCGAACAACAGACAACATTTCTATCTATGAATAAGATACTCGCACTCGCACTGGCGCTGGCAGCAAGACCAACCGCTTCGGCGTGTGTAAACATGCACTTTTGATGCCAAGCAAAGACCGCTTCCAGCTCGAGAGCGACTGCAGGTGACTTAATTGCCTATCCGAGCAATGGCAATGGCGACTGGGAGCGGTTACTTCTGCAACTGGCACATCGTTCACGGAATTTCAAGTGTGAGAGTGGTGGGGGTAATGAAGGTAATGATAGTAGTGAGGGCAATGGGAAACTTCGAAGAGCACACAATGGAAGCAGGCCTGAGAATTTTCAAAAATAATTTTCCTGCCCAGTTCTCTACTGTTGCTGAATTCCACTGATGCGTGCGTTGGAGCTTTAGCTGGAGCTAATGTGGCAATTTCATTTCCTTTGCCATTTCTTGATTCTCTCTCATTCATATTTCGGAATTTCTGCCAAGTTCCGCTTTTATCACAAGGGCAATGTTTTTCCGCTTATCAAGTCGTCAGCATAAATAAGCTTAGTTTGGCTTATCTCGAAAGTCTCTTCACTGAATTAAGGTTTCTGTGTGCTCCTCCATCGCTTCACATGTAAACGGCAAGGAAAATATTCTTGCCCTGTGTGTAAGAAGCGTGAAACCGTTTATCAGCCTTAAGGCGTACTATGTTGTTCTTATGCTTCGGAATCAGTTGAAAACTTTTCTTAAATACAGTACACACAGGATAAGCGAGAGCAGCAGGTACCATAAAGAGCGTGGCATATGTGTTAACAGCGCGCACTCCGGAGATTGGAATAAATCGGCTTTAGGACCTTAGTTGTATAAAGGAATGCAAAGTTCATAATTAACGAGCGTTTTCTTTGAAAATAAGTTTCGCAATTGCATAGATTAGATATATTCAATTTTTATGAAAATAACAAAAGATAATATCATCATCCCAACGCCCACTCTAAGCCTGCTCATCAATTTCAAACTGAAAGCATTTACATCCTCTTTTGCTGCTGACAAGACGCCTCCTGTCTGACAGAATTTAAAATTTCACGTTTATGCTTTACACACACACATACCAGCGTGAACACATGATTGTCCTCCTCCTTATCACATGAGTTCGCATAAGTGAAAAAAATTCTTTACTTCATTTCGACTTTTAGCATCATCCATTTTCCCTTTGTACTTCCACACTTCAAAGCGTTTTTTGTTGTCTTTAAAACAATTTCAAATCCAATTTCTGACAACAGAGAAAAGCATTTTCACATTTTCGCATTTTCACGGCTTGCTTTCAACTTGTCAGTTTCCATTTTTGTCGCAATTCTTCTCTCTGCTCTCGCTTTGTGCTCGAACATTATTAAATTACGCTCTAAACGGTCGGTGAAAAAAAAAAATAAAAACCCAGAAACAAAGGCAAAGAACTCCGCGATTCGCACCCCGTTGAGCTTATTTCCTCCGCGAGGACGAGATTTTTTCTGCACGCAATCATCACAGTCGTCATTATGCGGAAGTTTTTGCCACACTCTTGTGTCTTCCGCTCGCCGCTCGTGCCCCATTTAGGGTCACACGTTGTTGACCTTCCGAAGCGTAATGTACTTAAAATATCGCATTCGGTTTATATCTTATCAGAAAGAGGGGCGGTGCGGTGCGGTCGGGTCGGACGGTCAGCAATATGGAAGTCGTTTGATTGCATTAGAGCTTTGCGCTTTTCACTTCCTTTTTCCTCAAAGTGCTTAGGAATGAAGTCAATTTGTTGTTGACAATGGCAAGTGTAGTTGATTTTATTTCTTTATCATATTGAAAGCTGTTTTTAAGTCAATTAAAGTGCCTCCAAGCAAGCGCAAACGTTGTTGACCCATTTAGAGGTGTATGGGGAAATAAACTTCATTGAGGAACTTTTTTGCAGTTGTCCTTAATTAAGTGTTGGAAAGGAGATCTTTAATAACGCATAAATGTAAAAAATACAATTCGTTATAGGTACATACAACCAGCTTTGATTTGCAGCCCAAAATACACCCCACTCATTGGAGTAGGTTTAATACTTTCGACACATACATACATTAGGGCGGTTCGAAAAGATTTTGCTTGCGCTTTGGGGTCGCAAAAGTTTACACTTATAAAAATAAAACAAGCAAGGGTGGTATTGTCAGGCAAGCCTGAATACAAAACAGGACCATAAAGAGAGAATATTCAAGAGATTTTTAAGGCCATTAGGGGCCCCATATACCGACTTTTGTTAAATTTCTTTATGAAAACCGCCCTTTTGCCACGCCCACTTTTCCAATTCTTTCGAATTCTAATCGGAGGCTTAAATATACGATCGAATTCTAGGCTTCATTGAAATAGTTCACAAAATTCCGATTTTGGAGCAGGTTTTGTCATTTTCTTAACAGACCCTAGTACTGGAGGTACCCTTAAGAATGGTCCGATCAAGAAAATGCTTTTGGAGGATCTTTATGGCTACAAAGGATGCATAAGTGCCAATTTTCGGTCAGGAGACAATTTTCGAAAAACGCCCTTCTGCCACGCCCACTCTTCCAATTTCTTGATATCATATTACTTGCCTTTAATGTTAAAATATTAAATTTCATCAAAATATCTGGAAAAGCTCCGATTTTACAGCAATTTTTGTGATTATTTTAACAGACCCTAGTACTGGAGGAATCCCCAAGTATCCTGTAAGTACGGATAACAAATTTCGTCAAGATAGCTCAACTCCTTCGATAAGAAAACTATATACAAGCAGACGGACAGACGGACATGGGTAAATCGACACAGAGTGTGTCGGGTATAAAAAAGCGACTCCATCCATTTTATGAGTCCCTCTGCGACAAACGGTCACAGCTCCATTAAAATTTCTCATTGTCCAGAAATTTCTTAAGCTGCTGCAGGATGAATTTTTGTGCCTTTGAATGGGTTTTCATCAACGGAGGACTTTCTTTTACTCAACCTAACGAATCATTGCCTCGCTAAGTTTCATTTTCAAACAAAAAGTCCTGTTCCAATTCAAATCCTTTGAAGGAATCTTAAAAGCCAAAAATTTCTTTCGATTTGACGTTTTTTTTTTTTTTTTTATTGTCCAAAAAGCGATTTCCTAACCTGGCATGCGCTCCTTCGTAAAAGCGAACAGTTCTTCCTTCCATCATCACAAATGAAAGGGGGTGGGGGGAAAATATTAAAATTTCAAGAATTTCCCACTCTTCAAATCTTGAGAGCCCATTCAAAGCTCTTGTACTTGGGAAATGCATGTCGGGGTCATTGTAACGCGTCAACATCAATTTCGTCCTTTCGATTTCTTTTCTTTGTTTTGTTTTCTTAAAAGCAGGAAAAATATTTTCGTTTCCTTCTGTAGACTCATTTGTTTGTTCATAGTTTGGGAGAGAAAATTTTCAAAGCAAACTTTAAGATTGGATTTTTCTTTTTTTAGTTGTCTTATCCTGTTTCTTTAAATGCCTATTTTGGAGTCGTTCTCCAACAACTGCGGGAAGATCTTTATATTTTTCTGGCGATTTTTTTTTTTTTTTTTGTTGGTTTTCATATATGCACTACGGGAAAAAGTAATGCTTTTGTCGCGTCCGTATATGCCCGATTGATGAAAACTTATAAAGCTCCGCATGAGCTGAATGAGAGTATTTTTAAATGAAAGTACTTTTCACCGCATTCTTGAATTCGGGACTTAAAATTGCTAACGTATGTGTCGCGTCCGTGTGGGAATGCCCATAAGCGAGTGCTCCGTTTGGAGCAGGGCCTTGTTGGAATTTGAAGGTCACTCTCTAATGCTTAGATGCGTCGGTGAATAATCTTTTCATAAACCATAATTTATTTTGGTTTCGCTTTTTGATGAGTTTCTCGTGATGGAATTCGTTGCACGGTGTAAAATTCTCTGATGGCGCACAGGCGAGAGTTAAGGTCCTGAATTTCTTATTTTCATTTTTATCTCCATTGGCTACTGTGTGTGTTTGTGTGTGTGTGTGTGTGTCAGTGCCAGTGGCCCACGCGGAGGCTAATTTTGGTGGTTCAAACGCCACTCCGAAATGCGAACAGAAAATAATCTCGATGTAAAGTTTTGTTATGCTGCAAATAATTTTCTGCGTGCGCGCGCCTGGTGTGTGCTGTTTATAGCTTAATGTCTTAACGTTCGCCACAAAACGCGAAACTATGACCGGAGCATTTCGGGGGGTTTTTTTTTTTGTGTTATTTAGGGTGAATTTTTCAAGGTTTCCTGTGTGAAATCGTACTCAATCGAAAACTTTCAGCTTTCAGTTTCAATGAAATGAAATTTCTTGGAAACAATTCCTGAGAGCGAAGCGAGCTTGCTTGGAAGCTGCTTACATGAATATTGCAATTTCTGCATGAGCTCAAATAAAATTTCGCTAACAGCGAAACTACGAGCACAGGAAGCAATGGAAGCAATCCGAGCAATGGAAGCAATGGATGAACAAAAAAGAAAGGAAAAGTCAAATTGCTTTGCTTGCGTTGCCAAGACATCATTGGCGTCGTCCTCCTCGTCGTTGTTGAGCAGGAGGCCCGTTTTTTTTTTTGTTTTTTTTTTTTTGTGGTGTTTGGCCCTTTGCTTCCACGTTAAAATTTCGGATCAAGTTTGACTGACGTTCAATTGCTTCGCTTCACTCTACAGCATACATATGTACATTAGGGTGATGACTTTTAGTGTCTTTTTCTCCAAAAAAATTTCCTGTATTATAGTACGATGAACTTTTATTAAAGATGCCATAAAACACTAATTTTAAGGTTATTTGATAAAAAAAATGTCACGCATCAAGTCATTTGAAAAATTAAATTTTTTATTTTTTTCCAAATTTTTGAAGTTAATGTAAGCAGAGTCGCTCCTAGAGGGGTCAAATGTAGGACCAACTCCCATTATTTTTTTATTCCCAATAATTTCTCCAAACAAACCTTCCCCCTATCTCCACTCTTTAAGGGGGCTCCCATACAAAAATAATTTTTTATGAATTTTCCCCCCACTGTCCTAACTAGCCCCAGAGTGTCCCTAGAGGAGTCAAATGTTTGACCGACCCCTATCAGCTTTGTCCCCCTAACATTTTTTCCCAACATACTGACCCCCTATCTACCCTCCTTAGGGGGTCACCCATACAAAATTACCTTAATTTTATCACGATTTCATACAAAATGGCTGTCACTACAGTCAAACCCCTCCTAGTGGGGATGATAAATATGACCGACCCCCATTATTTTTTTACCTCAAATATTTTCTTCAAACATACCCACCCTCTATCTCCCTCCTTAGGGGGGTCCCCATACAAAAATAGGCTTAAATTAAAGAAAAATGCCTCACGAACTTCAATCTATAATATAGATGCCGTAGGAACAAGAACGAGCATGTTCAGTATGTATATTCGAAAAATTTACAAAATTACCTTTTAAACCAGCCTAATATGAAGAATATTGGATTCGTTTTTGGTATGTTTTAATAATATGTTATAATTATTACCTTTTTATAAAACTGAATTTTGGGTTCCATCCCCTAATTGGCCAAATAATGACCCTAGTAGAAAAAAATAAATTTTCGAGTCAAATGACGCAAACCTCAATCTATGACGAGTTTTTTGAGACTATAACCATTAAAATCGGTTAGTGGTTTCTATTCATAAAATTAATTCAAAACAAATATTTTTTGAAACGCATTATTCACTGTTTTCACGTTCGTTTCTTAGGTCTTTGCATATCTCTCTCGGTCTGGATGCAAGTAAAGACTCAAGACATTGGAGAAATTGTTGGGGATAAAAAAATAAGGGTAGTTGGTCTTACATTTGACCCCTCTAGAAGCGACTCTGCTTACAGTAATTTCAAATATTTGGAAAAAAATAAAAAATTAAATTTTTCAAATGACTTGATGCGTGACATTTTTTTTACCAAATAACCTTAAAATTAGTATTTTATGAAGTCTTTAATAAAAGTTCATCGTACTATGATACAGGAAAAGAGTTTCAAAAAAAGTCATCACCCTAATGTACATACAGTACGAATTCCTTGTCAAGGTATCTCCACTGGCTTAGCTCGATTCACTTGTTTGCATTTTGAAAGGCTTCCTGCGAGAGTTTGAGTTTCGTTGGAAATACAATTTCGCAACAAGGACGTACGAGGAGGAGCTAAGCAATCACAGGATACCTTCAGCGAAGAAGAAGTTTTCATGTTCCAGCACACCACATACAATCGCACATATGTATGGATGTATGTTTGTATGTACTTGCACGGAATTTTCGTGAAAATTCGTATCACTTTTGCTGCGTCGCCCGTCATCTCATTCGGTGTGCCTCTGTGGATTCCTTTCCGTTCGGTGCGGTTCGGTTCGGTTCGGTTTCATTGCAACAAACAGGTCGTCGCGCGTGTTTGAATAGAAAAAGACTTGAAAGTTTTCATATGGCAACAGCATCAACGGCAAAGTGTCGTTTACAGTCCTCGCCCTTGTCAAGTTGCTATGCCAGTTTTGTTCCCCCATATCGTCAACATGTCATCAACACTTTAATGCCACCACCGACCGACCGACACACACGTTGTGGTGTCTTCTCAAACGTTTTTTCAATAAAGTCCTTTTTACCTATTTAAGTCATAAATATTTTAATTACTTTCTTGAGCTCACATTTTACATGACATGTTCCCGACGCGGCGTACATACATAGGTAAAGAGATGCCCCAAAAAAAAAAAAAATACATTTTTGTCTTCATTCTCTTTTTATTTTTATTATTTACTGCTCTTTTGTTGCGAAAAACATATGTACATACACATATGCAGGCTGCATTGTCGCACGTATTGCGAGTGGCCGTGCAATGCGTTCGCATAAAATATTCCAAATTTTCGATATTTTTGCAACATTTTTTAAGCGATAATTCATGGCCGATAATGGCAACTTTGAGTGCTTTAATATGGCCATAACGATAAGTGCCACATGTGTGGCTGCCATTGCCTTTGGAGCCATTGCAAGCGCAATGTGGCTAGGTTCGCTCGTACACAAAGATACGTTGCGATGGTGAATGGATGTGGTATGTGTATGTTGTAGGCGACAAGAAAAATGTTCACATTATGTCGGCTTTTCTAACAAGAGGGACGGTTATGCCGCCCATGCGGGGTTTGAACTTTGAACTGCAACTTCGCCATAATTTTTCCATAAAGCCGGGGAAAGCGAACAAATAGATGGGCGATATGTACATACATATAAAGGTATGTATATAGATAAAATGTTTTTTTTTTTTCATTTTGCATTTCATGTCGCACATATAAAGTTCATTTAAAGACAAAGATGATCAGATATAATGTGGGAGTGCCATTTAGTAAGATTTATTTTGGTTATTGCACTGAGAAATGTCCTTTTCGCATGCGAATCGTGGCCAATCCCATGCGCTAAGATTCTCTTTTACTCTTTCTCTTGAATTGGATTGAGCGTTAACTTCTTAATGTCTGCGCTTATCAAATTTCAATCAGATTTCTTTTATTGATGTCCTCGAAGTTAAAGTTCGTGCCGTGGTATCCTTTTGCTGTCGTTTTCTTATTAATATTTTACGATAAGAAACCGAAAACGACTCTCTAAAAAGGTCAATATATCAATTCCCTTTTATACGAGCAATATTTTTTTTTACTGAATTCGATACGCACGACTGTAGTTGTTCCCACAACATGAAGATGGACATTCATACGTTAGAGTATTCCCGCAAGGAGACTCTATACAAATATCGTCTTTTTAAAGTTTTTCTTTTTTTTTCTATCTTCTTCTTCTTTTATTCCTTTTTTTCTTAAACTACCATTCATTTACAATTCATTTTTTATTTTGTTCTCTTATGACTAAGTAATTTTAATAAAATGCAATGAAATATAATTAAGCTCCTTTCTTATCCTAACCGAACAAAAGAAATTCGACAATGATCAGTTGATCGTCTGTCGGGAGTTCTGGCTTTTGTATTTTATATTTAAAAAGCTTCATCCAATATTTTCTTCCTATATACGAGTGCGCTTGTTAGAAAATTAACTAATTCATCCCAACTCCGACTTATGCCATTCAAAATGTCCAGCATACCATCTTCACTCAATATTGATTGTCCCAGAAATAGACTTCTATACTCTCGTAATATGGGACACCTTCCTAGGAAATGTCTCAAGTCTTCTACTTCTCCCATGTTACACAGGGTGCAAATTCCCGTCTCCTGTTGCCCAATTGCATTCCCGTTAAGCATGATGAGATCACATCTTGCCTTCATTATCCACCCTATTTTTCTGTTGCTTAACCGAAAGTAATTATTGCTCAAATCAACACTTAAATTTTTATAAATACGTCTTTCGCTGCTCATTTTTTTCTCCAAATTCCTGTTTCTACTTTCTGATCTTAATTTGTTAACCAGCTCGATGCTTTTTTGAGCCCATTCTCCCACTGTACATGTTCTTGGTGTCCATTGCATATTAGTATTTGAAATTTTTGCATTTAACTCCTGTGCCCAGAAAATGTTTCTTTGTAGTATTTTCTTAGTTAGAAAATTCGGAAGGCGTTGTGTGTTGTACTGAAACAGTGTCTTCTTTATATATTTAAGATGCAATTCTAAAGCAAACAGATGATTGCTTTCTATGTTTGTTTCAAGTGCGATGGCATAATTTGGGGTCGTTTGCGGTAGCCTGAAGATTTTTTTAATGAAATAATTTTGCAGCGCGTCTGCCTCCTCAAACTGGGCGAAACCCCATACTTGAGCTCCATAAGTTTGTATGGCTCTTCCTACTGCTTCAAACACTTTCCACTTAGCATTTACCGACACTTTGTTCATATTTAAAAACTTATTCCACGTTATATTTAGTGACTGCTTAGCCACTGCGTTCCTCTTGTCCACATGCTTCTTGAAAGCTAACCTGGGCGATAACAGTATTCCTAAGTAGGTGTATTCCGATGTTATCTTCACTGGTTCCCCCTTATATGTCCATGACTCTTCCCTCGCTAACCTCCCACTTTTTCTGAAAACCATTATCATCGACTTTTGCATGTTTACATCCATGTTCCATATGTGACAATATTCTTCCAGTCTATTTATCATATCTTGCGGTTTTTTTTGGGCTATCGGCTAGTATGACTATATCATCTGCATACATTAATAGGCGCACATTTTTTCCCTCGACATTGACTCCTCCTCCTAAATGTTCATGCAAATCATTTAAATAAATTGTAAATAGTAGTGGTGATGTTAAGCATCCCTGCCGTACTCCTATGCGCGTTTCAAAGTGATGTGAGAGTTCTGTTCCTGTCCATACCACTGCTTTTGTATCTGTATAAACGCTTTCCAAAAAACTTGTCATTTTTGTCGATACCCCTACCTTATTTAGTTTGTGCATAAGAGCCTTTCTCGGAACTTTGTCAAAGGCAGCGCTAAAGTCTACAAAAAACGCGTATACTTTTTTGCCTTGATTAAATTCTAAATGAACAATGGCTGCCAAATTGTATATATTGTCGGTTGTGGAATAATTCTTCCTAAATCCTGCCTGGTATTCGTTTAAAATATTATGTCGCTCTAGCCATTCCACTAATCTTTTCTCTAATACACCCATTAGTATCTTCGCAATCGAGTTCATAAATGATATTCCTCTATAGTTCGATGGCTGGTTCTCATCCCCTTTTTTATGTATCGGAAATATAACGCTTGTGCTGAAGCACTGTGGGCTTTTCCCCTCATTGTAGCTCTTTGTGTATATATCCGACAGCGTACATATATATTCTTCAGGCGCATTGATAAAAAACTCGTATGGAATGCGGTCCTCCCCCGGTGCCTTGTTTAGCTTAACGTCAGATAGAATTTTCCTAATTTCCATTGCCGATATAGGCGCATCTAAAAGGTCATCTATAAACATCATTTTGGCGTACTGCATATCAGCAGAGTTTTGTTTTGGGTTCAATAGTTGTTTAAAGTACTCCTCAAACTCATTTGCCTTTATCTGGGATCCTATTTGGTAAGTTCTGCTCCTAATCGTTCTCGCTAATTGCCACCAGTCCTTACTATTATTTACTTTCTCTAATCTTACTTGAATTTGATCCCAGTAATTCCTATGCTTTGTTCTGCACAGCAATTTGTATCTTTTGTTCTCCATAAGATATATTTCTTTATCTCTTGTGTCTGAGGTTTTTCTATAAATGTTTAACATTTTGAGATTCCTTTTTCTTGCCCGATAACAATCTGCATCAAACCAGTTCTCTTTTCTTTTAAAATGCATTACGTTTTTGGTCTGAACCGTGGTGTTTTTAATGATGTTCTGCATATCTGTACAATCTAGATGCACTTTTCTGCTCTTGTACTCATTTAAATACTGGATTATTTTCCCTGAATATTCTTCTTTATTTCTCTCTACCCACTTTAACTTTGGTAAGAGGTTTAATTCTTCTACCCTTGGCCTCGTCTGAACGTTCATAGATACACATAGGGGCATATGGTCTGACCAACTTTTAGAATCCACCTTAAAGTTCGATAATCTTTCCCATAGTTCAACTGTCAATGCTAAGATGTCGTTAACCGAGCTCCCAACTTCGCTGATAAAAGTGAATTCTCCTTCTTTATCTCCTTCGACCCGCCCATTCGCTATTATGAGTGCATTATCATCGCAGAACTCTAAGAATTCTTTTCCTTTTCCATTAATTATTTTATCTTTCGATCTCCTCTCTTCTATGTTCCCGATGTTCCTTAGTTCCTCAGAAAAACTCTGTGTACTTTCTCCTATACGCACATTTAAGTCCCCGATCACCATAGGATTTTCAATTTGATTTTCAATCAGTAAATTTTTGACCACCTTAAATTCTTTATCCCAATTGTTTCCTCTGACATACAACGGCAAAATCGACCAAGAGAGCTCTTTGGTGATCATTTTTATAATTTGTATTCCATTCTGTATAGCGTAAATATGCTTTACACCGATTTTTTCCAGATCTTTCCTGACCGCTACTAAACACCCCCCCATTGCTCTTCCATACCTGCTGCTCCTAGTTGCCGTTTTCCAGTACGTGCAATAGTTATTAAAATGCCATTTGAACCTCTCCGTCCTTTCCTCCGTTATGTGTGTTTCTAGCAATATTATAATATCAAATGATTTTAGATAGTTAAAAAATTGGGAATATAACAGTTTATTTTCTAACCCGTGCACATTGTATGATATTATTTGTATTTGTTTTATTTCCCTTCTAGTATGCATATCCGAGTCTGCATTTCTCTTGTTCGGCTTTTTGTTTCCTCTCTTACAATTTCTGTTTCTTTCCTCGTTAGTGTTAATATCATTTACATCTTCATTTCTTAATCCTAAATCTATTCTAGGGTTACATATTTTTTTACTATCACTGCTTACATTCGTTCTTAGTTTTTTGGCGTTTCGCGGTCTAACAGTTCATTGAAAGATAAGTTTATAGCTCTGCCAAAAATATCGTCGATATATTTTTGTACGCCTTGCCCTTGTGCGTTAATATTTTTTTTTTCATTAAAAGCCATCCATTTACCTCCAATATTAATCTTATCATTCCGTACGAATATTTTTTGGGACCTATCTATCTCCTGCAACGCCCGCTTCAGCCCTAGTAATGCCTTTTTGTTTCGCTGTTTATCCTTGCTTAGGTCTCTTTCAATATAAATTTGCGTTCCAGCTAGCTTATTTGCATTTTTTAGAATTTCTTTTGCCATATTTGCCGTTCTTAACTCTGCTAATACTCCTATTCTATTATTCTTTTCGTAGAGCATCTGGATTTTTTGAACTTCCATTTGTTGCAGCTTCAGTTGTTCTGTGCACATCTTCTTAAAAGTTTCTGTTGGCGAGCCGTCTTTTACTAATCCTTTTACAACAATATTACACTCTTTACTTTTTTCTATTAAACGTTGCAGTTCTTCTTTTTCCGTTTCATGATCTTTTTTTAATTGATCAATCTCCATTTTCAGTTCTCGATTCTCTCGCTTGATGCTTTCCATTTCGTTTACGACCGATCCCACTTGCTCTTTAAGTTCGGCTATATCTGCTTTAGTGGACACCTTTTTAAATTTTTCATCGACCGAATCCTGCATCTGCTTTATGGCCGTCATTATATCATATAGACATAGTTCTGGCGAAGTTTCTGCCAGTTTTCTCTTTACTTTAGGTGTTGTGATGTTATCTATGTCGCCTGCGCTTTGTACCCACGCTGCTTTGCTATCTGCCATAATTACTGATGCCGTTGCTGCAATTTTTTGCTGCACTTTAGTTGAAGTCGGTGGAGTTCTGTGCATACTTTTAGGCTATTCTTTAAGCCTGGCTTATTCTAGAGCTTAACAGCTTTTTTGTGCTTTATTTCTACGTATTATCTCATACAAGAACCTCTCTCGAGTCCTACTGTCCACAAGCTTTTACTCAAACCTCTATTTAGCGGTGTGTTGACCCCACTATTTATCAAGCTCTTGTATTTCAGAACCAAGTGTAAACAGCTGTTCGCTTTCCGCCCTAGTATGCAGTCTCCAGCCTCTGCGCATTAATTACTCACGATTTCCACTTCCAGCTTCCTTCGGCCTCCTCCTCAACTCTCACCGTTGCCAGTCAGCTTTCTCAAATCTCCAAGCGCCTCTAGGTCTTTAAATATCTTTATTCTACTTAAAAAAAACTTGAATTATAGCGCGAGCTATACTTTTCCTTGTCTTAACTATTCAAGGGTTGCCAGACTCCTTTTTTTTCTATCTTTCGTCTATCTTAAAACAAGTAAGGGTGTTATAGTCAGGCGAGCCTGACAATAGAATACCCGACACAAACACACATGTTCAAATAATTTTTAATATCAAGAGGTGTTTAAGGCCATAAGGGGCCCCATATACCGACTTTTGTTAAATTTCTTTATGAAAACCGCCCCTTTGACACGCCCACTTTTCCAATTTTTTTTTTTAGAATTCTATTCGGAGGCTAAAATATACGCTTAAATTCTAAGTTTCATTAAAATATTTCGAAAAAGTCAGATTTTAAGGCAGTTTTCGGATTTTTGTGACAGACCCTAGTACTGGAGGTACCCTTAATAAAGGACCGACCAAGGAAATTTTTTTGGAGGATGTTTATTGCTACAAACGAAGCATAAGTGCCAAATTTCGTTCAAGTCCCATTTGAATTTCGGTTGTACGAGACGATTTTCGAAAACCGCCCTTCTGCCACGCCCACTTCTTCAATTTTTGGAAATAATTTTACTGGCCTTTAAATATGATCAAATATCAAATTTCATCAAAATATCTTGAAAAATTTCGATTTTAGAGCAGTTTTTTTGATTTTCGTAACAGACCCTAGTACTGGAGGTACCCCTAAAAATGGTCCGATCGGGTCCATTCTCGAACTTGTTCTTACTCAACTCCTTCGATAAGATAACTGTATACAAACAGACAGACGGACAGACAGACAGACAGACAGACGGACAGACAGACAGACAGACAGACAGACAGACAGACAGACAGACAGACAGACAGACAGACAGACAGACAGACAGACAGACAGACAGACAGACAGACAGACAGACAGACAGACAGACAGACAGACGGACAGACGGACGGACATGTATAAATCGAATCTCCTGGTGACGCTGATCATTTCTATATATATTTTGTATGGTCTATCTCGACTGGTTCTGGGTGTTACACACAACCACACAAACGCAATATACCCTCGACACAGAGTGTGTCAGGTATAATGATTACGACATAACCCGATCTGGAACAGAATAGCCTTTTAACATTCGACACAAGCGGTAAATGCTCTTATCCTGGATGATGCAGCATTTTCAACACTTTAGACATAGCAACAGAAAGCTGCTGAGCTCACTCCAGCTGAAGGATAATATTTCATTAATTTTCACTGCCTTTCACTTCGCTTCAAAACGATGAAGAGGACGAGGAGGAGGAGGACGAGGACGAGGACGAGCACGAGCTCAAGGAGAAAATAACACTGTGAAACATAATATTCCTTCAGCTTTGATACGCCATGGACATGGAGTTTTACTGCAGTGGGTATGCTTATTTGAGTGTGTATGTCCCGTGTGTGACCGTGTGGATTGAACTCCAACTTTCCGTGTGTTGGAACTCTGATCACTTTAATCCCTTAATACCCAAAAGGCTGACACTGAATACAGGATTTGTTTGTACTTGTTTATGCACTTCTATGGTCTCGTCTTAAGCATACTATATGAAGCATCAAGTTGATTGTGCTCACTGAGCATCATAGTCTATACAATCTATCCAATAGCAGTCGAAATATTGAGAAACTACAGAACCCTATCTATCCAACCCCATCGAATAGGTGTGCCCATCTAGATGGCATTACTCGCTTGAGCAAAGCACGAACAGAGTTCCGAAGGAGTCGCCGCAACGGAGTTAAAAGCAGCCCTTTTTCGTGCTCGGATTTTCCGTTTCTGCAGTTGCAATCGTCTGTGAGCGAAAGAACAGAGTGTGGTTCTACACAGTTTTAGGAATAGAAGTGTTGAATAGCAGCAAATGAGATATTGTCTCCAATGTGAAGTCAGGCGATAGAGCCTAGGATCATGCGCAACAGCATGTGGCTCTCATTAGTTAAATACTTTTCTCTATGTACATTTAAGAGAGTGAGAGAGAGAGAGAGAGAGAGAGAGATTTGAAGGTGTTTTGTGTTTTTGTGTGTTTTCTTAAGGGAGTCAATATTGCAAGTTGTTCATTTTGCGAATGCAAATAACATGAACTGTTGTTTGCGGCCTAAGTTCATGTTTAAGAATCGCTCTTTTGAAATGCTATTCAATTGTTGTTTTTTTTTTCTTCCTTTTTTTTGTATGCTTTTTAAATGCGCTTTTCAGTGTGTCGAAAGCCGATGGGTCTGTTCGGTCAAGGACTGTTCGTGTTTAATCAATTTTGAAAAAGGCTTTTTTTGCATATACTACAGAATTTTGACGACTTAAAGGCTGCTTTTTACGACATTCTTATAAATTGTTACTCTTATGTGGTGCGCTGAAGGGTTAAGGAAGAAAATTTGATCTTTCAATTGACATAGTCTACCTTTTCAATGACTTCATTTTCATATCCCTCCTTTTGGAAGGTATAGAAATGTTCGAAATACAGTCGAAACTCTCTATATCGCCTCTATATAACGAATTTCTGTTCATAACGAATCTTCTCAAGGCTTTTTCGCTACATATTTAGTGATTTTTTCTCTCCTTATAACAAACTCTCTCTATAATGAATTTTTTTCGGGTCCCTTAAAATTCGCTATAGATCGTCTCGACTGTATATAAAAATCTTACATATCAATGTAGCATAAAGCAAGTGAGAATTATAGACAGCATGCTGAGCGATAAAAACTCAAAATGACGAGTAATTCCGAAATGCACAAACTTTAAAGCGGCATTTCACAAACAAACATAAAAGGAATTCCAATGAAAAATGTCGAGTTCTTTTTTTTTTTTTTTTTTTTTTTTTGTACATCCTTCAAAGAACAAATAAAAGTGACGAGAAGATTGTTAACGAGATTTTATTTTGATTGCGAAAAGAAAACGATGTAGTAATGTGCAGATTATAAATACGTAATCATATTATGGTACTTATATTTTATTGCACAATGGCAGCTAACTTAACTTGGCGACTGACTTCATTTCATTTTCTTTTGGTAATAATGTATAAAGCACTTTCCGGATTGGCACGGAGTCAAGAACTGCGAGCTGCCAACAACGATAAAAATGAAGTCCTTCTCGTCCTCGTTTACGATGCGAAGCAAAACAATGCAAAAAAAAAAAAAGAATAGAAAGAAAGAATATAAAGACGCCGTCAAATATTGCGCATTTTGATGCCTTATTGCAGTGTTTAAATTGAAGAAGTGTTCAAGATTGTCATGGGATTCATAATCGTTGATTTATTAGGGGTTTTCGCTTAACAGTTCGCACAATCCAAAATCACAGTGAACAATTTCAATAATATTTCAAATCATTTTCAATTGGAATTCCGACTAACTTTTCATACTGCATTCCTCCAATTTTCAAGTGGTACCAAATTTTTTAAATTTGCTTTTAGTTTCTCCCCAGTCAACCACAATTTAAGATGTCAGAAGTGAATAAAAATGGATTCTTTACGCTGTTGATTTGTCAATATGAAACGCTGTTGCCAACTCTTGGGAAAACTGCCCTAAATTAAGGGGAATTACTTGTATTTAGGGTACGTTTAGGGGGAAAAAATTCTTAAGAGAAGGTTTTATGGGACCAGCTTTTAGTTTTTAGAAGTATCAAAATTATATTAACTCATTAACGACTGACCCTAGATTCCGTTGTCCGATTTTTACAAAACTTCACACAGACATTACTTATGGTGTTTATATTGACAAAAAAAAAAAAATTTTTTTTTCCTCTGCCGCCCCTGAGCCTGCAGGACATGAGTATTTTTCTACCCACTTCTCTGTTAAAGGGTTCTAAATGAATTATTTTTTTTTTGCAAAGTGTGTCAATAAAAACACTTCTTCGTTCCGATTAGATGAAAAATTATAAAAAATAAATCGGTCAATTGTTGGTGTGTGTAAAAAGGGACTTATGAGGGACATTCCAGAATAAATGTCGATTGATTTAAAAATTTTTGAACATTGCAAATTTGACTCGTGAACAACCCCTCTAAACATGACTCTATATGACCCCAAAATATTTTTAAAGTATGCTGATCTCTCCTCTACCTTCAAATTAAAACCAATTTAAGATACCTTTCACCTACCTCAAGCTAGATTGTTTTTTTAATGGCTTAATTTATGGGTATTTAAATACCCATCCGCCGTTAATGAGTTAAAAGGAATATTTGCTTTATTTTGAGACATACTGGTAACAGTGATATGATCTTCGACCAGGAAAAATCTCTATCAGGTATGCGATTGATTTCCTGAATTGATGTGCTTAATTTCCCTTTATCAAGATTGAGAGGGAATTTCAAATATCTCGACATTCCGCTATGGAAATGGATTTTCTGAATTAAATGACCCGTCGTTTTGAGATTTTTACATTGATTTTAGCAATATTCATGAATTAATATTTCTTAAAAGTGAGGAAATATTATTGTTTTGGTTAATTATTTTCTCAAATACTGATTTTGAAAAAGAATTCAAGAATCGAAAATTATTTACCCGAGGGAAATAAGAACCCACAATACTGCCGTTGTGTACCTACATTTGGGCAACAAGTCCTGCCATATTATAAACTTAATGAAACTATTTTTCTTAGATATTTCATATGCGCCCTTAAATAAAGATATTCGCGCGAAATATTTTGTCCATTTTTCAAAAATCTTGTTGCTAAAACAATTGCAATTGAAACCACTTTTAAAAATCCATTTTTTTTTTTTTCATTTTTCGATAGTAAAACCTACTGAGAATATGCTGTGAAAAAATCAGACCGAAATTCCTAGCATTGATAAAGTAACAGCTCATAATCTGTTTAAACTGAGTTTAGGGTATTTAAACTCAGAAATAAACTCATGAGTTTAGGCATTCGTTGCCGCAACCCTTACCTTTTACTCCCTTTTTTTCAACATTGAACGTTGAAGTCAGCTGTTTGTATTTTGATTTGAAATTACCCAGCAAGCAAATTTCGGAGCGCTCCGAATTATACGTCTGAAAAGAGCCTAATCTTAGAGCGTTTTATGAGTAAACACATAAAATGGAGCGCTTTCGGAGCATCCGGAAATCCTCTTTAAGCACGGGCTCAGAAAAAGCTTCATTTTATCTCTGCACGAAAAGAGTATCCGAAAGTGCTCATATTGCTTGCTAAGTAATATTGAAAAGCGTGATTTGACTGCTGGATAGAATTGCAGCATGTTGAATGTTGTTCAAAATTGATGTTAGCGAGCTAATTATTAACATCATTCCGGTTGCTTTCATTTTTTGCAATTTGTGACGTCTCAACAATAACATGCTTAACATTTTTTTCTGCTCATTTTCCATTTTGCAGCTCTTGAATGAAACAAATGCTCCAGACTGTGAAAAGTTGTTCGAAAATCAATCCAAAACAAAAAACAGCTGTTTGAAGTCGTAAATTCAGAAACGGACAGTCTGAAAGAGTTTTTGATATATTCAACTTAAGGAGCTAAATTCAGATTTTAAATTTATAGTCTGAGGGCATTATTAAGGGACTTGTTCTGCTCTTGAAACTTTAAAAAGGCGTTTTTCTTGAAAAGTCATTTTCTGGCACGGTCAACGCCCTACAGACCAAACTATCCAACCGATTGCTTTAAAATTTTAATACATTCTTTCACTTATTAATAGCTCTCGCAGGTACCAGAATTGCTTCTTTCCAAATTTAGTAACATATTAAACGAATTTAAAAAAATCAAGATTTTCAACACTTTTTTTCCGCAGTCGGCCATTTTTTGGTTTTTTAAAATAAAATTTAATAATTCTAGAAGGGGCGATAGCAACCGGCATACTTAACAATAATCTATTCGATTTTTATATTTCAGACAACCTGAAAAGCCTCTCCCGAGTTGCCCATTGAACTACTGTTTTTTAATGTATACACTTTGAAAAAAAAAAATTTTTTTTTATTAATATAAAAAAAAAACAAAAAAACATTTTTTTATGCAGTTTAAATTATAAGCTAAGTCCTCATGAAAAACTCCATATAAAAAAAAATTTTCAGGAAATTCCTGACAGAAATTTTACGCGGCATTTCTGACGGCTGGCCTCAGTTCAGTAAAAAAGTATCATAATAGGGGTATTCACAAAGGCGTCGGAAAATAGGAAAATTCTAACTGATGAAAAAGTTGTGCAAGATACAAAAAATGTAAAAAAAAATCGAATTTTTCCGATTTTCCGACTTTCCAACGTTTTTAACACGCCTTTGTGAATACCCCTAATATTTGAGTGCTTTTTTTTTTACTAAAAATGCACATCGAAGCCCAGGCTTTTCTAGCAGAAATAATTAAAGTTGAATTGCTTCTCGCAGAAAAGTGACAGCTGATGTTAAAATAAATTGAAGGTGGTTTAATAATACTAACAAATAAGTTTCCATTTCGAAATTCAAACTCAAATTGAAATTTAAATAAACTTTTTATGCCGTCAGGACTGTTTAGAACAATTTTATGATACCTTTTTTTCCACAGCGAAATAGCCTAGGAATTTCCGCGGGTATTTTTTGCCGAACTGAAGCGATGCCTATGAGAAAACACATATGGGGCATTCTTTTACAAATCGGACAAAAATTTAACTTCATGTCTCCGATTCCTCTGAAAATTTTTTTACAGCTTCTACATACGATACTTTTCAACATGTAGTACTAGATTTTCTCCAAAAAAAATTTTTTACCGCAAATAATTAAATGTGCTCCAATCTAGCGTTTAATGTTTTTTTTACATTTTTGTTAAAAATACCAAAAAACTGCAGTTGAGTCCTGCAAATGCAGTTTTGAAGGTGGTCCCCCAAATCAAATCAAAATTACAAAGTACCAGTCGGAGCGCTATAATTTTTTATTTAAAACAAAATTTTTTCTAGAGTGGCGTTTTTAGTTGTTTGGAAGATATTAAAGGTTTTCCATGAATGTATAAAAAAATTGAACTGATTGAACTTCATTCATTGTCTTATGGAAAAAAATTTCCAAAAAAAAAAAAGAGATTAAATTTATGCGTTTACATTAGAATAATCTATTTAATGTAAATAACATTGGCATTTCATGTTTGTAAATAAACGAAAATTTTCCTGCCATAATATTTGCTTTCACTCTCAATTGAATCACATCTAGTTCAATTCCGCGGGAATCCAAAAACCGCAGGGAATTGATATTCCGGGTAAAACAATCACATATCGGTATAAGAAATAATTGTTCGAATTATTACGGTACTTTCGATGAAATGTCAAAATCATCTACGTATGCTCTAAATAAATTTTTGTTCCACACACGCCCCCCAGCAGCAGCTTTAAGCCATAACGAGTCAACACTCGTTTATGCAAAATAAGACGAAGTAAGTAAATAATTTTTATTTAAGTATTTTTGTTTTGTTTTTTGTGTGTACTTTCTTTCCCACAAAAGCCGTAGATAAAATTTAATGAAGCATTGCTTTCGGGCTGCCTGCAAAATTTATTTCCATTAAATACCAAGCAGTTGAAATTGAATGTCTTTCGACTTGGAGGCGCAGCTTTCTTAGTCGAGAGTAAAATTCCGGCAATGTTAGGAAAAGGAGGACTTCAGATGAGTGCGTGGAGTAATAGCATTCAATCATAAGCGCGAACTATTTGAATCATTAAGGACAAAAGTAATTACGCCATTAGAACACCAAAAACACCCCTGCAGAAAGCTGTTGGGCAATTTGCCTAAAAGAACTAGTACTTTTACCAGTACTAAAAGAACTAGTGCAATGTTTGGGTAAGTTTGCACCATAACTATAATAGTGATCAGTGGAATAATTGCATTCATTGAGGCGTTATAAATATGTAATTAATACACAACCGAATGGTTTTCTTTTATTATAAATATTTATTTCGATTATGTACTGAAAAAAAATCAACGATTCTGTTACATTTTTCCCGTAAACATCACTACTATTTAACTGGTGCAAATTTACCCAATTGGATCGCAAAGTACTAGAATAAATCTGGTGCATACTGTACTAGTGCTTTCCTGTACAGATGTTATACTGATTTTCGACAGAATTTTATATGGACAGGGGTATAGAAAAGAACTAGTACTGGTAAAGTACTAGTACGGCACTAGTTCAAATTCCTACAGGGACTGTACTTCATACACATACCACCCATACACACACATGCTTCCAGCGAGACTTGTCTGAACGTTACAAAGTCAATGTCATGAAGCTCTCAATCCGTGTATGATAGAATGCTGTAAGGATACGCTTTTTAGTGTTGAAAATTTCGTTTTTGTGCACTTCACTGGATAGTGGGGAACGTACTGAATTCGTGAGAATTATGCAGTTTCTATATTAACCCATTTCTTCCTGGTTCCATGGTTGGGAAATGATGAAAAATATTTTTCAACATCTTTCATCGAATCTTGTTGTATCAAAAGGATTATAGTTTTTTTGTTCAATTAAGTAGAATTTAACTAATTATGACGATTAATTAACGAGATGATAATAATGCAACACTGATAACAATACGAGATTTTTGCAATTTGTAGCTACTAGATGGAGTTTTATCGGATCAGTTAGTGATTCAGCTATTTGGGCAAGTCTAGGGCTACAACTTTGTCATTGACAGAAAAATAAAATATCCAACCGTTTACGAGATATGACCATGAGTAAGTGCGCAGCTTAATTCTCGGCCAAAATTTTCGATTCGATCGATTTAAAATTGATCTGTAGCTAATCTATGAAAGCAATATATAGGGATTTCCTGAATTTATCAACCACTTTCAAGAACTGCAGTCAAAATTTGGTTTACATTCGATGACCTCCAAAGCGTGTCACTTTCGTAGGTACTTAAAAGGATTTTCAAAATAAAAAATACTTTAAGGACTCTTTATCTATAAAGTGCTTAAAGCTTTCAGAATTAAAAAAAAAAGAAATTGTAAAATTGTGATTTCCTCAATATAGGACAGTGGGGGGTAAGGGGTTAAGCTACTTATGTGGCATAAAAGAAAATGGGGAAGTAAAATTTAGAATGTGGATTTTATTATACTGTAGGGGATCATTAAATTTAAGATTTGTAATTAAAACGAAGCTCATTTTATCCAATGCGACTAGATAAAAAGAGAAACGTACTTTGTGTCTTTGTAAGAGCGAGAGAGCCAGCGATAGGAATGGCGTCTTTAATCGACCTCAACGTTATCGTAGTATCAATTTATCAAAAATGACAGTGACACTGACGTCTGTCTCAATAGTCCGAAGTTAATGAGCAAGGGGGACGGAGTGCCGTGCATTTATGGAGCAATACGTAAGATAATGCTCTTGATTATAATATCGATTCGAAATTGGTGGTGGATAGGAATGGAAATGGGTTTCTTCTCTCTCCCCTTCGTATTCTTGTTCTGCTCTTTTGACGAAATACTACGAGTGTCAGTGCATCGTTAATATTCCGAGATCTTGACAGTTCATCATCATGAGGTGCGTAGCAAGGCGAGTACTCTCATGAGAGAGGAAGGAAATCACTGAATGGGACAGGCACGATGTAATTTGCGTCATAATGGGATGATTGGCACGTGTACACTGTACACATACATATATAGTATAATAAGTTTTCCCCATAATAATTGCTATCCCATTATGATTCATGTTACATTCATAGTAATTATTCCAGCTGCCGTACAATGGCACAATGACATCATCGGCCAAAGCACGAATTCGGGAATTATTCACAACAAATTATATATTCCGATGGGAGGAGAATTACTCTTGGCCTTGGAATTTGTACAAAATAGTTATCCAAAATCAAAAATATCCTCGAACATATATCGTCAACACAAAGGAGTAAATCAGCGTTTCCGAAATTTGTTCTGTGGAGCTCTAGCGTACCGCCTCGCCGGTTAATCGGGTGCGCTAATGTTCTATGTGCTAGCAACAAAAATTCACTCTAAAAATAAACAAATGTGTTTGTTGAACAGTCATTTTGAATCAAATTTTATGGGTAAATAGTTAATTTCGTTTTACCAGGCGATTTCCTGGTTTTGGATTTTAATATTATTTCTGCTATAAAGGCCGGAACAAGACAAAGGCAATAGTTTTTTGGAAATTTCATGACAAGAGAACTTAGGTTTTTGTGATTTTTTATAACAGACCCTAGTACTGGAGGTACCACTAAACTTGGTCCGATCTGGTCTGTTCTTGAACTTTTCCTAGCTCATGTCTCGAGCAGTAGCCAAAGAGTGTTTCGTGAAGACAGCTAAATAATTTTCAATATTTTATATTCCTCTCAGTTTTTTTTCTCATCACCGAAACTTTAAGAGTCTCTGCAAATAGTGAAAAAAAAAACTTCAAATTTTAAATTCGAATTGGTCACTGTCTTGGCTAGCATGTTAGCTGGTCGTAAAACTTCTGATGTCTCTGAAATTCATTTGCATAAATATTTTTTTAACAAGAAGTAGCCACTTTATTTAATTCTCTGAACATAATCCATTCTTGAAAGGGGAATGCGTGACCAAACGATGAACGACTGAGAGGGAGCTGTAGGAGGAAATAACGCTCCTGTTATAAATGAAATACGGAAAATATTTTCTGCACCCAAGCTATGTACATGAATGAAGTCAATGAGGTTGTTTTTCTATATTTTTTATTCTGTGAGGGCTCCTCTCTTTTCGAGGACTTAAATTTTTGTTTTAGCGCCCCGGCAGGAAAAATCGCCGTAACCACATCGACGCCATTAGAATGAAACTGTAGTCGGAATCGGGCACAAACTCAACAGACCCTGGTAAAAATTAATCATACGGACTTAAAGACTGTGTTACGAATTTTCAAAATTTTTGTTCTTTTTATACCCGTCGCACTCTGTGTCGAGATAGATCATAAAATATGTACTTATGTATATAGAAATGATTAGCGTCACCAGGAGATTCCATTTAGACACGTCCGTCTGTCTGTATACAATTTTCTTATCGAAGGAGTTGAGCTATCTTGGCGATATCTCTTGATATTAAAAATTATTTGAACATGTGTGTCTGTGTCGAGTATGCTATTGTCAGGCTCGCCTGACTATAACACCCTTACTTGTTTAAAGCTTCTTGAGTGGGGAATTGAAGTCGGGCCATCGGATTGTTGAGTTGAACAATCTTTTCTTTAAAAAAAAAAAGAAGAAAAAATAAACGGAGGGTCATGCATACCATTGTGTCAACTTCATACACGCCAGCGTTACCAGATGTCCCGTGTATGTATGTATATGTATGTATGTATATGTATGTATGTATGTATGTATGTATGTATGTATTATGTATGTATAGTATGTATGTATGTATGTATGTATGAGTATGTATGTATGTATGTATTTGTATGTATGTATGTATATGTATGTATGTATTGTATGTATGTAGTATGTATGTATGTTATGTATGTATGTATGTATGTATGTATGTAGATGTATGTATGTATATGATGTATGTATGTATGTATGTATGTATGTATGTATGTATGTATGTATGTATGTATGTATGTATGTATGTATGTATGTTTATGTATGTATGTATGTATGTATGTATGTATGTATGTATTAGTATGTATGTATGTATAGTGTATGTATGTATGTATGTTGGAGTGGCTGCCACTTAGGCCATTTACCGGCCCATTGTGATACCACGAGAGTTTTTCTTGAGTAAAAAATCCCGCTTTGCCAGAAAATTTATCTGGCCACGCTGATACACGATACCATCCTATGAGTCATCCATGACGAAAGATGCATTTTCTGATGGAATATCTTGAACACAATTATCCTACTCAAAGGAATTTGGGCCGATTTATTTCCTTTAAATTGAAATGTCAAAATTATCGTCTAAAGCTCAACATCCAATATTGCGAGAGCCCGATGCGAGACGCACGCAAATTTCAATACAGTAAATCTAATGGCTCAAGCTCCAATGTATCGAACTGCGAGTCCTCATAGGGAGAAAAGTTCGAAAAATTGAATACAGTGTACTCTCTCTTAAGCGGGCACCTACGGGATCGCAAAATCTGTCCGCTTAAGAGGAAACTATTTGCGAAGCAGAAACACCAGAGCATTCCCAAAAAGTGTCCGCTTAAGAGGAGTGTCCGCAAGGAGAGAGTACACTGTATTTCTCGTTGCGAGGCAGTTTCACAAATAATGATGTAGATATGTTTTGAGTAGTCGCTATTGGGCACTCGTTACAATTCATGAAACAAATGCTATTGAAACAAATTTTGTGGAGATTCATTTTAAAAGCTGATATCCAAATTTCTTTGAAAATGAACAAATAAGTACAGTTTTTCCCGGATATATGCACCCCGGATATAAGCATTCCTCCTCTTATAAGCACTATTTTTCGTGCATTTTGCACGGTGCTTATAGCCGGGGAATACTGTAGTTAACAAGTTCCACAGCTTAAAGACTTCATAAGAGAGAAGCCAGGCTTGTACAAGTTTTGGTTCATTTAAAAAATTTTCTAATTAAAATTTAAGCTGAAGTGATGACGTATAAATTTTATGAATACTCGGTACTCGTTAGATTGGTACTTGTTTCAAATATTGCACTGCCAGAAGTGAAATTATACAATCATCTAGGCGACGCAGAACTCTCATTTGAGATTGAAATGCGTGAAGTCTCGGTCTCTCGCATCGAGCTCTCGCAATATCGGATTTTGAGCTTAATTTTAAAATTTTTCATAACGAACAACTTTATCGAAAAGAGGGGAAAAAAACTGCACTCATTCGAAATACAAATTCCATTCCATTATTTCTATATTCCCTTTTTTTTTTTGTCTATTTTGTTCTCGGGGAAAAAAATTTTTTTGCTGTCACCATCGCATCAACGTGTCAAATGCATTTTTCATCATCCTAAACCGCTGGCCTTAAATTCGAAAGCGAATTCTTTTCGTTGAGTTGATTGCAAAGCGAAGCTTTTGCCGCTTCATCACGTTGATTGTTCGTTGAGTGATGGACTTTTTTTTTTGTCCATTGTCATTGGTCAACAAAAATATCACTTTTATTCATTGGCTTACAGTGAAGTGGCATTGAAGTGTCCAGTGACCAAAGCGGTTGGCAATGCGAATATTTGATATATTTTACGGCAAAAACTCAATTTTAAGTTCTTCTTAAGAGGATTCATCACGTCACACATCACGTCTGAACTCGTTTTCATTAATGGAATTTAAGGTTAGTTTGTCAGAGGGTTATTTTGGCCAACTTTTAAATGTCATCATGAGACTATGCGATAGATTCGCGCAGGCTGAATTAGTGGGAAAAATTTTGTTTTCTTCGTTTTTTTAATCCAGTTGAAATAAATTGACTTCAGACTTTACATCCAAATGTGATCCCAATTTGAGGACAAATACTTCAGCTTCAATCTTTCGTGTTTGTGGATTATTTTTTCATTCTTTTTTTTTGCTCCTTTCAAGCCCATCAATAGGTGCCCTCATAAGCTCCTCTCATAGACCTCTCATAGAGGGCTTTCAAAGGATCTTTCAATAAAACGCCAACGCGAGGATAAAAAAGAGGAAAACCAGATTTGAATTTTTTTTCTTTGGTTTTTTTTTATATTTTTTTCTCTAAAGTAGAAGCAACAGCCAAAAATGCCAAACAAAAGAGGAATACGAAAAACAGGCAATCATTGTTTTGGGTGTGCAGAGTAATAGCTCTACTTGTTTTTGGGAGTTCTTTGTTTCTGGTTAACGCCTTGCAGTCCAATCTTGTCAATCAAACGTCCGATTTGGAAGGCATGCTGGAAACTTAAACATGCACAAATATGGGAGTGCTTTGGGTGGTCTTCAAACTGACACTTAAATGACCGCATACTGTTTGAGAATTTTGGACTCGGTCGAGGCATATTCAATATGGTATAGACTTGGTGTTTATTCGGAAAATTCAAAAGAAAGAGATTTTTCGCTCCGTACAGGAATTGGCAAATGAGCCCATTGAGGAAAAAGTTATTTATAAAAATAAAAAAAATAAAAAAAAAAAAAAGATTTTATTTCTGGATATTATTCATCACGTCCCTGAAATGATCCATTGGCAGTTTAAATGAATACCCTTAGGGAGCGTTCAAGTATTACGTAACGCAATTTTTGACGATTTTTAACCCTCCCTTCCCGCCATGTAACGTGAACAATCGGCCAGTAAGGCCAGTAAGGTCTTCCAAAACGTTCGCTGAAAATTCAACGAAAGCTATTGAAAGCGAAATGCACTAGTATTTTACTTGAATTATGTAATGCGTTGTGTGTCTCCTGTTTGACGAAATCCCTAAAGTATGCTTCAAAATAATTGCGATTTTTCAAATGCAGTGTATACTGTCTTGAGCGGACAACTACTAATAGAGTTGTCCGCTTAAGAGGGAACTATTTCATAATAAGGAACACTAGAGCATTCCCAAAAAGTAACCGCTTAAGAGGAGTGCCCGCAAGATGAGAGTACACTGTATATTTTGTCGTGTTGTTCTATGCATAGACCTCATAAATGGTTGATTTCATAACCGCTTCCCACATTTTTTGTTTCCTTTTTCATTCTTTTTTCTTTCCGCACGAAACGAGCGACCGAGTCGAGCCTTTAACCTTTAAAATCAATTGTTCGGTGGGCGATATTTCCTTTCCTTTTTTTTTTGTTTTTTTTTTTTTGTGTTGTTCTTCCTCTTTTGAGGTAATGTGTGATTATTTTTCAATTTGTCTTGATTTGACGGGCCAGGTGGGCTCCATAAAATAAACCAAAGAAAAAAACACTGATTTTCCCTTGAAATAATTTTTTGTTTTTTTTTTTTCTTTCGCGATTACTGTATTCAGGAATTTTCTTTGTCAGGTGACAAAAATTGTACTCCTTTAAAGAGAAATTATAATTCAATACTTGGAAAAAAAGGTGCCGCTAAATGAATTCGTTCATTTCCTTTGAAAGAGAATTGATTTCCAATTGAGCTCTCGTGTCTCATTCTTTCGAAATGCTTTTCCTAATCCCATTATATTTTCTTTCATTTCCTGTATTTCAAGTTATTCCCTTGGCATATTTTATTTCATTGTCGTTGCCACGAGGTAATGCCTTTTGTATTGTATTGATTGTAATAAAATGCTCTTCAAATAACGTATTTAACCACTAATATTGAATGAATGCCCATCGTCGTGCTTACAGTAGACTCGGGGGGGACTCGAATATCCAATAGGTTGAATAACGTGCAAGCTGTACCTAGTTCGAAAACTCTAAAGCTCTCTCCTTGCGGACACCCCTCTTAAACGGACACTTTTTGGGAATGCTCTAGTGCTCCTTATTCTCAAAAAGTTCCCTCTTAAGCGGACACCTCTGTTAAGCGGAAATATAATATAATTCGGGTATATTAAATATTTGCAAAGGTTAAAAAAAAATCTCCTGTATTTAAGGCTCTCTTTTATCAAACTTATTTACTTTAGAGCTATTATTTTACATTTACTGAACCATTTTCAATCTTAATTGACTCGTGTAGGTATACTTATACCCGACACACTCTGTGTCGAGGGTATATTGCGTGTGTGGTTGTGTGTAACACCCAGAACCAGTCGAGATAGACCATACAAAATATATATAGAAATGATCAGCGTCACCAGGAGATTTGATTTAGACATGTCTGTCTGTCTGTCTGTCTGTCTGTCTGTTTGTATACAGTTTATCTTATCGAAGGAGTTGAGCTATCTTGACAAATTTGGTATGCGTACTCACAGGCACATGAGTAAGAACAGAATGGACCCGATCGGACCATTTTTAGGGTACCTCCAGTACTAGGGTCTGTTATGAAAATCACAAAAACTGCTCTAAAATCGAAGTTTTTCAAAATATTTGATGAAATTTGATATCTGAACATGTTTACAGGCAAGTAATATGATTTACAAAAATTGTAAAAGTGGGCGTGGCAGAAGGGAGTTTTTCGAAAATTCTCCCCTACACCCAAAATTCAAATGGGACTTGAACGAAATGTGGCACTTATGCTTCTTTTGTAGCCATAAACATCCTCCCAAAAAATTTCCTTGATCGGTCCATTATCAAGGGTACCTCCAGTACTAGGGTCTGTCACAAAAATCCCAAAACTGCCTCAAAATCGGAATTTTTCGAAATATTTCAATGAAACTTAGAATTTGAGCGTATATTTTAGCCTCCGAATAGAATTCTAAAAAAAAAATTGGAAACGTGGGCGTGTCAAAGGGGCGGCTTTCATAAAGAAATTTAACAAAAGTCGGTATATGGGGTCCCTTATGGCCTTAAACACTTCTTGATATTAAAAATTCTTTGATCATGTGTGTCTGTGTCGGGTATTTTATTGTCAGCCTCACCTAACTATAATACCCTTACTTGTTTTATTAGAGTTCCGTCTTCGAACTTGTGTGAGCGCTTTTCCGTTTCTGCTAACATCACATAATTAATAATTTTTAGTTACTGCTGATTTTATTCATAACTTTATACAACAATGCGGTATTCCGAATATCGAATATTGAAAAAAAGAGACCAAATATCGAAGAGTGAGCAAATTTCGTGGCATCACAATACATAATCGTGTTTTAAAACAACAAAAATATAGCATTGATTTTGCGAACAAATTGCAATATCTGAATCAGGGCCGGTTTTAATTTGTCCGAGCTATCTCTAGTCCACTGTATTATCGATTTTGGTGATAATAATCATTATTGGGAGTGTAAAACAAATTTAAAATTTTCGCGCAATACCTGACAAAAGACTTGAAATTATAGTTATTAAATAAAATTATACTGTTAGACACACAATGTAATCATGGCATTTTTAAATGTATGGTTCTTTGGCTTGAAATGGTTTGAATGGTTGGCTCAAATTACAATTCGAAAAAGGCCAATCAAGGTGTGTGAAGGAAAGAACGCCTGTTGAAAAAAGGCTGGACACACATCCCTTTGTTCTCACGTACTTAAGGCCTCACCATATTTTCTTATCGATCGTTGGAAATTTTTTCTTGCCCGTTTTATTTCGCCTTGGAAGGCACGCGCCTCTTATATATATGTACGTAGGCGCGATAAATTTAGAAGGCTTTCCTTTGATTGATTTTCGAAGAATTGCTTTAGAGAGGAGGGAGCAAATAAATATTTTAATTACATGAGAATTCTTGTTCTAAATGGCCGCCACCGTTGGCAAATGGTGGGAATTTCGGCGTCCATAAAATCTTTGAAGAAAAAATTAATGGAATATTTTTGTAAAACGCAGGACAATTCCGTTTTGAAACTCTCATATTCCAATTTAGTAAAAAGAAAGAGGCTTCTGAACAAAAAATTCTTTTTTTGACTCTTTTATTTGGACTTAAACACTACATTCAAAGACATTTCGAGAGAAAAGCATTTTTCTGATGGATTTCTTATCCGGATTTGGATATGGGACCTTCTTTTCGCTCTTCCCTGTACGTCAGGTGTCAATAAAATAAATGTTTTTCCATCGAAATGTCCTTCAGTGGAAATTCCTTCTTTAAGGTTTTAATATTAACAAATGCTACAGAGCAAATGTATGCCAAATTTCATTCAAATCGATAGAGAAATTTGCTTTTTTCGCAGACAGGCATAAAAGGAATATTGAGAATGAAGCGATGGAAACCATGTTGAGGCGGGGCACTCAAATGAGCTGTAAAGTCGCAAAATAATACAAGTTTCTTCAGTTTCATCGGCCGCAACAAAAACAAATCTCTCGAGCCCTAAAAAATTATTTTGTATACCGCTGGTAAATTTATGTTCATGCAAAAGCAACCAAAAAAAAAAATAATAATAAAATCTTTTATAATTTAGGTGACACGACACGACTTAATAATTTGATGGTCACGCTTAAAATGATCAAAACTGTTGTCGAAGTCCTTTGCTGAAGTCAAATTAAATCGTCCGAACGACGTGCACAAAAATCCTTAAAGTCCAACGCTCCTTCTACAATCGAGACCCACTCAAATTGTGGTTTAAATGCTTCATAAAGGAGATTCGGATATTCGGAAAAATAGGCATTTGTGTTCCATTTATCATCGAATCGATTTGCCTCGACGTTGCAACGTCGCACAGTGGTTCGGCGTCATAGATTTTTTTTTGAAAAAAATTAGGAGTTGTTATAGAGAATTTTCCGTACACATATTTTCTTTGGGTTATAAGTTATGAAAGTTTCAACAAATCCGGTCATCTCCACCAACCACCTCTTATTGGCCGTTCTATCGCGCAAATTCATGGTTGCAGAAAAAAAGTGCGTCCGAAGCAGCGTTCGATGGATTGTATGTAATAAAATGAGACCTCGAGGGTGCAGGACTAACCCTGAGAATGCAACCGATAGGACAAAAGGGAAGATGTGGTCACGTGTTGCGGACCCCGGGATAGGCCGGGACTTTTAACACGCAAGAAGAAGGAGAAGAAGAAGGAGAAGAAAAAGAAGAGAAAAAAGAAAAAGTCCTAATTAGCAAGTAGTAAGCACTACCCTAAGAGTATACTATAATTTCCCTCCATTTTTAAACTATTTTGCGGGCTTCTTTTCTCATAAAAATGCTAATAACTTCAAAAAGATCAAAAGTGGGCGAACGTTTTTCTTGGTATCGGTAGAGAAGATGGTCGTCTTTAATTTTTAAGTAACTAGAAGACAGCGAAACACAACGAAACATAACGACAATATCTATATAGTTTTTTTTTTTTTTTTTTTTTTTTCTTCTCCGAGATTATGGGGTAGTCATTAGAGAACGTGACTCATGGAAAAATAATAATATAGAAATCGCAGAGGGCTCGCAGAAATGGTACACCGACGGGTCCAAAATGGATGACGGCAGCGTTGGAGCTGGAGTTGTTGGGCCTAATTTTCAGAAAGCAGCTGCTATGGGGAAAACATCATCCATTTTTCAGGCGGAGGTCCACGCCTTAGAGCTGTGTGTCAGAGAATGTATACGAAGGAACACTTCAGGTTCCCACATATGTGTCTTCTCAGACAGTCAGGCGGCTCTGACAGCCATTTCAGCATTCACTATCAACTCAAAACAGGTATATGAATGCCATGGGCTTCTTCAAACCCTATCATGGAGGAATACTGTTACTCTATATTGGATACCGGGGCATGAAGGACATCCAGGCAATGAAAGAGCGGACTGCCTAGCCAAAAGAGGTGCGGCAAACCCTTTCATTGGACCAGAACCATTCTGTGGGGTTAACAATAGCTACAGAAACGACCTGATTAGGAAATGGGAGGAGAAAAACCTAAATGAATGCTGGAGAGCCCACAAGGGTATGCGGCAGGCAAAAAGGCTCATAAGTCTCACGACCATTAGGGCGGAAGCTACACTTAACCTGCAAACAATATCAAAGATCGGATACTGAACATACTTAACAGGGCTACTTAATAAATATCATGAAAAAGATGCGGGTGTGATAAACGAAATCTACGTAACTAGAAGATTAGAGTAAGAAAACAGCATTTTTTGTATAAGCCCTGCTTCAGGCTAGTTCGAGACTCGCTGATTAGGAGAATAATGGTGCTGCAATTATCTTTTAGTCCTTTGCAAATTTAGATTTTTAATAGTCAAATATCTAGAATACGGCGCACAGATTATGGGCTTAATGTTTAATATAATAAAATAGTTCTCCATAAAGAATAAATAATTTTTGAAAGAAATAATTATTGTTTTTTAAACTTTTCGGAAATTTCACCAAGTAGTACTGATTTACAGGTTTTAACAACAATAATATGAGGGTATTCGCTTAGTGAAATGATTGAAATGGAAAAGGGTAAAATTTTTTACCAATTTCCGAAATTTGCTGCAAAAACAACTTATTACCCTGTCTGCCAACAAGCATAAACTAAGAAAGGACCTTCTTTTGGGCATACGAACGAAAAACAGAAATTATGTTATTTTAGCATATTATGTGGTTTGTATGTATGCTATCTTAGCCAGAAGTTGCCAAGCTTTAACCTGATCAGAAACAA
This sequence comes from Chlorops oryzae, assembly GCA_020466095.1. Lineage (NCBI taxonomy): Eukaryota > Metazoa > Arthropoda > Insecta > Diptera > Chloropidae > Chlorops > Chlorops oryzae. The sequence goes on along the minus strand of CM035806.1, from coordinate 20,506,294 downwards.
TATCAAGATCTATACTGAACTCTTAACGGGCACTGTAGACTGAAATATCACCTGAAAAAGATGGGGGTGATAAACGAAGATCTCTGTAGACTTTGCAAGTCAGAGAAGTAAACAGCAGAGCATGTTTTATGTAAGTAAGCCCTGCTGCGGCTAGGCGCAGACTCGCGTGTCTAGGGGCAAGAATAATGGTCGCTCAAGCAATTAGTCGTTTTAGTCCTTTAGAAATTTTAAGATTCTTTAATAGTCTTAAATTATGCTAAAGGAATACGGGCTGCACAAAAGATCTTTTAGGTCGTGGTGCTTTACAGCCTGCTTAATAATAATAATAATAATTAGTTTTCTTCCATAAAAAATAAAACCTAATTTTCTCAAGAAATAATTTTTGTTTTTTACAACTTTTGAAATTTTCACACAAATGTAGTTACTGATTCTTTCGGTAGTTTAACAACAATACATAATGAGGGTATTCGCTTAAAAGTGAAATGATTGAACATGCTGAAAAGGGTAAAATGTTTCATTTAAAATTCAAATTTCATTCAAAAACCAACTTTTACCACTGTGCGTCGCCCCAACCAAGCAAAAACTAAGAAGAGGACAACTTCTTTTGGGCATACAGAACGAACAAACAGAAATATTTTTTTTAGCATACTTATGTGGGTTTGTATGTATCTTACCGCAAGTTCCAATTTTCGGCCGATGAAGAATTCTTGTTTACAATACAAAAACCATTAGAAATTTGAATGTGAAGATAATGGAGGCCGAGGATGTAGAGTTTGCGATTGCGAACGAGGAAATTACAAAGCAAGTCCAAAGAAAACCCCGAATCGATTTGAAAAAGATTAATGTCTTTCATGGTCGGAATTGACGGAATCGTATTTTGTATTTATCGTTGGCAAATTGTCCTGAAAATAGGACATTGCGTATTTGCTTTTTTTTTCTCCCTCTCTGCAAAACATCATGAAGACGTTAGATAAAACATTAAATTTTGTATTGAATGATTTCCATGCCAATTTTATTTAACTTTGTCATTTTATTCTGTTAAATGCGCTTCGTCTCTATCAAGCCCACAAAGCAGGTAAATACACGTTTATGTTTGTCTTTGGAACTCGACTAAACATCGAACTTTTCGAAGAAATTACTTTTCAAACTCACAATTAAGCTTCAAAGTACAAAACCGAATGCATTGCTCTCATTAAGCTTGAGAAAGGTTTTGTCTTTTTTCAATAACAGAAATCAATATCTCGCTAGGGTAAATACGAGGAACATGAAGGTAGTAATTAAACGATAAAATGATGTGTTGAGTTTATTGCCGAAGAAATATCATTGTGTTGAGCTGTAAGTAAGGAGTACGAAGAGTCGTATGAAGCGACAGTAATGGGATGAGAAATCACAAAAGTTAAAGGCATATCGCACTTGCACATCTAAACTGTCACAACTTGAAATTAGTAATTTTTCAGGAAAAGCGAAAAACGCTTTTCAAACTTGCGGAACATTTTCAATAGAGCAAATGTGGTAACTTCTTAAAAAGAGACATTCAAAATACATATTTAGAAAATTTTGAGAGAACTTGAATCATTTCGAGTAGTGGCTCTTTAGCTGATTTTTATTTTAAAAGGGGGATCAAAGTATATGATTCGTAAGAGAGAGATAGAGAGAGAGAGAGAGAGAGAGAGAGAGAGAGAGAGAGAGAGAGAAGAGAGAGAGAGAGAGAGAGAGAGAGAGAGAGAGAGAGAGAAGAGAGAGGAGAGAAGAAGAGAAGAAAGAGAAAGAAAGAGAGAAAGAAAAGAGAGAAGAGAGAAGAGAGAGAGAAGAGAGAAGAGAGAAAGAGAAGGAGAAAGAGGAGAGAGAGAGGAGTAGAGAAGAAGACAGAGAGAGAGAAGAAGAAGAGAGAGAGAGAGAAAGAGAGAAGAGAGAAGAGAGAAGAGAAGAGAGAGAGAGAGAGAGAAGAGAGAGAGAGAAGAGAGAAGAGAGAAAAGAGAGAGAGAAGAAGAGAGAGAAAGAGAGAAAGAGAAAGAAGAGAGAAGAAGAGAGAGAAGAGAGAGAAAGAGAGAAAGAGAGAAAGAGAGAAAGAGAGAAAGAGAGAAAGAGAGAAAGAGAGAAAGAGAGAAAGAGAGAAAGAGAGAAAGAGAGAAAGAGAGAAAGAGAGAAAGAGAGAAAGAGAGAAGAGAGAAGAGAGAAAGAGAGAAAGAGAGAAAGAGAGAAAAGAGAGAAAGAGAGAGAGAAAGAGAGAAAGAGAGAAGAGAGAAAGAGTAGTAATTAGGATGGCAGAAAACATAGCATATAGAGATGTAAAGAGAGAAATCGAAGAAAAGAAATGAAAGAGAGATAAGAGATGAAAGATGAGAAAGAGAGAAAGTGATGTATAAGAGAAGAACATTTGGAAAAAGATTGAGCAAGAGTAGTTCAAAATGAGAAATGGGAAAGTAAGAAAGATATATTTTGAGAGAAAGAGACGAAAGATATGAAATTGAGAAATATGTATGAATAAGACGAAGTATCAGAAGAATAATATTGTAGAGAGCAGTATTGATATGTATGAGCTCTGTTTCGACAGAACATATTCACTCCATTTTACATATTTGGAGTTGTGACAGTTTAGATGTGCTAGTGGGATATGGTGTTCGCAAGAATATATGACAATTATCGTCACAACAATAATCGTCGTTATTAGCGATGGCAGGAATATACCTATATGCATATAAATGTATTTCATTATAACTACAATCGATACTTTTAAAACATCGTTGCGACATTTTTGAGCAATATTTTTTATCTCGATAAATCGAAAATTGATACCACAGGTGCAATGTGTATATATTTTCGCTATAGATTGGATTCGATACCTTTTCAAATATCGTCCATCCCTAGAGTCTAAATGTCACTCATAACTATGCAATACTATGCATATTTGTATAAATTGCCATTTTATATGGTGCATTGAAATGTCATTTATACAAATAATTATTTATCGAGCTCGATATATATGGAGACATTTTATCATCATCAATTCAAAGGACAATTAATTTCAGTTTCTCATTAACTGCAATGATGGAGTAGTTTTCCATTTTCGGTGACAAAGCGTCAGTAACATTGAAAGAAGGAGAATAATGCTCATGTTTGAGACAAGGTAAACATAAAACGACGAAATTGATTCGACTGCATTGGAATCTGAAAGTTAATTACGCTCTGAATTCCGTTCAATAGTGAAGTTTTTTTTTTTTTTTTGGTACTTAAAAATGGTTTTTCAATTATGCATTTGAATAAATTTGCTTTGTTTCATACGCTGGCAAATAAGAGTTTCTTATGATGAAGTAGTTTATCACTTTTTTTGTATGTTTTTTGTTTTCTGATAGATTCATTGTCGGGAAATTTAGGAATTTTAATAAGCTTAAGCTTTTTGTGCAGAAAAATCCTTAAATAGTTGAATGAAAACAAAGTTTTCCCTCAGTTACTTTTCCGACTTCACTATGTTTTTTGTTTTGTTTTGTTTTTAAACTTTCGTTGCAGACTCTGTTAACCACAAATTTATATTCAAAACGGATGTGTACCAATGTTATTTTTATGTGTTTTTTGTTGTTGTTGTTTTTTATTTCATAATTCTAAATTGCATAAATCGGAATGCTGTGAGTAAAAGTTGCAAATGCAAAACTTTTCGAAATTTAGATTCCTTTTTATTCTTCGCTTATACGTTTTCACATGAAGCAGAAAACTTTTTCTCATCCTCGCTCAACTCACAGGAAAGTTCACTAAATTCCTTAGAATGAGAAAGAGAAAAAATATGAAGAGGAATAGACTTCGACAGTTTTCACTATTATTTAATGTAGGTATTCACATTAAAATTATTTACTTTCGTCGATGGAATTTGAAAATGCCAGAAATTTCGACCATTAATTTCAATTAAATTCATAAATTACTGACTTGCCATAAGTCGTCAGGTTGATAATTACAATTCCCCCTTTTTTAATGCCAATGCTTTGATAAACGAATGAAGACAACAAAAAAACCAAAAAAACCCCCCTTGTAGTTATGGGTGATGAGTTCATTTACAGTTTAATTGAATGAGTCGCTGTGGGATGATCTGGTCATTAAACAATTAAATAAGAATTTAAAGCCTGTGCAGGGCAATTAAAGGAATTTTAAAGTCACCACCATCGATGGTTTTCCGTGAAAAATTGAACCTCTCCTGTCGAATAGTTGGTATTTTCTCATTATGAGGCCTTAAGATTTACAAAATTGAAAATTAAGTGAGAGAGCGCTAGAGACGGAGCAAGAGTAAGGGAGAGAGCGATAGAGAGAGAGAGGAAGAGAGAGAGAGAGAGAGAGAGAGAGAGAGAGAGAGAGAGAGAGAGAGAGAGAGAGAGAGAGAGAGAGAGGAAGAGGAGAGAGAGAGAGAGAGAAGAGAGAGAGAGAGAGAGAGAGAGAGAGGAGAGAGAGAGAGAGAGAGAGAGAGAGAGAGAGAGAGAGAGTAGAGAGAGAGAGAGCGCGAGAGAGAGATGAGAGTTAGAGGAGAGGAGGGAGAGGAGATAGAGTTAGAGAGAGAGCGCGAGAGCGAGATAGAGAGAGAGAGAGAGCGCGAGAGCGAGATAGAGTTAGAGAGAGAGCGCGAGAGGAGAAGAGAGAGAGAGAGGAGAGAGAGAGAGAAGAGAGAGAAGAGGAAAGAGAGGAGAGAGAGAAGAAGAGAGAGAGAGAGGAGAAAGGAAAGAGAGGGAAGAGAGAGAGAAGGCAGAGAAAGAAAGGGAGAGAGCGAGAGGAAAAGGGAGAGAGAATGGGAGAGATAGAGAAAGGATAGAAAGGGAAAGAGAGTGAGAAAGAGAGTGAGAAAGAGAAAGAGAGAAATGGAAAAAGAAAGAGAGTGAGGAAAGGAATATTCCCCTAAAAATCTGGCAACAGTGCCCTGAACCGATAAATAATAACGATTTAAGTTGAATAAAATTTTACCATCACTTAATGCAATTGCGGCCTAAGTGTGTCCCCTTAAAGGGGGCAGCCACCCTAACCTAACCTAATGTAATTTAATAATTTCTTACATATTTCTAAATTTCATCTTTCATCGCAATTTATTATAGAAAAAATTAAACTTCTAAGTATACCTTTCGGTAAGGTACCATACCAAAGAGCAATTTAACGTGCTAGCACTGTGAACGTATTGAGTTTTTGCTCTTGACTAAATGTTCAATGAAAATCCGATCACTTCAAATGTCGACGGAACATGTGTCAATTTATGGCTCTTTGTCGTTCCACTTGCATTAGTTGTTTGACACATTTACCTTTATTCTTTTCTTGTCGTTAGATGTTTGCAACAGCCAGCGTTGCCAGATAAAATATTTCTTGCAAGCGGGATTTTTTTTTTTTAATTTCCCCAGAGTTGCGGACTTTCAAACGAAATTCAGGGCAAATTTTAATGAGTACATATCCGCAAGGAAAAATATGAAGACTTCCCATTAAAATTCTCTTGCTCGGTAATAAAAATGTTCATAACCAACTTTTCCTTTTATGACTTGATTTTATAGGGGGGAAAATTTTTTAGCACTTCCCAATAATTGCAACTTTTATGTCCCGATGCACAGTGGGATTTTAAGTGCGAGTGGTGGGTGTGTCCGACTTTGAGGAACCTTCGCATTTTTGTTCTTTTTAATATCTTGAAAGTACGGTTCAGGGACAACTTTCATCCATCTACGAGAAGTCCTTTCAGTTTTTGCACTCAAATGTGTGAGGCGATTCCACATTGCGGGAGGACACTCGAATTTGCGGCCAAAGCGCCGTGACATCACGAGAAGTGCGGCACGTCTGGCAACGCTTTCATAGACATACCCAGCAGGCAATTACCGCCAGCAGGACAGAAACATCAGTGGTTTCACTGGGACATACATATAAGTGACATTATGGCGCATGCCACCTTGGAGGACAATGTCATCGTAGAAGGGTGCTGTTCATGGGCTCGATTTTCATTGGCTACTGAAATTTAAATGAGGTCAGTGTACTGTCAGGGTCTCTTTTAAGCAAATTTCCTGCTGGGTACCAAAGCTACATGTTTTTCAAAATAAATACATCAATGTACATTCTCTGAGTCCAGTTGAACCCTGCGAGCATTTATCGTGCTAACCGTCAATGCTAATGATTGCACTAAAGGAACACTTCGCTACAAAAAGCCAGCAACCATACAGCGTACTTAAGAATATCAAATAATATTTACCTCAATTATGGCTGCTTTATTTTTCTTTCTCTATTTCCCTCTTCGAGTTTTGAGCGGAAAATGTCGCAGTCGCTTGCATAAAATATTTCTGTGTGTGTTTGTGTGCGTTTTTCAGTTGCCTCAAGCCATTTTTTACACGCTGTCATCGCTACTTCCCATAGATGTGGTAAGTCTGTCGAATAAAAAACAAAAGAAGAAAAAAATTAAATATCAAATAAATAAAATATTACTGAGAGTTTGTGTGCCCCTCTTAATCAGCATTATTATTTCTACTAACAAAAAAAAAAAAAAAAAAAAAAATTCAAAAATGAAGAAAAAAACAACAAGAGGACGAAAAACTTCGTTTCATTTTCCTCGCATTTTTAAGGACTTAACATCATTTGTTCTAATTAGCCTTGCGATTGTGCGACAGGTGAGAAAATAATGAGCCCCCAAGCGCCATTTTATGTTATCCACTATGTGAAGCTTAACGGGTAACAATGAGTCGAAAATGAGATGAGAGTTGTTATAACATTTTCCACAACACTTTCCCGATGGCTTTCAACGAGTTGTTCAGATGAACTGATGCGAAGTACATTAAACAGGTGCTGATGAGGAACATTGGCAGCTCTTATTTAAGCTTTTTGCGAAAGCAGCAGAACGTGCACGAGCACGAGGACGATAACGATAACGACAACAACGAGAAAGCGGATCGAGAAAAGTTATTTCAATTGAGTGACTCAACGATGAAACCAAATGGAATGTTTCGAGGAAACACAAATAAATTTTGAAAAAAAAGCAACGCAAATCGTTTCAAACGTGCAAAATCGTGTAGATGAGGGAATGAGGGGACGTAGGTACACTGGTTTTCAGGAGGAATTTTTCATTTTTTCTCCCCGACAATTTGAATCCGTTTAAAAATTTGTTACGGAAGGAAGTGATTACATTTATTACACTAGTTTACACATAATCAGCCTTATTCTAAATTAATTTTCCCCGGGAATTCAGGCCTGGAAATTTCTCTCCGCGGAAAAGGGAAGTGTTCTAAAGCTGCCATCCAACTATCTGCGTAAATAGCGCAATCTGCGCCAGATTGGCACAATTTTCTACAATTTCCACAATCATTGTTGTTGAGGTTCACATTATCGTCGCATATTGTCAATAAGATATCGGGGAACAATAAAATTCGGACGAAAACCGTTGATCGACGATCACACATCAGAGCCCAAAAAGTGCGTTCATATTACACTGTGACACAGATATCAAGTTTTTGAAAAATAATGGGATTCCACTATATACGTTTGATAGTATGACCAAAGGTGAGTAAAACATTAGCTGAGTTTCGCGAGTTTAGCAGGCGTTTTGAATTTATGAAGCCCCACACATTGCGAGCCTTTGCTGATTTTAGACAAAAGTGGTAGCATCGTTTATGTTTAGTAGCTCCGTAAGAGTTAGAGATATCGGTTAACTGTCTTTGGCAAAGTTGTAGCTAACGGTCTAGTGAACAGAAATAAAAACAAAAACTATTAATAAAAAAAAAAAAAAAATTCCATAACATTTAAAAAAACAAAAATACCCAAAAAAATCTAATATTTTTTTAATTTTCTGGGCATAGCTTGAAGGAAATCCAAATTTTTCCTATACTTTCTTTGAAAAATTTGTAGCCGGTAAGAAGCGTAAGAACTCTCCCAAACATACTTATGGGATCTGAACGTGTCTGCACTAATTAAAATGCTCATAAAGGTAATTTTTGTAGTGAAAAATCCCGATTTTTAGTGCTCTTTTCGACAGTTCTTTACTAAGTATCTCGACTAAACTAAGCAAATTGTTAATCCAGTGTGACGATAATTTTCAGCTAAAAGAAAATTGAAAAATTCTCTCCAACAAAGTTATATGATCCGAATGCGTCTTAGGTACTTAAAAAGCTCATAGAAATAATTACCGATGTTTAGGGCTCTTTTATTTTACTTCAGTAATCAGCTTCCATCGGATTCAGATGAGCAAAAGCTACAGCTTTTTTTAATTTTTTAGTTTTTATTTTCCAGTTTTATGCCATGACTTTGAGTCTATCAGGGAATTTTTTTCAGAGAAAAAATTCATCTCGCAAGCTTCACTTTCAATCGTCATACAGAAGAATCATTAAGAATAATACAATTTCTATGGTAATAGAGGAGTAAATAATTCGATTGAAATCAATTAGAGATGGAAATGAAACGAAATGTTTTGAAATTCGGAACTCTGACTTCGTTACAAATCCACTAGCAATTAACGAAGAGAAAAAAAAGATTTCAATAAAATATTTCTCAATCGAGTTCGATTCGATTTTTCGAACCAATCCGGCTTCAATTGGCTTTTAAGTGCGGCCAACTTTCCTCCATTGCACGCAAACGTCTAGTTTTGCATTTGCCTGTAATTGATTGATTGACAACGGAATCGCGAGCTCTTCCACGATGCATCAATAGACTTGAAATGGAATTAAATGAACCACAATTACTTTATTGACCATAATTATCACTCGATAAATGGATCTTAGATTTTGGTTGCAAAGCCAATTCAATTAAAGTTTACTCTTTAATGGAAATGATGACACATCATTTAATCTCAGGTTTCATCATATCTTGTGGCAAGTACAGAACAATACTCCATATAGCGGCTAACCGCACCATAAGTGCTCTAAACATTGAAACTCTCGAGTGACAATACCGCAATACACTCAGCCTCCTCGTCGGTGTGTTTTGATGTCGATATTTTATTTGTGGCTTACACGAAATTGATGGTTTCCTTTGTACCGCAACAAGTTGCTGCTGTACAATGCAGCTAAAATTGGAAGAATGGGCGTGACAAAAGAGTGCTTTTCATTTTTTTTTTTTAGTTAAAAAAAAAATCAGAATATTAAAAATTTCCAGACTACCTTGTGGTCCTGATGCCTTGATTTAAAAAAAACAAGTAAGGGTGTTATAGTCAGGCGAGCCTGACAATAGAATACCCGACACAGACACATAATTTTTAATATCAAGTGGTGTTTAAGGGCATAAGGAGCCCCATATACCGACTTTTGTTAAATTTCTAAATGAAAACCGCCTTTTTGCCACGCCCACTTTTCAAATTTTTTTGGAATTCTAATCGGACCGTTATATATACTCTCAAATTCTAAGTTTCATTGAAATATTTCAATAAAGTCTGATTTTGAGGCATTTTGGGATTTTTGTGACAGACCCTAGTACTAGAGGTACCCTTAATAATGGTTTTTTGGGAAGGACGTTACTGGCTATCAAGGAAGTATACGTGCCAATTTTTGTTCAAGTCCCATTGGTATTTCGGGAGTAGGAGACAATTTTTGAAAAACGCCCTTATACCACGCCCACTTTTCCAATTTTTTAAATCGTATTACTTGCCTTTAAACATGTTCAAATATCAAATTTCATCAAAATACCATGAAAAACTTCGATTTTAGAGCAGTTTTTGTGATTTTCGTAACAGACCCTAGTACTGGAGGTACCCCTAAAAATGTTCCGATCGGGTCCATTCTCGAACTTGTTCTTACTCATGTCCCCGTGAGCACGCATACCAAATTTTGTCAAGATAGCTCAACTCCTTCGATAAGATAACTGTATACAAACAGACGGACAGACGGACAGACAGACAGACGGACGGACATGTCTAAATCGAATCTCCTGGTGACGCTGATCATTTCTATATACATTTTGTATGGTCTATCTCGACTGGTTCTGGGTGTTACACACAACCCAACAAACGCAATATACCCTCGACACAGAGTGTGTCGGGTATAAAAATGTTCAAACATACATGACAGTGTCGGATATTGTATTGTGAGGCAAATTAAATACTTTAAATGAAAAAAAGAATTATTTACTTAGATATTTTCCCTCCTATTTACCTTCCTCATAAAACAAAAGTTTCGTTACATCACAAATAAAAAATGAAAAATGCATATGACTATTTAGCTTAAAGGCTTTAGTGTGCAGTGAAGACGTACAAGCCCGCATGGGCTATAAATTTGTGCCTTAAAGTGTTTCGCATTCAATGGAATTAATATTTAATTGGCGCTTTGCTTAGTCTGAAATAATTCCAATCAATTATGCAAATTAAATTTCCGACGAATCGCAATCAATGCAATTGCCGTGCAGGCTTGACAACACAAAGCGAGCAGCACGAGAAATTCTACTTAGATCGCTCAATCAAGGCTTTATGCATCAATATGAGGTCAACCGAATGATTGAAGGCTCTAATTATTTCTCTTATCCTTAATTTGGAATGAATGTACTTCCTGAAATTGAAACCGAAATCAATTCAATTCTTCGATGTTCAAGCGAACTGAAGTATAGATTTCACTCAATTCACTTAATATTAAAGCTCAATTGAAGCAAGTTTCAGAGCTCGCTTAACTTAAATAGTCACCTTAAATAGAAAATTGGAAAGCTTATGGATCAAAGTATTTTTGAGAATTTTTTCAGATTTTTCGTAAAAGGTTTAGAGGTTGCGCTCAGCGGATTTGCCTCAAAAGCCCCACATTTTCAAATTTTTGGAGATAGCTTCTTCATAAGCAATGCTTTTCAGGATTTTTTGGTATTAGTCGGTGGAAAAGTATACAATCTTTGTTCTCAGTTACATAAACTGCAAAATATACCAACTTTATAGGCTATTTAGGCATCTTTAGTAGACATTTTTACGAACAAAATCGGGCGTCAAAAAAAGAAGTCCCCAAAATTTCTTAATTTTATATGAAAATGGTTAAAAGTAATGATGCAATTTCAAAGAGTACGAATTCCTTTGTAATTTGTTAAAGGAAATTAGGATTTTACTCTTATAGTGCCAAAGCTATGTCCCGTTATCTTTTCCAAAACATTATAACAAAAACACGTTGCATACTTCCAGGCTTTCATTTGAAAATTTCATTGCCTATATGATAGCCAATCAATATTGAATAGACCCAAAATGACGAGTTTTCCATGGGCATTGATTTTCGGTTAACTTTCCCGCCGTGCTAATATCCCTTTTTCTAAAATCTCTTGCTATAAGACGAATTTGCTTTGTCCTTGGCGGCATTAGCGTTGGAGTATTCAGAATCTTAAAAGTTGTATTTGCGAACCTAATGCGTTTGAGACATTCCGGCACATACCATTTGAAACTAATTACCCATAAACTTAAATTTAATAAAAATTTAAAAAAACAGATTAAGGAAGTTATTTATTATTTTTGTTGGCGATTTGCCTGGGCTAAAGGAATCTATCATTGCACCCACAAGCCACACAGATCCTTTTCTTAGCGAAGACATATCTAGGGTGAAGTGAAGATAGGAAATTAATTGTTAACTAATCCATAATAATAGTTCGAACTTACCTACTCTTCACGATCTAGGAAAATATTCAAGGACAAAGCAAATTCGTCTTATAGCAAGAGATTTTAGAAAAAGGGAAACATGAAAAACTCGTCATTTTGAGTCTATTTAATATTGATTGGCTATCATATAGGCAATGAGATTTTCAAATGTAAGCCTGGAAGTATGCAACGTGTTTTTGTTATAATGTTTTGGAAAAGATAACGGGACATAGCTTTGGAACTATAAAATTAAAATCCTAATTTCCTATAACAAATTACAAAGCAATTCGTACTCTTTGAAATTGCATCATTACTTTCAACCATTTTCATATAAAATTAAGAAATTTTGGGGACTTCTTTTTTTGACGCCCGATTTTGTTCGTAGAAATGTCTACTAAAGATGCCTAAATAGCCTATAAAGTTGGTATATTTTGCAGTTTATGTAACTGAGAACAAAGATTGTATACTTTTCCACCGACTAATACCAAAAAATCCTGAAAAGCATTGCTTATGAAGAAGCTATCTCCAAAAATTTGAAAATGTGGGGCTTTTGAGGCAAATCCGCTGAGCGCAACCTCTAAACCTTTTACGAAAAATCTGAAAAAATTCTCAAAAATACTTTGACCCATAAGCTTTCGGAAACCTTACGTTCTACTATTAAATTCGAAAAAAAATTTTTTGGGACACCCTAATGTATATATATACGCATATATATATGTGTGTGTGTTTCAATTTTCTGTGTATAAAATATGGTAACCAGTTATTTTCTCGCCCATTTAAGAGAACTAGTGTTCGGTTGTAGGGTTCAACTTATGTTCCTGTCCGTCGGTGCACAGAACTCCTCTTATAAATAGGAACAACAACCAGCAGCAACACCATGCAAATTGAGTTATTAGAACTGGAAAAAAAAATTGCATTTAATAATTTACAGCGTGTCCTCTTTCGTGCGACGAAAGTGCCAATTTTCTGGCGGTTAAACATGGGAATGAAATTAAAAACTGGCACGGTAGCAAGCATTAAAATCAAGCGAAATTGTACTGGATATTGTATTGCATGAGCAACGGAAGAAATAACTTCTGTCGTGCCGTCGTTCTTTCGCTGCCTCGTTTTGCTTTGCGTGCAAAAGATTTTCTACTATGAAAAAAAAAAAAACAAAAAGTAAAAAGTATGTAGGTACAAACAAACAACAATGAAAAATGAATGAAAAATGAATAAATAATAATAAAAAAAAAATATTGTGCACACTTCAGTTAAGCTTCAGTTGTTTTTGAAGTTTCAAAATAGAAGACGTAGAAAAAAAAAATCAAAAATGTTTTTAAATGTTTTCCTTACTTTCCCGCCCACACGGATCCCACACGGATCCCACACTTTGTTAACGTTTGTGCCCTAAAAAACTTCTGAGCTCTTTTCATTTTCAGTCACTATTAAAACTGAAAGTCATGACAACGTGCAAACTTTGTACTCATTCAATTTTCCGTCCATTGCTGTTGCGTCTTTGGCTTCCGCCGCAAAAGATGTAAATAATAAACAATAAAAAAAATTTACAAAAAACAAAAAAACAAAAATAAATAAAATCGTAAACTTTCAACTCGAAGCTCAAAGCTGTATTTAAATTTTCTATTCAATTTTCCATTTCTGTTACTATGCGTGCGAAACTTCCGTTCCAAAAAAAAAAAAGGTGGAGTTAATTAAAATCTTCAAACTCAAAAGCTTACTCTGAATCATTTCACATAAAAGTGATTTTCGTGAATGGACAAGAACATGAAGAACTTTCGAAATCAACGTTTTAAGCGATCTCATATTCACCTCGAGTGCAGGCAATTGTAAATGTGCATTACCTTGGGGCCGAAAAATCCCTTTCAAACGGAAGTGCCAATGGAAAATGCCCCTCAGCCTCAATTGCCACTTGAAATGATGAAGCAATAATTGCAAGTTCAAGCTTCAAAATCGTTACGAAGAAATGCAAACAACTCGAAAGATAAGAGGAAATGTGAACTTTCATACTGATACAAAATTGCTAGTGACCGGAGTCCTTTGCAATTGCTTTCAAGGAAACCTGGGATTCAATTGGAAAAACATTTTTTCCTAATTCCAAAAATTTTTTCTCCATTTTCCATTGCCATGCAAATTGCATAAAAACTAAAATTTCCTTAACTCAGGTAAAAATTTACTTTCTCTTTGCAGCTCCAAGAAAAGGTATTAAACAGCATTCGGATAAAGCAGGGCAGTGTAACCGGTGATTAACATAGTTGTTTTTCGCTAATAACTTCAATATTTTCCAGTTTTATGCACACCAGTGGAAAGCCAAAGGACTAAGCTAACTTTTCCCCGAAGTAACTACATAGATTTAGTCGATTAGAAAAATTGTATAAACAATTTTGTGAAGGGGTAGTTTTTGGGCAAAAAAAAAAATAAATGTATACCCTATTGTGGACAGCCTTGTAAAATAGCTTGAAACCTTTAAAATTTGAAGCTAAATGCATTTAAATTTAAACAAAAAGAAAGCCCTTCAGTGGAAATCTGAAAAAATGGCTTTCAGTGGCAAAATGAAAAAGAAAGACTAATCTGAATCGGAAATGCATTACTTGCGTATACGTAATGTTACACCCTACTATATTGTTTGAAATAACATTGCTCATACGTCGGGTTTTACACTAAGAATTTCTTTCATACTTCGCGAACACGTCGACCGATTTCTTGGCAACTATAGGTAAGCGTTTTTTCAAGGAGTTGTCCATATTTATTATTTTTTTTAAATATTAATCAAAGAATTTTCATAAAATTCGACCAGGCGTCGGAACTATGGGCAAGAAGTAAAAGTAAAAGAAGTTGAAAAAAACTGTTAAATTTTTGAGATTTTTTCAATTTGTCGCTACAAAATGGAGATGTTAGTCTTAGTAAGTGCTAAAAAAATTTTACATAGGACATTCAAATATTCAATGGTTAGCGAGATAAAGCCATAACTATGTTCGCAAGTTAATTCTCGGTTCTAGATTGATATCAAAATTGATCTGTAACCAATCTAGCAAAACCAAATATAGAGATTCCCCACATTTATGAATCACTTTCAATAACTGCAGTCAAAATTTTGATAACATTCGTTGAACTCAAAAATGTGTCACAGTGTTATTCAATTGGTCATATTTAAATTTTTCGGTCCTTGGTAGGTCAGTGTTATTTATTTTGATGGTTCCTTCTTGGCGTGGCTCTGTCGTCATATATTCCGTTTTCCAGACATTCAAACGCAGTCGAAACATTGACACTCTATCATGCCAGTTTTGTACTTTTTGCTGCAAATCAGTATTATTGGTGGAGGAAAGAAGAACATCATCTGCATATAGCACCGTCCAGGGAGGAAATTTGCTAACTTTAATATAAAAATTTCAATACATTGAAACTTACCGCTATTTTTCTATTTTCTTATTCTATACTAATTGTAATTCCAAATTCCTTAAGGACATTTTATTATAAAAGCAATAATTTCAATGCTTTACGATTGCAACACAAGTAAAAAGCAACGGTGTCAAATGAGTGTAAGAACTCAAGAAAGTAATTAAAATGAATGATGATGAAAATGAAGCAACAAAAACGACTCGAAGGAGTTACTTCGAAGACGTCACAAAGTGAAGCGACGACTGCGACGATAACAACGTCTGCGACAACGACTACCACACACTATGGCTATGACTGTGGCAACAAATGCACAGTGAATAAACAAATATTGCAACCAAACATCGCAAAGATCACTGTAAACAGCACATTTTGTCATTGCGAAAACTTTCGAGAGTAAAGTTCATCAGCGTGATTTGTTTTCGCGATATAATCATCCGAAACGAAAGTTGAGAGCTCACATTTTAGTTAACGTTCACACAAACAAAAGAAAAAAAAAAGTATCAAAATTTCCAAAAAAAAAATAAGAGAAAAAGAAATCCCCTTGATTTTTCTACAATTTTCCTGAAGTGTGTTGGCATTTTCTTTCGGCTATATTTCGCCATTGTGGAGTTGCGCATCTCGGAGCCTCGGCTGCTTTGTTGCCTTTCCTCGAATCCAATTCTCTTAGGCCATCTTTCAACTCGTCTGTCAGTTAGTTGGAGCAAGTTAAATGATATGTTGCAAAGAAGTTGTTATTTTTCATGAAACTACGCGAGACAATTGAACGTCAATCAAACTTGAAACGGAATCGTAGCACTGCAGGAGTTTAAAAAAAACAAAATTAGATAGAAAAGATTGTAGGCCTCAGCGAAGTGTCGGAACGGTTCATTTAAATCGGTTATTTTATTCGGTCTTGGAATGTTAACTAAAAAAACCAAATTCAAATCTAAAAAGTATGGTGTCTAAATATTTTTTTCTGTTTGACGTGCTCTTTTGAAAGCCCTTGGACTTTAATATTTCTGAGAATTTATTTTAGATTTTTTTGCAAAAAATTTACAGGTTTCGCTGCGCGACTTTTCCCAGAAAGTAGCACGAGTGGGCCTCTCTCATATTGTTTTCCGAGTCGTGGGGCTAACGTCTATGGGTGTTAGAAGTTTTTTTGATGTAAATGTGTTTTTACTAAATTTTCCGCACTATAGGACTTAATTAGAGCATAGACCATATTTGTATTAAATATCTTATTTTGAGTTTAAAGCGAACGTTTATCCATAAGCAACGTTTTTCCGAAATATTGAAGCACTATTCGGAAGGGAAATATTCAAGTTTTGTTCTCATAATAATGAGCTCAAAATTTTTCAAATTTTATTGGTCATTTAGGCGTCAGTAGTGACGTTTTTTTCTGGAAAATTTTCTATAATTTAACTCTAGTGGTTCCAAGGCTATATCAAACTATGTTTTCAAAACCATAATCGCAATAAAACAATGCATAATTTAAGATATAAAATTGTTATTTTCATTGTTTACATGAAAATAATTAATTTTTATTTTTTTGAGGTGCCCTAATGAACAGATTAGATGAAGAGATAAATAAATCAATTAATGAACCCATTGAAAACATCTGCTGCCTACGATTTGTAATATGATTAATTAAAGGATTCGCACGAACAAAAGCGTTGCAGCGTTGTGGATGGCCAACCCATTCTCCTACAACATTAACATCAAGCATTCTTTGTCTTATCCCCATTATAATTACAAATTATGTAAACTACAAATCCTCATCCAAGTTCCTCTGGAATCATACTTTTTTTTTTTTAAATAAGCTCGGTACCCCTCATTAGCCGAGAGCGAAAGCCTCAAAATGCTTGTTCAAAAAGTTGAAATTACAAATGAACAAAAGTTTTTCAGTTTCATTTCATTTATTTATTTTTAATTCTTCACTTCAGAATTTTAATTTTTTTGCTTAGCATTTCGTTGAAATTTTTACCCAGCATGAAAGTAATAAACAAACCCATAGAAGTGTATGTATCCACAAGTAGCACAGCTGCCCTTTACCTTCAAAAAAAAAAAAAAGCCAACATCAAGGTGTTTATCATCAAGACAACGCTTTAGCTGCGAGAACATAAACTGGCTAACGAGGATGCTGTTTCCAGGAACTTTCGAACTTTTCGCATAAATTGGTTTAAATTAAAAAATAATTACCCAGCACCATGCGTTAGCACAAAGCGAGAAACATAATCAGAGGGAAAACAACTTAACAAATAAGGGAAAATATATATATGTAAATAACTATGTGGAAATATATGTATGAATGTGTATTAGGGTGCTCCTTAGATTGCGAAATTTCGAAAAGTTGCCGGTCTACCTTGCCATTCGGTTCTAGTAAGTACCTAAAAACTGAAATCATGATTTTTTTTTACATTGAATTTTAGGGATCGCTACCAGCAAATGAAAATTTGGAAAACGTATTCTTTTAAGGATTTTTAATAACTAACAAAAAGAAAGTTATGTGGTTAGGGCTCGCCATTTGCTTCTTTCATCTAATTAACACACGTGTGATTTTTTTGTTTTTTCAAAATTGAGTTTTAGGGGTCGCTAAAATAGGTCAAACATTGATTAAGTAAAATCTTTAAAAAGCGCAAAAAGTTTTTCTTAACAACATTTTGCGAATAAGTTTAGCGAAGTTGAACTTCAGATCGCTTTTCTACCTACAAAAAAAATTCATTTTGAAGTTAAAAATCGATTTGATTCTGTTTATGTGAGTTGAACAAAATTTTTACTCCGTAAAGTATGCTTTAAATTTATAAATGCAACGAAATCCGAGCCCTCCCAGCAAACATTTTCGGAGGGCTTCGAAATATGAGTCCGAAATGAGTCTGAAATATATAGAAAATAAGAGCTTCATATTTATGAGTCCGAAATGAGTCTGAGATATGAAGAAAATAAGAAACTTATATTTCGGCGTCCGAAATGAGTCAGAACTATGTCGTATATACATAAGTGGCCCATGTTAATGAATCCTATATGAATCAGAAATACGTCGAAAATAAGAAAAATAAAATAAATTTTAATTTGACTTTCAACTTATAAACGACAAAAATACCTGTTTTTCGTTTTAGCCAACACGGTGTCATGGGTAAGCACATGACTAGAAAGCGAGAGTTCTGAGGTTCAAACCACACACAGGAAAAGAGATTTGAACATTGAAAAAAATATTTGAAACTATAAATGCGTAAAAATCTAGAAATGTGTGTGCATTAATCAATAAATTTTTTTACACCATACGGCTATAAATATCACTCAAAATTTTTGAGTTTTTTTAAACTCATAAATATGAGTGCGAAAGGATTCATACAATAAATGGCTCTTTGTGTGTCTGTATACATAAATGTTTCTTATATGAGCGGAAAAAAGAGTATAATATGAGTGCGGAAAGAGTCATATATGGTTCTTATATGAGCGGAAAAAGAGTCAGACATGAGTGCGGAAAGAGTCATATATGTCTCCTATTTGAGCGGAAAAAAGAGTCAGATATGAGTGCGATAGGAGTCATATATGGCTCATATTAAGAAGGAAATAAGAGTCAGACATGAGAACAAAAAGAGACATATATGACTCCAAAATGTTCTCCTACGTTATATGACTTCGGACTCATATAAGACGACTTTCGCAAGAAGGGAAACACGCTCTTTAAGACTCTTAAAAGAGTTCATTATGAGAGCTCTGACTCCTATAAGGATCCATATATGAGTCTTTTAAGACCCAGAATGTTTGCTGGGCTGTTTATTACTTTAATCAGTATATTTTGAATGTGACTTGAATAAAGTTGAAAGAATTTTTGTTGTTCGTTTTGTATTTTTTTGTATATTTTTAGGCAGGCAAAAATTTTCAAAGCTTGAGTCGCGGTAGCGAGCCCTAAAAGTCAATTAAAAAAATTAATAAAAATCATGAGTTCGTTTTTTAGGAAGTAGAATCGAATGGCGAGGTAGCCCGCTAACTTTCAAATTAAGGAGCACCCTAATTTATACTTTATTTAAGTGTCAAATTGTTGTCATAGACTTAAAACTTCTTTATTAATAGCCAAAGAACAAACAAACAATTATTTCTGGGTAAGTCCTTATATGAAGAAAAGTATCGAATTCGATAATATCAACGGAACGCAATTTTCGATACGCATATATGACGAAAATGTATCGATATCGGTAATTTGTATTATACTAAAATGGTTTGTTTTCTGTTATCACCATTTCTCAACTGGTTGATGTTTTTTTTTTTATAGTTATTTTTTTAATTCAGGCGCTACCGGGTTAAAAGGATTTTTAATATGAGGGCATTTCTCGGAAAAGCAACATTTTTGTCAGCATTCGTTGAGTCCATAACTTTCAGGAGTCTCGAATTTCGATATATCGTGATTAAAAAAATATTCGGTACTCAAATAATTTCGATATTTTCAGCCCATCTCTACTCGAACAGGGCGTTCATTCGGAAATTGTTTCAAATTTATATCTAATTGAGCACTAAATTCAAATTTAAATTTGTGCGTTCAATGGCAAAAAGGCTACCGTCTCCTTCTCCCCCTCCTCCACCAACTGCGCTAGCGCAAAAATTGTTCACAACCATGCGTGATATATGTACCTACGTGGCAATAATTTTGATTTTCCGACTTAATGAGCATGTACGAACGAGTAGGTAGTATTAACAAAATTAAAGCTCTCCAAATAAATGACTCTATTTGAACTTTCCTTTGCATGAATTCGTAAAAAATTTATTTCATGCAAATCAATCCACGTCTGCCTCTGGCCGTATATTACATGAAATTAAAAAGATAGGGCTTCACAACACAAAAACCAAAGAGGAAATACTTCTAACACAGATATATAGACGAAGTGCTCCACATACGTATCTACTTAGCACTCCCGCTGAATAAGAATCAATAACAAAGTGGAACGAAATAAGTGCTCTTGGTTTACGGGCTTTTAATTAAAACTAAAATCAGTTTACAAAAGAACCTGTCATAAGAAGTTGATGATTTTTTTTTTTTAGCTTTAGTTTTCAACAGAGCTGTAAATGAAAAATTTCATATTTGAATGAATCAGTGAATTATTTGCATAATGAATGGTGATTCATGAATGAATTTATTTCAACAAAAAATTTGAATCGAATCCCAGCAAACAAATCGGAGTGCTCATATTTATGCTCATATTATTTATTCGAGGATCAAATCCCACACAGGAGACTAATAAACATGAAATAAATAAATTTTGAATTTATAAATGACGTTCAACTCTGAATTCGGTACTATAACACTCAGGAAGGAGTCATACATGGCAAACTTACTTGAGCGGAATATAGTTCTTCATGAGCGGAAAAAGAGTCAGATGTGATTGCGAGGAGTCATATACGGCTCTTACTGGAGACGAAATAAGAGTCAGATGTAAGTGCGAAAGGAGTCATATATGGCCCATATTTATGGGGAAATAAGAGTTAACTCTGAAAGGTTGCGGAATGAGTCATCTATGACTCTTATATGTTCTACTTCAGTAAATGACTTCGGACTGCTATAGCAGGGCTTTAGCAAGAAGGGAAACACGCTCTTGAAGACTCTTAAAGGAGTTCATTATAAGCGCTCCGATCTCCTATGGGAAATTAAGGAGTTAATAAAGGTGCGGAATGAGTTTCTATGACACCAATATATGTTCTGGATTCAGTAAATGACTTCGGACTGCTAAAGGAGGGTCTTCGCAAGGAGGGAAACCTCTTGAAGACTCTTAAAGGAGTTCATTATAAGCGCTCCGACTCCAAATTAGGAGTCATAAATGATTTTTTTAGGACACCAAATATTTGCTGGGATTAAAATTTGAATGCAATTCTTTTGAATAGAAAAAATTTGAATAAATTCATATCACTTAACATTTTGCATTAATTGTAATTTGAATTCATTCCTTGAAGAATGAAAAAAAAAAAAAAATTGCATTTAAAATTTTTCAAAGAATGATTTTGAATTGCAACCCTCTTTGTTAATTCACTACTTGTTAAATTTATCTACTAGCCCTGTGGGAACGAAGACAGTTAGTTCAATAAAACAGTTAGTTTTTCAATCAGTTGGAAAACAAACTGTTCTAAAACTAACTGAAATTATATGCAGTCAACAGTCAGTTTGTGACTAAAATGAGGAAGAAAAAGAAGAAGAAGCAATACTACTTTGATTTTTAATGTAATTTTTTTTAATGCAATTTGAAATAAAGTAATTTTCAACTGGTTGAAAAGATATGCAGAACTGGACAATTGACTTACTCGTAGGACACCGTAATGCTAAAAAGGTTAGTTCGCTCCATACAAAAAAGTCAGAATTACAACTAGCTGTCACTGAGACTCAACTAATTTTAAATTAGTTTAAAATTAGTTGAAATTCCTATCGGGAGAGTAGGTTTTATTTCATCTGACATTTCTTTCCTTTGTGTATATGAATTTTTTCCTACATAGTCGTTAAATTTCTGTATAAATGAACGCTTTCTATGGTTCAAACATACCTACTCACAATCAATTACGAATGGATTTCAGGTTTTTTGATATTTCGAGTTAATATTGGAGCAATTTGGATTCCCACAATCGAAGATTTAATTGGATCAAAGTAATGCAGAAAATACATACATAGTTTCAAAAGAGTTGCTGTAATCTGAACGAGTAAAATTCGAAGTTGATGGTGTACAATGAAGAAATTGAAAATTGCTTCCTTTTGAAAGTGCAGGGCACATGAGGACATCGTTAAACTATTTATTCAAGCGTTCATTTTACCTTTCGATAACCAGTTTCGGTTTAGAAATCTACATGCAATTATTTTGAATGTTTAATTGAAAATCTGCAACGATTTTCATTTCATGTTCGTTCATATGGCTTTCGGAAATGCTGATATGAAAGTTATAAATTTTCGCCTATCTGAGAGCAAATAATTTTGTGAGGGCTTATGAATATTATTGCGGTTGCCATGGCATTTGACCATTAAATTGTTCAAATGCCAGTTACTGTCGATTTGCTTATGCTAATATGAACAAACACAAATAATATTATTTGGCTCCAGATTGTGCTAAACTTTTGATTTACAATTAAATTTACATAATTTTAACATTGGACTGCATTGCATTTCGATTGATGGTTGGTGGAAAATAAAATGGCAAAACATTCAAATTAATAAAAAAATTTCTAAGTCAATTTACTATTAGAAGTAGAGCGAAAAAGAGATAGTGAGTAGGAAAGAGAGAGTAAGATAGAAATATTTAGAAAGAGTGAAAAAGAAATAAAGAGAGATACAAAAATAGAGAAAGATATAAAGAAAGATAGAAAATAAGAGAAAGAGAGAAAGAAGCGAGAGTAAAAGAGAGAGAGAGGTAAAAAGAGAGAAACAGAGACAAAAAGAGAGAAAGAAATAGGGTGAGAGACATAGAAAGAGAGAGAAAGAGAGAAAAACGGAGAGACGGAGAAAAAAAGATAAATAAAAATGGCACAGATGGAGAAAGATAGAGAAAGAAAGAGAGCAAAAAATAGGGAGAGAGACAGAGAAAGAGAGAAAAAGAGAGAGAGAGAGAAAGAGAGAGAGAGAGAGAGAGAGAAAGAGAGAGAGAGAAAAAGAGAGAGAGAGAAAAGAGAGAGAGAGAGAGAGAGAGAGAGAGAGAAGAGAGAGAGAAGAGAGAGAGAGAGAGAGAGAGAGAGAGAAGAGAGAGAGAGAGAAAGAGAGAGAGAGATAGAAAGAGGGAGAGAGAGGAAGATGAGAAAGAAAGAGAGAGAGAAAGAGGAAGAGGAGAAAGAAAGAGAGAGATAAAGAGGGAGAATAGGAGAGACGAACATAGAGAGCAAAAACTAGGAAAAGAGACAAATATAATGAAAGAGAAGGAAGGAGAAAGAAAGAGGGACAACGACAGAGAAGGAGAGATCAATAAAGAGGGAGAGGGAGAGAGACAGAGAAAGAGACAAAGAGAGAGAAAGGTGGAAAGAGAGGGAAAGAGAAGGAAAGAGAGGGAAAGGGAGAGAGGGAGATAGAAAGAAAGAGAAATAGGATGGAAAAGAGAGAAAGAGATACGCTTTCTTGTGAAATAGAGCTCGTGCTTTAGGATTCCACGTCTGGCAATACTCATGCCCGCTTTAAAATGAAGAGATACCTACATTTAATTATATTTAAAAAGGATTTTATTACTGCTTATGTTCTTTCCTGCAAAGAGAATTACTCATATGGGTAAATTAAAAATATTGAAAACAAACATCCTATATACCAACACGTCCTGAAATGTTCTTAGGATTATCTTGTTTACTGCATGGTCCTAAATATTTTTACTCTTCTCTATTCAATAAAGATGTATGCATTTCAAAAAGACACCGAAAAAAAGAGCTCAACTGATTTAGGTACTAGAAAAAATGTCTGCCTGATTCCTATTGCTCGAGGTGATGGTCTAGCAGTTAGGTATCTACACAAAAGTATGACATTAACAAACATTAAGCCTTCGCCGCAGAGCAGAAAAAATTTTTCTCACATAAGTTTAATGATTTCAAGCAATGTAAATGCTATTAACCTTGAAAATAGTGCAGGATCGCCATTCCTCCTTATGTCTTAAAAAAATAAAAGCCAACAAATTTCCTCGTATTTTCTTTTTCGAGTACGGTGAATACTTGAAAGTAGCTTATGTAATTCATTCCGAAAGAAAAAGGAAACAATTTATGGTTGTATAACTTAAACTTCTCGAACGTACCTCAATGCCAATCACTCTAAAATGCAATTTTCATATTTGCTGTCGTCGCAATTTATTCCTCCTGCGGAAAATTTCGCTTGCCCTGTTGTTTTATCATTCTCTGGACCGATGCAATTTCCTTCGCTGTTATTAAAATATTTTCCTACATAAATTATATTCTCGCTGAGTTTTCCTTCCATCAACTATGATGTTGCGACTGTTGCCTCTTAAGAAAGAAACGTTTGAAAAACAAACCTGCAAACGACTTGGGTTCAATTTCAGCTTGAGCTTTTATTCCTTGTACTTTTTTTACTCTTCCAATGCAATGCTTTACTCTTTTCTCCTTTCTTTTCGATTTAATCGCACGTCCAGAGGTGATGAATAAACCGTTAAGATACGATGATGACGGAGATGTTTTTAACACAGCAACCGCATCGGAGGGCATCGTGAAATGGATTTATGTCAGCTGCACTTCATAATATTTCTGTTTTCCACTTTTTCCTTTTCATGTTTGTTTGCGATCCCTTCGACTTTCAGTGGCTGCAATCAAAATTAGATTGTTTAATTATAATTATCAACGCAAGTGGCGGGATTGATGATGACCACAAACGGGATTTCTTTTTGCTTTGTTTTTGATATTTTTCTCTTATTATGTTCCGCAGGCAATATAACATAAAGTAACCGGTCTGAATGAAAAATATGGAATCCTATTAATTGAATAACTGGTCTCAAACGACTAACGAGAAAACTATGTATTCGCAGATCGGGGGAAGACGACTAGATACCAATTGTGGTGTATGCAGCTTATTCTTTCTATCTTCAAATTCGTGTATAATCGTCAGTTGTAATACAACCTTTCGCTTGGTGGTTCATCAACGTTCAATTTATGAATTAAGGCAAAAAAAAAAAAAACAAGTAAGGGTGTTATAGTCAGGCGAGCCTGACAATAAAATAGCCGACACAGACACACGTGTTTAAATAATTTTTGAACCACGCCCAAAAAATAGGACCACTAAGTAAGAATTATCAAGAGGTTTTGAAGGCCATTAGGGGCCCCATATACCGAATTTTGTTAAATTTCTTTTTGAAAACCACCCCTTTTCCACGCCCACTTTTCCAGTTTTTTTGCAATTCTAATCACAGGCTTAAATATACGGTCAAATTCTAAGTTTCATTGAAATATTTCGAAAAAGTCCGATGTTGAGGCAGTTTTTGGATTTTTGTAACATACCCTAGTACTGGAGGTACCCTTAATAGTGGACCGACCAAGGAATTTTTTTGAGAGGATGTTTATGACTACAAAGGAAGCATAAGTGCGAAATTTCGTTCAAGTCTCATTTGAATTTCGGGTGTAGGGGACAATTTTCGAAAGACGCCCTTCTGCCACGCCCACTTTTTAAATTTTTATAAATCGTATTACTTGCCTTGAAACATGTCCAATATCCAATTTCATCAAAATATGTTGAAAAACTTTTAGAGCAGATTTTGTGATTTCCGTAACAGACCCTAGTACTGGAGGTACCCTTAAAAATGGCCCAATCGGGTCCATTCTCGAACATGTTCTTACTCATGTCGCCGTGAGCACGCATACCAAATTTTGTCAAGATAGCTCAACTCCTTCGATAAGATAACTGTATACAAACAGACAGACAGACAGACAGACAGACAGACATGTCTAAATCAAATCTCCTGGTGACGCTGATCATTTCTATATATAATATTTTGTATGGTCTATCTCGACTGGTCCTGGGTGTTACACACAACCACACAAACGCAATATACCCTCGACACAGAGTGTGTCGGGTATAAAAATATTCTAAGATCCATAATAGTGATTGAATGTTACGTCGTATTCACCTGACGCTCCTGATATTTCACAAAAATCATAGTTCAACAACCGGACAATCGGAATTCTGATTTATTTTCATCGGGCTTTGTCATTTCTTCCGGTCGATATTTGAGTATTTGATACCCGGGGTCCCAGGAGGATATGTGTGTACATACTCCTAATTGAGATATTCCCAGAAATTCTGATGTAAAAGATTTAACATATACCAAACTGCACTAATGAAATGCAAAGTATAAAAGAAATTAAAAAAAAAAAAAAAAATTGAACCAAGCTCGAGACCGAACATTTTTAGTCTTCCCTTACGAAATCAAAATTTCAAGTTTGGCCGTAGAACACCATAACTGCACTTGTTACACAAATTGATTTTTAATTGCTTTTCTTGCAAAAGTTTTCGAACAACTTCAAACGACTTTCAATTGTGATTCTGAGAGTTTCAAAGTAGTTATATAAAATTCTCATATTCAATAATTTGTTTCCCGAAGTTCAGAGAAAGCCAATAAGGGGAGGAACAAATTTTGTTTTCCAAAAATTACTCTTGAGGTACTTCTCCTAGGTAGATGCATAAATATTTCCTATAAATTGTAAATATTGTTCAAACACTCTTCAATTAACGTTGAAAATTGGAATCTCCAAATGGAGAAGAAGGAATATTTTATGTTAGATGGACTTCAATTGAAAGTTGAACTAAATGGAAGGTTTATTTAAAATATTGGAATAGAAACTTCAACTTCAATTATAAGAACACGCCGGTTGAAGGAGTTGGCGTTGCGAACGCCGAAACAAACGGAACAGCTCTTCAGATCAATATGAAAATTCCTCGATTTCCGTGAAATTAGCTAGGTATGTAACAAACAACAAAACTCCTCCCACCCAACATTTGGAAGACTGTTTTATGAGAAGATTCATTGACGAGTCTTTTTCGAGCCGCCTTCATGATTAGAAAATGATTGATCACATGCACGATTAAAAGAAGACTCGAAAACGACTCTCCAATATATTAGTAATATGTTTCAAAAGCGAGTCGTATTCAAATTACAAAAACAAAACATAGAGCAATCGCCAATTAACCACGTATGGGATTGAAATATGATCATTCAAATTGTTGCTATCTTATATTTCACTCAATATTCGACTCAAAATTGAATTGAGTGGAATTCGAATTTAAAGTTATAAACGAAAAATTTCCATGACTTTCGATTTGGAAAGCTTAGTGTCGACGGGTGACCACAGGACTAGAAAACGAGAGTTCCTAGATTCAAATCCCACATAAGGCAAAGGAAAACAAGTAAAGAAGTTTACATCAGCTAAGCCGATTGCACACATACCTTTTCCTCAGCCTTAAATATATAACAAAATTACAAATTAAAATAACAAAAATTCCTGCCCTTTCCGTTGTTCTAGCAACACATTATCTGTGTTTCGATTTAGCTTCACAAACTCGAAATTATATTTAAGTACAAATTTTTTGCGAATGGTGGGCATGGTCAAATTTTAACCGTTAGAGGACATTTTGTCTAGCAGCGAAATACTCAATTCAAAATAGTTAAAATAAAATTTTTGCAAATTTCGCGAATGGTGGTCATGGTCAAAATTTAACCATAAGTGACGACTTTATTTGGCGGCAAAATACACAACCAGAAGAAGCAAAAAAAAAAAAAAAATCATTTTTGTATTCAGATATGAGAATAAGAGAAAGAGTGTTTTTTTCTAATGTGTAGGATGATGACCATAGTTATAGCGATGTCGCAATTTTTTTTCAGCGAAAGCTTAAGTCTACATAGTAACTATACACTCACCAAATTTCAATAAGCTGGGATGTATAGTAAAAAAGTTATCCACGAAAAACGTTAAAAATCGTGATTTTTGATACTTCTGAACCACTTCCCACGACCCAAGAAGGGACTAGGAAAAAAATTTGTATGCAGTTTTTCGGACATTTACCTGGTTCAAGTCCATGCCAAATTTCAATATGATATCTTTCATGGCTTAGGAGTAAATTACGAAAAACTAAAGTGTGACCGACAGACAGACAGACAGACAGACAGACAGACAGACAGACAGACAGACATGGCTAGATCGATTCCTCTTGTCACCCTGATCAAGAATATATCGTTAGCTTCGGATAGAAAGGGCGTAACTCATTATACCTTTTCCGAAGGAAAGGGTATATTAAGTTTGGCACGGTGTATGTAACATACCAAAGG
Source organism: Chlorops oryzae (assembly GCA_020466095.1). Lineage (NCBI taxonomy): Eukaryota > Metazoa > Arthropoda > Insecta > Diptera > Chloropidae > Chlorops > Chlorops oryzae. The sequence goes on along the minus strand of CM035806.1, from coordinate 20,478,643 downwards.
AGTCGCGGTAGATATAGACATATATATATATTCTTGATCAGGGTGACAAGAGGAATCGATCTAGCCATGTCTGTCTGTCTGTCTGTCTGTCTGTCGGTCACACTTTAGTTTTTCGTAATTTACTCCTAAGCCATGAAAGATATCATATTGAAATTTGGCATGGACTTCAACCAGGTAAATGTCCGAAAAACTGCATACAAATTTTTTTCGTAGTCCCTTCTTGGGTCGTGGGAAGTGGTTCAGAAGTTTCAAAAATCACGATTTTTAACGTTTTTCCTGGATAACTTTTTTACTATACATCCCAGCTTATTGAAATTTGGTGAGTGTATAGCTACTATGTAGACTTAAGCTTTCGCTGAAAAAAATTGCGACATCGCTATAACTATGGTCATCATTCTACACAATAGAAAAAAACACTCTTTCTCTTATTCTCATATCTGAATACAAAAATTATTTTTTTGCTTCTTCTGATTGTGTATTTTGCCGCCAAATAAAGTCGTCCATTATGGATAAATTTTGACCATGACCACATTTCGCGAAATTCGCAAAATTGATTTTCACTATTTTGAATTGAGTATTTCGCAGCTAAACAAAATGTCCTCTAAGGGTTAAAATTTGATCAAGACCACCATCCGCGAAATTCGCGAAAATTTGATTTTCACTATTTTGAAGTGAGTATTTCGCAGCTAAACTAAATTTCCTCTAAGGGTTAAAATTTGATCAAGACCACCATCCGCGAAATTCGCGAAAATTTGATTTTCACTAGTTTGAATTGAGTATTTCGCAGCTAAACAAATTGTCCTCTAAGGGCTAAAATTTGATCAAGACCACCATCCGCGAAATTCGCGAAAATTTGATTTTCACTATTTTGAAGTGAGTATTTCGCAGCTAAACTAAATTTCCTCTAAGGGTTAAAATTTGATCAAGACCACCATCCGCGAAATTCGCGAAAATTTGATTTTCACTAGTTTGAATTGAGTATTTCGCAGTTAAACAAAATGTCCTCTAAGGGTTAAAATTTGATCAAGACCACCATCCGCGAAATTCGCGAAAACCTGATTTTCACTATTTTTAATTGAGTATTTCGCAGCTAAACAAAATGTCCTCTAAGGGTTAAAATTTGATCAAGACCACCATCCGCGAAATTCGAAAAAATTTGATTTTCACTATTTTGAAGTGAGTATTTCGCAGCTAAACTAAATTTCCTCTAAGGGTTAAAATTTGATCAAGACCACCATCCGCGAAATTCGCGAAAATTTGATTTTCACCTTTTTGAATTGAGTATTTCGCAGTTAAACCAAATGTCCTCTAAGGGTTAAAATTTGATCAAGACCACCATCCGCGAAATTCGCGAAAATTTGATTTTCACTATTTTGAAGTGAGTATTTCGCAGCTAAACTAAATTTCCTCTAAGGGTTAAAATGTGATCAAGACCACCATCCGCGAAATTCGCGAAAATTTGATTTTCACTATTTTGAATTGAGTATTTCGCAGCTAAACAAAATGTCCTCTAAAGGTTAAAAATTGATCAAGACCACCATTCGCGAAATTTTTTTGCTTAATAATAATCTCGAGTTTTAGAAGCTAAATCGAAGTACAGATAAGGTACAAATAGATATCCAAGCTAGAACAACGAAAACGGCAGGAATTTTTCGTTAAGGTAATGTTTTAACATATTTTAGGCTGAGGAAAAGGTATGTGTGCAATCGGCTTAGCCGATGTAAACTTCTTTACTTGTTTTTTTTTAAAAACGAGATTTTGCATTTTCTGATGGTCGACTCTCAAATACACCCCCTCCAAAAAAATTGACGACCTTTGATTGAAAATACCGAAGTTATAGTTACTTTTAAAAAGCCCTAACTCATAGCGAACAATTTTGCGAAAGAAAAAAGCCCTAACTCACAAAAAGACGTTCAACTACGCCAGTGATGGCGAGACCTATAAATTAACATTCATAACTGTGCGTGTGCATTAGGGTGATGACTTTTTTTGAAACTCTTTTCCTGTATCATAGTACCATGAACTTTTATTAAGAAACTTCATAAAATAAAATTAAACGTTATTTGGTAAAAAAAAAATGTCAATTTTTAGTCATTTTGAAACAATTTAATTTTTGATTTTTTTGGCCTTTGATCACCATAAGCATAGTTACTACAAATGGTTAATTGTACCCTACCATTATTTTTAAATTCAAACAATTTAATTAGATCCTTCCCCCTATTCCACTCCTTAAGGGGGGCTCCCATACAAAAGTTTGTTTAATTATGAATTTTCTCCCCAATGGGAAAGCCCCAGAGTTGCCTTCAAAAATTATCTTGACCGACTCCCATTAATTGTTGCATAAACATTTCCTTCAAATATTGTTCCCCACACTCTTCATTAGGGAAAATTAATTAAATTTAACAATTTATTAATAATGGCTGTCACCAAAGTTGAAACCCTCAAGGAGGCTGATTTAAAATATGAACCCCATTATTTTTTTACCCCAAGTTATTTTCTTTAAACATTCAACCCTCTATCTCCCCCTTAGGGGGCGGCCAAACAAAAACAGGCTTAAATCAAAGAAAAATGCCTCACGAACTTTCAATCTATAATATAGATGCCGTAGGAACAAGAACGAACATCCTCCCACAAATTTGAAAAATTTACACAAGTTACCTTTTAACGAGCCTAATTCGAGCCACTTTGGATTAGATTTTGGTATGTTTTAATTAACATGTTAAATATTACTTCTTTTAAAACTGAATTTTGGGTTCCAAAACCGAACTGTCCAAATTACAAAAACAAACATAGAGCAATCGCCAATTAACCACGTAATTATGAATTATAGATATAACATTAAATGTTGTATTTTATTCATAAAATTATCTCAAAATATGAATTGATTATTCAATTTAAGTTATAAACAAAAATTTCCATGCTTTCGATTTGGAATGCTTGGTGTCGACGGTGAGCACAGGACTAGAAAACGAGAGTTCCTAGGTTCAAATCCCACATAGGCAAAGGAAAAAAAAAATTTGAAATTCATAATAATAATACATATAACATTAACATATACACGGAAAAGCCAAAAATTGTGTAATTGTTAAAAAAATTTTAATTTTTTTGTTTTTTAAAAGCAAATGATATAAATAGAGTCTAGAAGATCCAAAATGATAGCAAATATGAGTCGTAGAAGACTCGAAAATGATAGGGTTCGAACTCGGACCTTCGAGATTACAGGTTGTTAGCACACTTCAACTACGCCATCGCGTGACACGATTTGAGCTTGCTAGTTTTATTATATCAATATAAGTGGGAAACAGTAGAAACTATTAGATTGACAGTAGAAATTATTGTATTTTACGTAGATTCTATTATATTTTTCTACGTCTTCCTATCGTAGAAACAACGTTGCAAAATTTTTTCAGTGTAGAAGACTCGAAAATAGTAACAAATATGACTCGAAAATGACTCGCAAATGATATCAAATATGACACCCTAAGAGTCGCGGCTAGGGTTCCAATTTCTCCCGACAAAAGTATAATTTTTGATCAGAAAACGAGCGCATAAGTATTTGATCTTTTTAATCAGAAAGGCGACTCGAAAAAGACTCGCTTTTGATCAAAAATTTCAAAAAATGCTACCTGGGTATGAGCTTAAAAATCGAAGATTATTCGACAAACAGAATATTTGGACACAGACCAACGGCAAATAACCTTTCGATTCATTCGTCTAGTTATTTAGGACGCTGGACGCTGTGTTTCGGACATTGCAAACATTTGTCACATGTATTTTTTGGATTTTAGACTTCGAGCACCACTATATTGCCGCTCTGGGGACGCTTTGAGGTCCTTGTTTGTCCCACAAAAGAACATTGCACAAACGTGCATTAAATAGAGGAGAACATTTTTAGAATTGTTAAAAATTGTGACAATTTTCGTTGATTTGCGGAAACCTAACAAAAGGCAAGCGGGAAACAAAAAAAGTGATCAATTTTCGAAGGAGCATCCATTTTACTCATGGTCTGTAAACAAAAAATTGCAAAAAATTAAAAAAAATTTTTTTTAATTTATTAAAAATTGACCTTAAGCTTGAAAAAAACGTGCAGTATTTCTACAAAGGAAAAATTAATTCTAAAGGTCGAACAAAAACGGAATATATTTTCGATAAAAAGAAAATTTTTTTAATTTAAGAAACCTTGGTTTACTTTCTGCTGGATTTGCCCATATACAGGCAGGTGTACATTAGGGCTGCTCTTAATTCCCGAAATGGAATTTCAATCGGTCTCAGGGTCCAGAAGTGTTCCATTGGACATGGAGGAGAAACGTGAGAAATTTGGAAGCAATCGGATAACGGGAACCCGTGGCAGTTTTCAATTGAAGTTTGGGAAATTGGCAAAAATAGAGAGGAAACGGCCCTTAACTCCCCACAAGGCGCCCCTACGGATATATAACGTATGGCCAACCCCCATTATTTTTTTACTCCTAATATTTTTTTCTGAACAAACCTACCCCCTATCTCCCCTCCTTAAGGGGGCTCCCATACAAAAATAATTTTTTAAAAACTTTTCCCCCCATCTTCCTAACTAGCCCCAGAGTGCTCTTAGAGGAGTCAAATGTATGACCGACCCCCATTAACTTTGTCCCCCTAACATTTTCTCTGAACATACTTAACCTCTATCTCCCCCCTTAAGGGGGCTCCCATATAAAACTACCTTAATTTGAGCAAAAATTCATACAAAATGGCCGTCACTACAGTCAAACCCCTCCTAGGGGGCTGATATATATGACCGACCCCCATTATTTTTTTACCCCAAACATTTTCTTCAAACATACCTACCCTCTATCTCCCCTCGTTAGGGGGGTCCCCATACAAAATTAGGCTTAAATTAAAGAAAAATGCCTCACGAACTTCAATCTATAATATAGATGCCGTAGGAAAAAGAAAGAGCATGTTCAGCATGCATATTCGAAAAATTTACAAAATTACCTTTTAAACGAGCCTAATATGAAGAATATTGGATTAGTTTTTGGTGTGTTTTAATAATATGATATATTTTATTACCTTTTTTTTTAAACTGAATTTTGGGTTCCATCCCCTAACTGGCCAAATAATGACCCTAGTAGAAAAAAAATATATTTTCGAGTCAAATGCCGCAAACCTCAATCTATGACGAGTTTTTTGAGACTATAACCATTAAAATCGGTTAGTAGTTTCTATTCATAAAATTAATTCAAAACAAATATTTTTTGAAACGCATTATTCACTGTTTTTACGTTCGTTTCTTGAGTCTTTGCATGCGTACAAACCGAGAGAGCCATGCGTACAGACCGAGAAAGACATGCGAAGACCTAAGAAACGAACGTGAAAACAGTGAATAATGCGTTTCAAAAAATATTTGTTTTGAATTAATTTTATGAATAGAAACCACTAACCGATTTTAGTGGTTATAGTCTCAAAAAAGTCGTCATAGATTGAGGTTTGCGGCATTTGACTCGAACATTTATTTTTTTGTACTAGGGTCATTATTTGGCCAGTTAGGGGATGGAACCCAAAATTCAGTTTTAAGAAAAGGTAATAATTATAACATATTATTATAACATACCAAAAACGAATCCAATATTCTTCGTATTAGTCTGGTTTAAAAGGTAATTTTGTAAATTTTTCGAATATGCATGCTGAACAAGCTCTTTCTTGTTCCTACGGCATCTATATTATAGATTGAAGTTCGTGAGGCATTTTTCTTTAATTTAAGCCTAATTTTGTATGGGGACCCCCCTAACGAGGGGAGATAGAGGGTAGGTATGTTTGAAGAAAATGTTTGGGGTAAAAAAATAATGGGGGTCGGTCATATATATCAGCCCCCTAGGAGGGGTTTGACTGTAGTGACGGCCATTTTGTATGAATTTTTGCTCAAATTAAGGTAGTTTTATATGGGAGCCCCCTTAAGGGGGGGAGATAGAGGTTAAGTATGTTCAGAGAAAATGTTAGGGGGACAAAGTTAATGGGGGTCGGCCATACATTTGACTCCTCTAGGAGCACTCTGGGGCTAGTTAGGAAGATGGGGGGAAAAGTTTTTAAAAAATTATTTTTGTATGGGAGCCCCCTTAAGGAGGGGAGATAGGGGGTAGGTTTGTTCAGAAAAAATATTAGGAGTAAAAAAATAATTGGGGTTGGCCATACGTTATATATCCGTAGGGGCGCCTTGTGGGGAGTTAAGGGCCGTTTCCTCTCTATTTTTGCCAATTTCCCAAACTTCAATTGAAAACTGCCACGGGTTCCCGTTATCCGATTGCCTCCAAATTTCTCACGTTTCTCCTCCATGTCTAATGGAACACTTCTGGACCCTGAGACCGATCAGAAACTCGCTACAAAATTTCTCCATAGAGTTAAGAGCAGCCCTAGTGTACATGTTTTGAAATTTATGGCCGACTGTGGCATCTCGAAGAACTTGCGGTTTCCGAAATACCTCCAGAGTGAAAAAAAATTTGATTTTAATGAACATTCTTTTGAGACTAGAAAGACCAAGGCGGTCAAATGACCGGAATCACGTTTTAAATGAACCTAGTATATTTCTAAAGCCGATGCATTGAAAATTGTTTCCTTTTGTGAGGAGTGAGTAAAATATGACTACTAAGTACTTTACTGGAAATGCGTTTCTATTGGATTTTTGTTTTGAATTACTTTTTCAAATAGAATAAGAATAAAATTATCCATTCATTTTATTTGAATCGTTTCTGTGCGATTGCGAGTATTTCCCCATCCTGTTTGCCGACTCGTACATTCAACTTCCTCAATAAACGACTCATTCTGAATGAACTTCGTGCATAATTCAAAATTTCAACAAAGCAAAAAAGGAGACCGAACAAAACGAAAGGAAACGAAACGAAGCGAAACGCAGCCAAATGCAATGATGGAGGCGCCGGCAATGTCAGTAGTAATTTCTTAATTTGATTACGTGCTGCAGCCTGCAGTGGCGAGGAACGCCTCGCTTGTATAACTTTCTCAATTGCCAGAAAATTAGTGAACGTGTTGCACGAGAAAAATGGTCGTCCTGCGAACTTCCAAGCTTCGCATTTGGTTTTATGATTATATTTCGAGTTTGAATGGATTGAGGTTTTTTGCAAAGGTCCTCGGCGCCTATGGAGAAAGAGTTCAATAAATTTTCAGACGCGGAAAATTGTACCGCTTTTTGACTCGATTGGTCCAGCCGTTTGGCAAGAGAACCAGCCACAGACGGACAGAAGGACATGTCTAAATCGATTCAGTTTTCTATCCTGATCAAGAACTTATATATTTGTCTATATCTATGGAGCTTAGTTCTTGCTGTTACAAGATTCGCACAAAACTAATATACCCTGCTTGCGCTGGGTATAAAAACTGCTCCTGATAGCCTAATGAATTCAGTAGACCAGATCGAAAGTTGGGGGAAAATAGTCTGGAAGTAAATAAAAAAGAAAAACCAGGAAAAGGAATTGCATTAACACCACAGTAAAAATTATGTTAATGTATGCATGTCACTCGGCTTTTGAGAAGGTAATGCCTGCCTTTATATCCAAACACTAAGAGCGTTGCCATTCACAAGGTGAATATTTCTTTGGTATAAGAATTCAAAATATTTTAAGGCTTCATTTTCTGTAATTCGTTAAATATCAATAAACAATTGATAGGACGTACAGTACTAGAAGTAACACTAAAAACGCTTCGACCAATCCCATCCTCGAACTTGTTCCTACTCATGTCTCTTTCAATATGCATACCAAAATTCGGGAAAAAGCCCAACTCCTTAGATAAGAGCCATGCAATCGGACAGACAGACGTACTAAGGGACGGATTGGGCTACATCATTTCATCTACTAACGCTGGTCATTTCTTTAAGTACGGCGTTTTTCGATTGGTTCTGGAAGCTACCTACGTTCGAACAAGCACAAAGTATGTCGGGCATAAAAGGATTTCGGAAAATTACTAAACGGTTTATATTAAGACATTTTCCCACTTTGATTCCGCTCGCTCTCTACCGTAATTTTCTCAACTCGAGGCCGTATTTACAGTAAGAGCTCTGTTCATCGCATTAGTTCAGACTGACACAATTCGTTGCACGACGAGAGAAATGCACTGAAGGCATAACCAAAGAATTCGATATGAGTTTGGTAAGGACGAATATACGCAACAGAGTCGTTCGCTTTAGAGAGTTTCGACTGTCTTTAGAGAATTGTCCACAAACCGTTCAATTAACGTAATTATTTTTTACTCACCTGCTAATAACTATAATTCAACAATTTTGTCCATTTTAAATAGAAGCTATTGAATTTTCTCCCACAAAAAATTCGTATATAAATATAACTATGTGTATATAGTGGGGGTCATTCAGATTTTTGTTTTCCTATCATAAGTGAGTCCGAATAGTGTAGACTGAAATGAGCATGCTTAAAAGATACGAAATTCTAGCAAAAAAGCTTCAAGTCAAACGATATTTTTACATCGAATATAAAATGTTCTATGCTATTGGCTTTGATTTCTGTTTGGACAAGAAACCGTTTTTCCGTCCTCGCTTTACCATTTTCAGCAACTTATTAGTTGCGCTTTTCTCAGTTGCCATCATCCATTTCATATTCACACACATTCAATACCCAGATTTATACGCAAGGTCTTTGATTATAAATTCGAAAATTATGCCGTCACTTTTTAACGTTATAATCCTCTTTAAAAAGCAACGGGAAATAATCGAAATCGTTTATCGGATTTGGGAGCTGGCCCTGAATGGTGAGTGTGATGAAAAAAAAAACAAACTCCATTATTAATATCTAAAAAAATAAAATTTTTTTCTGCCTATAGCAAATGATGACGAAGTGAAAATTCTAGCTGAGGAGAACAGGAGGGTTGTGAAAATAAATTTGGCTTATGTTGGTTGGATTTTATTGAGTACTTTTCTCGGAACAGTTCCATGCCTTCTTATAAGTGTTGTCACATTCATCATCAAAGGAGAGTTCACGGTAAATATGCCGGCAATGGCCACGTAAGTTTCCGATGCTTCCAAATGTTCTTAAAAAAGTTTTTTTTTTTTTTTTGTAATCTAATCTCAATAATTTTTAGGTATGTTTTAAGCTTGGATAATCCAGTGACTTTATGCTTAAATTATACGTGGAATGTGTTTGTGACATATATTGCGCTCTTTATGTTTGGAGGTATCGATGCATTGTTCTCATGGGGGATCTATAACATCGCAGCACAATTCCGAATTGTTCAATTGAAAATGGAACAATTAGCCAAACAGGAAGATAAAGCTAATTTACGAAAATCGATTATTGATTGTATTGCCTATCATCAACAAACTTTGGAACTGGCTGAACGTTTCGATCAAATATTCCGGACAATTGCCTTTTTCCAGTTCATGACGAGTTCGATTCCACTTTGTTTCGGGGCATTTCAAATGGGAAGGCTTCGCGAAATATCACAGATACTTTATTTGATGACAAACATGGTGGTTATACTTCTTCAGTTAGCGATATATAGTTTCGGTGGTCAATATCTACAAAATCGGGTAAGACAGAGAGAGAGTGAGAGAGAGAGAGAGAGAAGGAGCGAGAGAGAGAGCAGGAGAGAGAAGGAAAGAGAGAGAGAGAGAGAAGGAGAGAGAGAGAGAGAGAAGGAGAGATAGAGAGAAGGAGACAGAGAGAGAGAGAGAGAGAGAGAGAGAGAGAGAGAGTGTGTGAAACTGCATTGAGCAATATCCAAGAATTGTTTTTGTTTTCCATCTTTTGTTCGATTTTAGTGCGATCTGGTTGCTGCTACCGCCTTCGAGAGCATTAAATGGGAAAATTGGTCAATTTCGGATCGGAAAATTTTTCTCTTTACACTGACTCGAGCCCAGAAACCTTGTAAAATAACAGCAATTTTCTTTGACGTTAACATGAGATCGTTTCTTACGGTATTTTCGCTTTGAAAGCATAAATTCTTAAAGCAATCAATGATTGTGATGATCGTTTTTTTTTTTCTTTATTCAGGTTCTACAATCTGCATCTTCGTATATTGCATTGCTAAGGAGTTTGAATTATTGAGAAATATATTTACCATTTAAAGATATTATCTTTCTCTGTTTATTCAATGCGAATTGGAATCAATAATTGAAATAAATAAAAAAAAATAATAGATTTGCTGCCAAAATGTTTACATGATCCTGACACAACTCAATGCCCGGTACAAACAAATAAATAGGTCTATATTAAAGGCTAACAACTGTCGTCATTTCATGTCATACAAGTCATGCAACCAAAATTCGATTCATGCCATGCGATGCCGGCGTCGGCGTCAATTAATGCCATGCCATGCCTTCCTCGACTTCAATTCATGCGAAGTTCTGTGAGTATACCAAAATGTGTACAGAACTAATAATAACCCTGCAGTAATGAAATGGTTTCGGTTCAAAAGCGATCGATCCTAGGTGGGTCCCTTTAGGACCAAACTAGGACCGATCCCAAATTTATATGAACCGCGATCGATCTAAGGTTAACCTCTATCCAACCGACCCTCGTCCAATCCCAAAATGAGCGTAGGTGGGGCGAGTTCGTAATAACTTGTACTTTATTGTTGTTTGCTTTAAGTCCTCAATCTGATCTTTGTGCTATCATAGGCTAAATAGCTTGATTGTTAAGACTCTCGCTTCGCAACCGAAGGGGTAAGAGTTCGAGCCCTGGCTCGATTTAGAAATTTTTTTTTTTTCAGTTACCTAAATTTTTTTTATGTTAATATTAAAATTTTTTTTTTAAATAGTTAACTTGAAAAAAAAAAATTATTCGTTTTTTACATATGAATTGGTTTTTAATATTTATTTTTCAATAAAAAATGCTTTGAAGTGAAAAATTCTTTACGTACATATGTTTCCCAAAAACTTGAGCAACCAAAAACTCAAATCAGCGTTTTGATCACAGCATTAAACTTGCTTGTATAGCGTAATGGTTAAGACACCGATTTACCAACCCAGAGTTCTGAGGTTCGAGGCTCGGCCTAGGCGGGAAAATCAAAAAATAAATAATATAATGTTGTAACAAAAAGATTTAAAAAAACAAAAAAGCAAAATAAACAAAATAAGAA
>CM035806.1:20365070-20460070 GCA_020466095.1 Chlorops oryzae | reverse complement strand
TATTGCAGATTAACCTTCACCATTCTCAGGCTGCGTCGGCAGCACTACTCTTCCGTCTGGCAAAAACAGGGGAGGACATATGCCTTATCCAGGAACCTTGGGTCTCGTATGAGCGGTTTTGTGGGTTAAACCAACCAGGCTACACCCTGGTATCACATGGCACAGGTAAGATACAAGGCGATAACGACAACGTCAGCAAAGCGGTCAGAGCGGGTGGTTCGCCACTGTGGATAGCATCCTGCTACATGGCGCATGGCCACGGGCCTAACCCTCCAGGCAACCTCCTAAGGGCCTTGACAGCAGAAGCCAACCGGACACACATCCCCATCATCATAGGGGCGGATGCCAACTCCTATCATCAGGTGTGGGGCAGCACCGACACGAATGAAAGGGGTGAGTCACTATTTGATTTTATATTATGCAGCTGCCTTACGGTAGCTAACATAGTTGAGGAACCTACATTCTTGACCTCTAACCGTAGCGACGTCCTAGACCTCACATTAATTAGTGAACGGTCATCTAGCCTTGTCCGGCAGTGGACGGTCTCTTCGGGCCGCTCACTGTCAGACCATAAATATAATACCTTTATAGTTGGGGAGTTACATACTAAAACTCCAGCTAGGTTCACGAATAGGAAGCGTACAAACTGGGAGAAGTTTCACTCTTCCCTAAAGTATGCACTTGATCCGACACCTGCTTCCATCCAGAGCATACATAGCTTAGATGAAACAGTAGACACTTTTTGTGAAAGCAACTTGTTTTTATTGGTTCGTGTTTTATCCTCCATTTTTACACAACGGCGGGGTTCGAACTCGGACCTTCCAGATTACAAGTCTAGCACACTTCAACTACGCCATCGCGAGATATGATTTCAGCTTGATTTCAAGAGAAATAATGAGATATTCACATTAAATATATGAGGATATCTATTAAAATGATTCAATAAGATTTTCTCTATGCATTTAAAGAGTTTTCTCTATGGAAAAAGCACATCGTTCATATAGTTTAAGAAGATTTCTCTATAAAATCGCTCAATAAGGGGATCTTATTGATTTTATGTGGTCATTTTTTTCTGTGTGTACGCAAAATCCTAAGCTCGTCGCCAAGGTACCTAGGTTGCATCCAAAGGCAGAACGGGATCTGGACAGATACTCCCTCAGAAAACCCGGAGGTCCTCTTGAACACTCACTTCCAAGGTAGCTACCAGGAGTCTGAGCACAGACTTCCTCCCAAACATCACTCCACTGATTCTTATCCATCCCCAAGAAAGAGAATAAGTCAGAACCATGACAAATGGGCGATCAAATCGTTCGCCCCTTTTAAATCCCCTGGCCCAGGTGGCATCATACCAACCGACCTGCAACGTTCGTCGAGTGGGCGATTCCCTGGCTTAGAATGATTTACAATGCTTGTATGAAGTTCTCTCATATTCCCGTTAATTGGCGGGACTACAGAGTAATCTTCATCTCTAAGGCAGGCAAAGCAAGTCATACGAAACCGAAACTTTCGTCCCATCAGCCGTTCATCCTTTCTTCTGGAAACTTTCGGGAGGATCCTTGGCTACTTCATAAACGATACCATCAGTATCGATAGTCTATCTGGATCTCAACATGCCTATACCATGCGTTTGTAAACATAGAGGGGGCGTTCAACAACATCTACCCACAAGCTGTGACGTCAACTTTATCCAACTTGGGAGTTGATGACATGATAAATGACATAGTGAGAAGTCTACTTACTGATAGGACCATCACTGCGTCGGTGGGGAACACGCAGCACAGCAGAAAAGTGGAGAGAGGAACACCCCAAGGAGTTGTCCTCTCCCCCTTCTCTGGAATCTGGTTGTCAACCCTCTGCTAGCTGTACTCGATGACATCGGATGCAATGTGGTAGCGTACGCGGATGACATTGCAGTATCCGTCACCGAGAAGCACCTCGACATTATGTCGGACATGATGTCCCAACATCTAGGAACACTCAGCCGCTGGAGCGGGTGTGTGGACTAAAAATCAATCCTAATAAAACGGAACTCGTACTCTTCTTCTGAAGATACAAGATCTCACCTTTCAACCTACAAAAAATAAATGGGGTTGTCTTGAAACTAAGCAGCCAAGTCAAATACTTAGGGCTGATACTCGACTCTAAGCTCCTATGGAGAGAAAACACCAAGGAGAGATCCAGAAAAGCACTCTGCGCGTTATACTGCTGTAAAAGGGCAAAAGGCACAAAATGGGGACTTTCCCCCAACTCTACAATATGGCTCTACCAAGCTGTGGTGGAACCGATCCTTCTATACGGCTCAACCTTTTGGTGGCCGATCACCTATAAATCCTCGTATATTCAAGCCTTTGACAGGGTGAGGAGACAGTCCGCTCTACTGGTAACAAGAGCACTGAGGACTACCCCTTCCAAGGCACTTTTTACACTCCTTCGTTGGTTACCAACATCACTCCTTATCATACAACAAGCAAAGATCGCGGCTGCGCGATTGAATACCGTCTGCCGATGGACCATAACAGACACTGGTCACTCACAAATCTTGACAAAAGATTTCAGAAACACGACAGATATTGACTATCGCACCCCGTCGCTCTGCTTCGAATGCGGATATACCATCCGCCTGCCTGACCCCTGCAGTGTATTTCAAGCGGAGGTCATGGCCATTAACCACGCCGCCAGGTGACTAATCTATAATGAGTATTTGGCAGAAATATCTACATTTTCACAGACAACCAGGCGGCGATCAAATCCTTTGATTGCGGACTGCAGTCCACATCAAAACTCATCCAAGAATGCCGGAAATCTCTTAACGAGATAGCGGAACATTCAGCGGTATCCATTTGCTGGGTACCGGGGCACAGGGACATCGAAGGAAACTGCGAGGCCGATGAACTTGCTAAATTGGGCACATCGCTTCCAGAGACCTCCTTTTCCAACATAGGAATCCCACTGGCTACAGTGAAATTCCGCATAAAAGAAGAATATCTCGACCTGGAAAACAAGCTTTGGGTCGAGGAAGATTTTTGAGGGCTTACTAGACAAACCTGGCCGTCTCTGAACAAGAGACGATCCAGGGACCTAATGAAACTCAGCAACATCTTCATCGATCAGACGGTATCAGTTCTCACTGGCCACTGTCTGTTCGGCAGGCGTGCCGCAAAGCTGGGAGCCCCATACAATGACTTTTGCCGGAGCTGTCGCTCGGAGGAGGAGGAGGAATCTATTCTCCACCTTCTGTGTCAGTGCCCGGCCTTATCGTCAAAAAAAATGTCTCTACTGGGACACACCTTTCAGACCAGCCTCACCGAACTGCCCGAAATCAAAATTTCAGACATCACAATTAGCAATTAGCTGCCGCACCTACCTACCTACCTTCCTTTTCTGTAAATCGTTAAATATCAATAAAAATTGATAGGAAGTACAGTACTAGAAGTAACACTAAAAACGCTTCGACCAATCCCATCCTCGAACTTGTTCCTACTCATGTCTCTTTCAATATGCATACCAAATTTCGGGAAAAAACCATACTCCTTAGATAAGAGCCATGCAATCGGATAGACAGACGTACTGAGGGACGGATTGGGCTACATCAATTCATCTGGTAACGCTGGTCATTTCTTTAAGTTCTTTGTACGGGGTTTCTCGAATGGTTCTGGAAGCTACCTACGTTCGAACAAGCACAAAGTATGTCGGGCATAAAAGGATTTCAGAAAATTACTAAACGGTTTATATTAAGACATTTTCCCACTTTGATTCCGCTCGCTCTCTACCGTAATTTTCTCAACTCGAGGCCGTATTACAGTAAGAGCTCTGTTCATCGCATTAGTTCAGACTGACACAATTTGTTGCACGACGAGAGAAATGCACTGAAGGCATAACCAAAGAATTCGATATGAGTTTGGTAAGGACGAATATACGCAACAGAGTCGTTCGCTTTAGAGAGTTTCGACTGTCGATAGAGAATTGTCCACAAACCGTTCAATTAACGTAATTATTTTTTACTCACCTGCTAATAACTATAATTCAACAACTTTGTCCATTTTAAATAGAAGCTATTGAATTTTCTCCCACAAAAAATTCGTATATAAATAAAACTATGTGTATATAGTGGGGGTCATTCATATTTTTGTTTTCCTATCATAAGTGAGTCCGAATAGTGTAGACTGAAATGAGCATGCTTAAAAGATACGAAATTCTAGCAAAAAAGCTTCAAGTCAAACGATATTTTTACATCGAATATAAAATGTTCTATGCTATTGGCTTTGATTTCTGTTTGGACAAGAAACCGTTTTTCCGTCCTCGCTTTACCATTTTCAGCAACTTATTAGTTGCGCTTTTCTCAGTTGCCATCATCCATTTCATATTCACACACATTCGATACCCAGATTTATACTCAGAGTCTTTGATTATAAATTCGAAAATTTTGCCGTCACTTTTTAACGTTATAATCCTCTTTAAAAAGCAACGGGAAATAATCGAAATCGTTTATCGGATTTGGGAGCTGGCCCTGAATGGTGAGTGAGATGAAAAACTCCATTATTAATATCTAAAAAAAAAAAATTTTTTCTGCCAACAGCAAATGAGAACGAAGTGAAAATTCTAGCTGAGGAGAACAGGAGGGTTGTGAAAATAAATTTGGCTTATGTTTGTTCGATTTTATTGAGTACTTTTCTCGGAACAGTTCCATACCTTGTTATAAGTGTTGTCACATTAATCAACACAGGAGAGTTCAGGCTAAAGATGCCGGCGATGGCCACGTAAGTTTCCGATGCTTCCAAATGTTTTTAAAAAAGTTTTTTTTTATATCTAATCTGAATAATTTTTAGGTATGTTTTAAGCTTGGATAAACCAGTGAATATATGCTTAAGTTATACGTGGAATTTGTTTGTGACATATATTGTGCTCTTTATGTTTGGAGGTATCGATTCATTGTTCTCATGGGCGATCTATAACATCGCAGCACAATTCCGAATTGTTCAATTGAAAATGGAACAATTAGCCAAACAGGAAGATAAAGCTAATTTACGAAAATCAATTATTGATTGTATTGCCTATCATCAACAAACTTTGGAACTGGCTGAACGTTTCGATCAAGTATTCCGGACAAGTGCCTTTGCCCAGTTCATGACGAGTTCGATTCCACTTTGTTTCGGGGCATTTCAAATGGGAAGGCTTCGCGAAATATCACAGATACTTTATTTGATGACAAACATGGTGGTTATACTTCTTCAGTTAGCGATATATAGTTTCGGTGGTCAATATCTACAAAATCGGGTAAGACAGAGACAGAGAGTGAGAGAGAGAGAGCGTGTGTGTGAAACTGCATTGAGCAATATCCAAGAATTGTTTTTGTTTTCCATCTTTTGTTCGATTTTAGTGCGATCTGGTTGCTACTACCGCCTTCGAGAGCATTAAATGGGAAAATTGGTCAATTTCGGATCGGAAAATTTTTCTCTTTACACTGACTCGAGCCCAGAAACCTTGTAAAATAACAGCAATTTTCTTTGACGTTAACATGAGATCGTTTCTTACGGTATTTTCGCTTTGAAAGCATAAATTCTTAAAGCAATCAATTGTGATGAACGTTTTTTTTTTTCTTTATTCAGGTTCTACAATCTGCATCTTCGTATATTGCATTGCTAAGGAGTTTGAATTATTGAGAAATATATTTACCATTTAAAGATATTATCTTTCTCTGTTTATTGAATGCGAATTGGAATCAAATCAATAATTGAAATAAATAAAAAAAATAATAGATTTGCTGCAAAAATGTTTACATGATCCTGACACAACTCAATGCCCGGTACACACAAATAAATAGGTCTATATTAAAGGTTAGCAACTGTCGTCATTTGATGTCATACAAGTCATGCAACCAAAATTCGTTTCATGCCATGCGATGCCGGCGTCGACGTCAATTAATGCCATGCCATGCCTTCCTCGACTTCAATTCATGCGAAGTTCTGTGAGTATACCAAAATGTGTACAGAACTAATAATAATTCAAAATACTAATACACAAAAGACAAACCGGTTTGCCCACAGCAGAGAGGGAGAAAAATTCTCTCAATTTGGATTGAGTTGAAACAAAGGTTTATGGTGCAACATATTTATTTATTTATTTATTTATTTATTGTTATGACATCGTAGAGCACAAGTGGATACTAACTATAAATTAAGTAAAAATTTTAAATTTAAATTTCATTAACAAATAAATTTTCAGACCTATTAAGAAAGGTCGCTACCTGTTTTTTGAGTTTATGGACGTTTTCTATAGCCCTAAATTCGAGCGGTAAAGAATTCCAAAAGAAGAATGGTTGGATCAAAAAAACTGTCATTCAGAGATTAATGAATTATATATTATAGAAATAATTAGTTTATTGTGTCTAGTAGAGCGCGGTAAAGCGTATGCGCATGCTGCAGATATTCAGGAGAGTGTGATTTTTTTTTTAATGATTTGCATGAATCACCGAGTATGCCATGCTATTTATGAAAGCATGGCATGAATTGTGACAGCAGACAACATGGCATGACATGACAATGAATTTATATCGCATAAATCACAGTCACTGTTATTTAATAAGGTAAACAAAAAGAATATTTAAACAAACTTGGGATTCGGAAGACCTTAAAAGAAAATTTGTACTGGGCTAGAGGCAAAATTTACCGAAAAGAAAATAGGCAAAAAAAAAGAATTAAAATAAGCTCTCCTGCCTTCGTCATAGATCAGCTCATGTTTTAAAACCCAATGAGCGACTTCACGCTCTCTTTTACAACTTTAATTGTTTTCCGTTTGCTTTAATCCACCTGCATAATCACTCACTTGCGTATCACCACTGAGAGAAAAAAAAAGGAAAAAAAAGAGAGCCGGTTTCACTAAGGCATGCCTAATAGCTGAATTCTAAAAATAGATTTTTCCCCAAACTGCATCAATTCAATATTGAGAACGTAAGGCTCGCATTTGATTTTCTACCGCGCTGAAGCCTCAACGCATAATTGAAATTTCGGAAAAAAATACTAAGTGTATTCATTTTAAATAATAATAAAAACGTGCAAACAAAAAAAAAAAAAAGAAAAAAAAGAAGGAAAGGAGTTTGAGAGCGCTTATTAAATAAAAATTTAACTGCGCTAAATATATAATTCAACTCCTTGTGAAGATATACCAAGTAAGTGCCAATTAGACATGTGATAGAAGCCTGATGTACCAATAATGCTCTAATAGGTGAATCTTTATATCAACATCCATCCAAGTCCAGCACTGGAATTTAGTGCTCCTTGCCGTTTTATTTTAAGTCCTGGGTACTACGCTTAGGGCCCAGGCATATATTTCTTGGGATTCCGAAGACTTTGGCCATTTCATCGGAATACTATTGTATGTACATGTGTAGTACCGAACCACGTGTCTTGTCCCCTCGTCCAATATAATTCCTATTGTGCTTAAGGGAATCATTTAAAAAGCTGAATCTGTGCTTTCAACGCTATAAACTGTTGGTTTACAGCGATCAAAGCCTCTTTTCCGGTATCCAACCGTATCCGCATACAACGACACGAAAGTTTCACGTTACCAGGAGTCACGCCCACCCGTGTGCTACAATGCAGTGTGGTTGCACTGCTCTTACTGGAATTAGTGCGTCGATCTACCATTACGCCGCACTTAGTTAGTTGGAACTAAGAAAAAGCTCTGATCTGCTTCAAGACGTTAAAGGAGTTATACTATATGTCCCCGGGATAAATATACATTTGAATTTTGTGTTGCGTTTGTATACAAATATATATATAAGTGTACATGTTCATCACGAGGTAATGTGAATGCGGTACAATTCAATAGAATACCTCAAGATTTTCATAAGCTAACAATTTAAAAAAATAATTCCTATCTAGCTCTTCGCTTTATTTGAATTTACAATCTGCAAACAAAAGCAACGTCTAGCTGTATTCATACCAGAGAACTGCTTTGAGTGTGCTCGAGCGTATTCGAACACCCTTGCTGAAAATTCAGAACAAGTAGAATATCAAACTTCGCAGCTATGTGCTCGATCGAGTTGCACACCCGAAATCTTATTTTCGAGTTCGAGCACCTAACTCGAACTTTGTTGTACGTGTATTCAGACTCTCATTTCGGGTATGTTATACCCAAACTGATCCGAAAAAACCACTCAAACTTGAGTTCAACTCGAGTTCTATGGGTATAGAAACAGAAAAAGGGGTAAATATCAGAGTCAAATGCGGAGAATAAAGGTGTATGTGCGTATGTACATATGTGGGCCGGCTCAAATATGACTAATTTACACAAAAGTTCCGTGTGCGTTGCAGCTGTCATACATATTTTTCTGTAGAAAAACGTAGATAACACACTCGAGATACACTCGAGTTTATTGGGTATGCACGACTTAAAAACACTCGAACCCGAACAGAGTGTATGAAAAGAACTCGAGTTTAGCGCACAACATGCTCGTGTTCAACTCATGCGCACACGAGACATTACGAGTGTTGTACTAAAGGGTTTGATTCAAACCAAATCTGATCCACACACTCGAGTGTACACAAAAACTATGTATCCGTTGCAGCTCTCTGATTCATACCCACATCGTCGCTGCCGCAGCTCCCAAAAGAAGGCCTTCTACAAGAGTCGCTCCAGCAACGTGATCATCAGCAAAACGCAAGTAAGCTTACCAGACTTAATTCGCAATAATTATCAACGCGAAATCGTATACCTACGTGTATGTGATGTGACATTTAACTTATTTCTTTTGGTTTTTTTTTTGCCATTCGCGTTTATTCCTATCAAAGCAAATTCTAAATATTAAAGTGAATGAGCCTAATTGTCCATAGTAATTCCGCGGTTTACTTTTCTGTTGATTTTGTATATTTTGCTTTTGTGATGAACATACCTATAAAAACCTAGTAGGGTACTAAGTGTAGTATATGTACGTATGTAATTTTGTATGCATACAATTATCGTATTATAAATGATTTGAAATCATGTCCGATTAAATTGATAGTTATGGTCTGAAATTTAAAACAATTGTCCATTATCCATTGGGGATTCGCGTGACAGCTAGTGAATCCAAGGTAGGGCGGGCAAGGAGTAGCTTGAAACTAATAAACGCTACTTTTACGTTTCATTATGTTGGATCGAAGGAGTAATGTAAAGTAAAGACAGATTCGTTTTAATTCCCGATTTCTTTTGCGTTAGGGATTTGGTATATATTTTCCGTGTGAATTTCTCATTTTTTTGTTCGGATGCCTATCCAAATGGAATATTTGGTTCTTATGTTGTAGTGTAGGAGCCCCCCCGGAGACTGAAGCAGCCGGATACTGCCAGTGCACACGGCGCACCGTAAGAACCAACCACACAAAACAACATCTTTCAACAGACAGGATAGGGGTCTCATAACAAATTTTTATACTTGAACAATATGTATGTATACAAATCGCAGCTGATTTTGACATTTCCGAGTTTTTTTTGACACAATTGTTGTACTACTGCCACCACCTTGATAAATATGCCTTGGTTCAGTTTCTATCCCAAAGCAATCCCAAAAACGTCCAACCCGTCAGGGGGACAGAAAAAGTGCACTCTAGGTGGCATTACAAAAAGTGGTCCGCCCAACCTTAAACGGGGGCCGCCACAAAAGAAAATCTTGAGGCAAAGTGTTATTGCTCTCACCACTCCGGTAAGAGACAGCACTTTGCCCTCCACCTCGCGAGGCAATGGCACTGTGACTGTTTCAACTGCTTCAACGGGAATCGCAAGACCTTCGGCAAGCAAGCCTGTCCTGAAGGTGAACGAAGCCAGCACCGCCTCCACGGCATCCAAGGCGACCAATGCCTCCACCCGGGCCTACAGGAGCCGGAGATCTGCTCTGCGTATTCTCGCAAAGTACGAGAAATCGGACCCGAGCTGCTTAACGGAAAGCGACAAGGCCTCCATTGAGTGGGCCAAGAAAAACGTCGCGATTCGACCCGAGAGCCTGCCACCTGTCACAGGGGCAACTAAGAAACGGCAAAAGGCCGTAAAGACCACCACTCCCCCCACCTCTCAAGGTGGAAAGAGGACCAGGCTTGTCACCAAGCCCAACACAAATACACGACACCACAGCGAGATCGCAAAGAACTCGCTCATATGGGCCATCATTGACGCCAACAAGAGCGACGGCACCATCTGCCCAGCTAACTGGAAGTTGGTACAGCTGGCTCTCATGCGCGTCTACAGATACGTTGTCCGTGCTCATCCTGGTCCCTCTCCCGTATGCAGGGACGCAGGATGAAATCAGGGCCAGTTAAGTTGATAGCTTGTGCAGATCAACGCTCAGCGGCTCTGTACAAGCTTGCAATCGAGCAGGTAGGAGAGGTTAGGCCCGTCGCCATGATAAAGGCGGTTACTTAAGACCAGATCCCTAGCCGGCCTAGGTCAAAGGGTAGGCTACCTATCGAGCCATCGTCGCCCGAGGAGATTTTCGAAGTGCTGAAGCTCAGCAACCTTGATCTCCCAACCCATGACTGGAAGGTGGTCAAGGTCAGTGAGCCCCGCGGCAACATGCATGAGGCACTCATCGTGTTAAACGAAGAGTCCCTCACGCCACTGCTTCAGAGGATGGGCGTGGTCAACTACGGTGTCGAGTCGGCCACGCTCTGCATATACAAGGGCGACAAAACCAGCAGCGCATCAAGTGGCTCAGCGTCAGCACCTCCTGTGCAGGGAGCCACCAGTCTCACCATCCAAACGGAAGACAACTCGGAGAAGGAGGCCCTGCAATCCGACGACGGATGCAGTACAGCCTCGACTACCCAGCTGGCGGGGGACTTCTTCGATCTTGTCCTGGGTTCAGAGCAAGAAGAAGTCTCCTCCTTCTCTCGTGACGAGGATCTGAGCCAGACAATAATCTGCCAGCCTAAGAATGGTGAAGGTATTGCAGATTAACCTTCACCATTCTCAGGCTGCGTCGGCAGCACTACTCTTCCGTCTGGCAAAAACAGGGGAGGACATATGCCTTATCCAGGAACCTTGGGTCTCGTATGAGCGGTTTTGTGGGTTAAACCAACCAGGCTACACCCTGGTATCACATGGTACAGGTAAGATGCGAGCCTGTATCCTGGTTAAGAATTCAATTGATATGATTGCACTCAACAGGTTCTGCGATGACGACAACGTCAGCATAGCGGTCAGAGCGGGTGGTTCGCCACTGTGGATAGCGTCCTGCTACATGGCGCATGGCCACGGGCCTAACCCTCCAGGCAACCTCCTAAGGGCCTTGACAGCAGAAGCCAACCGGACACACATCCCCATCATCATAGGGGCGGATGCCAACTCCTATCATCAGGTGTGGGGCAGCACCGACACGAATGAAAGGGGTGAGTCACTATTTGATTTTATATTATGCAGCTGCCTTACGGTAGCTAACATAGTTGAGGAACCTACATTCTTGACCTCGAACCGTAGCGAGGTCCTAGACCTCACATTAATTAGTGAACGGTCATCTAGCCTTGTCCGGCAGTGGACGGTCTCTTCGGACTGCTCACTGTCAGACCATAGATATAATACTTTATAGTTGGGGAGTAAGATACTTAAACGCCAGCTAGGTTCACGAATACGAAGCGTACAAAGTGGGAGAACTTTCACTCTTCCTTAAAGTATGCACTTGATCCGACACCTGCTTCCATCCAGAGCATAGATAGCTTAGATGAAACAGTAGACACTTTTACGTTGGCCTACGAAACCGCGGCCAAAGCAGCATGTTAACCCACTAAATTTAGGGGCAAACTCAAACCTCTCTGGTGGAATGCGGAAATCGCTATCCTAAGGAGGACTTGGAGAAAATGCTTCAATGAAGCCAGAAGAACATCGGACTGGCAATCCTATAGGGAGAGCCTACGAATATTTAGGTACGCCGTCAAAAAAATCAAGGCTATCGTCCTGGAGAAGCTTCTGTGATAAAATAGAAAGCGTCACCGAAACGAACCGCCTACGCAAAATCCTAAGCTCGTCGCCAAGGTACCCAGGTTGCATCCAAAGGCAGAACGGGATCTGGACAGATACTCCCTCAGAAACCCAGGAGGTCCTCCTGAACACTCACTTCCAAGGTAGCTACCAGGAGTCTGAGCACAGACTTCCTCCCAAACATCACTCCACTGATTCTTATCCATCCCCAAGAAAGAGAATAAGTCAGAACCATGTCAAATGGGCGATCAAATCGTTCGCCCCTTTTAAATCCCCTGGCCCAGATGGCATCATACCAACCGACCTGCAACGCTCGTCGAGTGGGCGATTCCCTGGCTTAGAATGATTTACAATGCTTGTATGAAGTTCTCTCATATTCCCGTTAATTGGCGGGAGTACAGAGTAATCTTCATCTCTAAGGCAGGCAAAGCAAGTCATACGAAACCGAAGGACTTTCGTCCCATCAGCCTTTCATCCTTTCTTCTGAAAACTTTCGAGAGGATCCTTGGCTACTTCATAAACGATACCATCAGTATCGATTGTCTATCTGGATCTCAACATGCCTATACCAAAAGCAACTCTGTAGAGACAGTAATTCACAAAACAACCTAACGAATTGAGAAATCACTTTCTCACAAAGAATACACGCTCAGCGCGTTTGTAGACATAGAGGGGGCGTTCAACAACGTCTACCCACAAGCTGTGACGTCAACTTTATCCAACTTGGGAGTTGATGACATGATAAACAACATAGTGAGAAATCTACTTACTGATAGGACCATCACTGCGTCGGTGGGGAACACGCAGCACAGCAGAGAAGTGGAGAGAGGAACACCCCAAGGAGGTGTCCTCTCCCCCTTCTCTGGAATCTGGTTGTCAACCCTCTGCTAGCTGTACTCGATGACATCGGATGCAATGTGGTAGCAGTACGCGGATGACATTGCAGTATCCGTCACCGAGAAGCACCTCGACATTATGTCGGACATGATATCCCAACATCTAGGAACACTCAGCCGCTGGAGCGGGGAGTGTGGACTAAAAATCAATCCTAATAAAACGGAACTCGTACTCTTCTCCTGAAGATACAAGATCCCATCTTTCAACCTACAAAAAATAAATGGGGTTGTCTTGAAACTAAGCAGCCAAGTCCAATACTTAGGGCTGATACTCGACTCTAAGCTCCTATGGAGAGAAAACACCAAGGAGAGATCCAGAAAAGCACTCTGTGCGTTATACTGCTGTAAAACGGCAATAGGCACAAAATGGGGACTTTCCTCCAACTCTACAATATGGCTCAACCAAGCTGTGGTGGAACCGATCCTTCTATACGGCTCAACCTTTTGGTGGCCGATCACCTATAAATCCTCGTATATTCAAGCCTTAGACAGGGTGAGGAGACAGTCCGCTCTACTGGTAACAAGAGCACTGAGGACTACCCCTTCCAAGGCACTTTTTACACTCCTTCGTTGGTTACCAACATCACTCCTCATCAGACAACAAGCAAAGATCGCGGCTGCGCGATTGAATACCGTCTGCCGATGGACCAGAACAGACACTGGTCACTCACAAATCTTGACAAAAGATTTCAGAATCCCGACAGATATTGACTATCGCACCCCGTCACTCTGCTTCGAATGCGGATATACCATCCGCTGCCTGACCCCTGCAGTGTATTTCAAGCGGAGGTCAGTGGCCATTACCACGCCGACAGGTGACTAATCTATAATCACGATATTTGGCACGAAATTCTACATTTATCACCGACAATCCAGGCTGGCTAGAATGCTCGGAAATCTCTTAACGCGATAGCGGAACATTCAGCGGTATCCACTTGCTGGGTACCGCGGCTTACAGACATCTTAGGAAACTGCGAGGCCGATTACCTTGCTAAATTGGGCACATCGACTTCCAGCAGACCTCCTATTTCCAAGCATAGGAGGTCCCACTGGCTCAGTGAACCATTCCGACAGGTAAAGAAATATATCAACCTGGAAACAAGCTTTGGTCGAGAAAGATTTCTGAGGGATTACTAGACAAACCTGGCATCTCTGAACAAGAGACGATCCAGCGGACCTAATGAAACTCAGGAAATCATCTTCACGATCAGACGGTATCAGTTCTCAGCTGGTATCCACTGTGCTGGTTACCGGGGCACAGGGTGCATCGCAAGGAAACTGGCGAGGCCCCATTACAATTGACTAAATTGCCGGCAGCTGTCGCTTCGGAGGAGAGGAGGAATCCTATTCTCCAACATCTGTGTCAGTCCCACTGGCCTTATCAGTCAAAAAGACTGTCATCTACTGAAGACACACCTATTCAGACCAGCCTCACCGAACCTGCCCGAAAACAAAATTTCAGACATCGACAATTAGCAATTAGCTGCCGGCACCTACCTAGACAAACCTGGCCATCTTCTGTAAATCGTTAAGAGATCAATAAAAATTGATCCAGGAAGTACAGTACTAGAAGTAACACTCAAAAACATCTTCGACCAATCCCATCCTCGAACGGTATCAGTTCCTCACTGGCCACTGTCTCTTTCGAGGCATACCGCAATTTCTGGGAAAAAAACCCAACTACCTTAGATAAGAGCTTCTTGCAATCGGACAGACAGACGCTACTGAGGGACGGATTGGGCTACATCAATTCATCTGGTAACGCTGGTCATGTGTCTTTAAGTTCTTTGCCCGGCCTTATCGTCAAAAAGAATGTCTTACTGGGACAGCTACCTACGTTCGAGACAAGCCACAAAGAACTGCCCGAAATAAAAGGATTTCAGAAAATTACTAAACGGTTTATATTAAGACATTTTCCCAGCTTTGATTCCGCACGCTACTCTACCGTAATTTTCTCAACTCGAGGCCGTATTTACAGTAAGAGCTCTGTTCATCGCATTAGTTCAGACTGACACAATTTGTTGCACGAGGAGAGTACATGCACTAGAAGGCATAACACTAAAGAATTCGATATCGAGTTTGGTAAGGACGAATCCTACGCAACAGAGTCGTTCGCTTTAGAGAGTTTCGACTGTCTCTTAGAGAATATGTCCACATAACCGTTCAATTAATCGGGTAAATTATTTTTTACTCACCTGCTAACTAACTATAGATTCAACAATTTTGTCCATTTTAAATCGGACAGACTATTGAATTCGTCCCACTGAGGGAAGGATTGGGCTACATAAATATAACTATGTGTATACGTTTGGGGTCATTTCAGATTTAAGTTTTCCTATCATAAGGTGAATTCTCGAATAGGTCTAGACTGAAATGAGCATGCTTAAAAGATACGAAATTCAAGCAAAAAAGTATGTCAAGTCATAACGATAGGATTTACATCGAAAATTACTAAACGGTTATATGCTATTGGCTTTGATCATGTTTGGACAAGAAACCGTTTGATTCCGTCCTCGCTCTCTACCGTAATTTTCAGCAACTTATTAGTGCCGCTATTTCTCAGTAAGCCAGCATCCATGTTCATATTCACATTACATTCAGACTGACACAGATTTATACTGCACGAGTCTTTGATCATGAATTCGAAAATTTTGCACTTGAAGGCATAACCCTTAAAAAAGGAAATATCGATATGTTAGTTTGGTAAGACGAATATACGCAACAGAGTCGTTCGCTTTAGAGAGTTTCGACTGTCTTTAGAGAATTGTCCACAAACCGTTCAATTAACGTAATTATTTTTTACTCACCTGCTAATAACTATAATTCAACAATTTTGTCCATTTTAAATAGAAGCTATTGAATTTTCTCCCACAAAAAATTCGTATATAAATATAACTATGTGTATATGTTTGGGGTCATTCAGATTTTTGTTTTCCTATCATAAGTGAATCCGAATAGTCTAGACTGAAATGAGCATGCTTAAAAGATACGAAATTCTAGCAAAAAAGCTTCAAGTCAAACGATATTTTTACATCGAATATAAAACGTTATATGCTATTGGCTTTGATTTCTGTTTGGACAAGAAACCGTTTTTCCGTCCTCGCTTTTCCATTTTCAGCAACTTATTAGTGGCGCTTTTCTCAGTTGCCATCATCCATTTCATATTCACACACATTCGATACCCAGATTTATACTCAGAGTCTTTGATCATGAATTCGAAAATTTTGCCGTCACTTTTTAACGTTATAATCCTCTTTAAAAAGCAACGGGAAATAATCGAAATCGTTTATCGGATTTGGGAGCTGGCCCTGAATGGTGAGTGAGATGCAACAAAAAAACAAACAAACTCCATTATTAATATCTAAAAAAAAAAATTTTTTCTGCCAACAGCAAATGAGAACGAAGTGAAAATTCTAGCTGAGGAGAACAGGAGGGTTGTGAAAATAAATTTGGCTTATGTTTGTTCGATTTTATTGAGTGCTTTTCTCGGAACAGTTCCATACCTTGTTATAAGTGTTGTCACATTAATCAACACAGGAGAGTTCACGGTAAAGATGCCGGCGATGGCCACGTAAGTTTCTGATGCTTCCAAATGTTTTTAAAAAAGTTTTTTTTTTATATCTAATCTGAATAATCTTTAGGTATGTTTTAAGCTTGGATAATCCAGTGAATATATGCTTAAATTATATGTGGAATTTGGTTGTGACATATAATGTGGTCTTTATGTTTGGAGGTATCGATTCATTGTTCTCATGGGCGATCTATAACATCGCAGCACAATTCCGAATTGTTCAATTGAAAATGGAACAATTAGCCAAAGAGGAAGATAAAGCTAATTTACGAAAATCGATTATTGATTGTGTTGCGTACCATCAACAAACTTTGGAACTGGCTGAACGTTTCGATGAAGTATTCCGGACAATTGCCTTTGCCCAGTTCATGACGAGTTCGATGCCACTTTGTTTCGGGGCATTTCAATTGGGAAGGGTTCGCGAAATATCACAGATACTTTATTTGATGTTTTTCATGGTGGTTATACTTCTTCAGTTAGCGATATATAGTTTCGGTGGTCAATATCTACAAAATCGGGTAAGACAGAGAGTGAGTGAGAGAGAGAGAGAGAGAGAGAAGAGAGAGAGAGAAGGAGAGAGAGAGAGAGAGAGAGAGAGAGAGAGAGAGAGAGAGAGAGAGGAGAGAGAGAGAGAGAGAGAGAGAGAAGGAGAGAGAGAGAGAGAGAGGAAGGAGAGAGAGAGAGAGAAGGAGAGAGAGAGAGAGAGAGGAGAGAGAGAGAGAAGAGAGAGAGAGAAGGAGAGAGAGAAGGAGAGAGAGAGGGAAGGAGAGAGAGAGAAGGAGAGAGAGAGAGAGAGAGAGAGAGAGAGAGAGAGAAAGAGTGTGATACTGCATTGAGCAATATCCAAGAATTTTTTGTGTTTTCCATCTTTTGTTCGATTTTAGTGCGATCTGGTTGCTACTACCGCCTTCGAGAGCATTAATTGGGAAAATTGGTCAATTTCGGATCGGAAAATTTTTCTTTTTACACTGACTCGAGCCCAGAAACCTTGTAAAATAACAGCAATTTTCTTTGACGTTAACATGAGATCGTTTGTTACGGTATTTTCTCTTTGAAAGCATAAATTCTTAAAGCAATCAATGATTGTGATGAACGTTTTTTTTTTTTTCTTTATTCAGGTTCTACAATCTGCATCTTCGTATGTTGCATTGCTACGGAATTTGAATTATTGAGAAGATATATTTACCATTTAAAGATATTATCTTTCTCTGTTTATTGAATGCGAATTGAAATCAAATCAATTATTGAAATAAACAAGTTGAGCTGTGTCATAGGACACTAGCCAGATAAGAACGACGTTCATTATGGTATTTATAAATGTTAGTAAATATAATTCGCAGCAAGGTTTTTTCGCAAAAAACAATTGTTTTTATTAATCGAAAAATGTATGTATACAAGACGGCCATAAGACAAAACTTTTTTTCATTCCTTTTGTGTTTTTGAACATAAAAATGCACAATCGAAGGTTATTGTTCTGCTGTTGTGCAGCAAATTATACTACTAAGTGCGTACTTTTATTCTTAATGGTGATAAATTTTAAACTGTCAGTTGTTTGTTGTTTTCGCGATATTCGCGATTACGAATGCGAATGTTCAGTTGTAAATTGAGCACCACTTATCTATGCTTTGGTATTGACAACTGACGTGCCGTGTAAGCCCCACATATTTTTTGTTAGAGTGCTGTCCAATGATCCAAAAAATGGCTCGAGGAGGACGGCGTCCATTTTTTTTCCAGGATATGTCCCTTTACGTAGTTTACCAGTGCAACAAATATCAATGAAATGTGTTGAGCGGTTCGCAAGTTACAAGCATTTTACTGAAAACGCCTTAAATGCATTTGTGGGCGTGGCAGTGGGCGGATGTCTCCTATTTTTACTTAGGACCCTGCTTACGCTCTGTATAAAAACAAATCAGTACTTTGACTTACTTTCGCTACTTGAACGCATACGCTTATTACAAGTAATCGGACGCACAGGGTTGCATTAAAGTTATACATTTCCTATATATTTGTCGACCTGTCATCGAAATTTCAACTCTGAATTCCTTTCTTCACAAGAACTTCTAAATTGGTTAGAAGGAAATTTGATAAGATTATAAATAAATCGATTATTGGAAACGGTGAAACCCATGGAACCTCTCAATCGCGGTCTTTTTAGAAAGCCGTTTTCAGTGGCGTAACGAAACATGTCGGCGCCCGGGGAACAATGGGAGAACGTACAATTGAGGAAACGCCGCGGCCTCCTGCCATTAATGAAAAGTCGACTTATTAAAATTAAACTATTAATTGGCTAATTTCCCCTTCGAAGTTACCCCTCCCCCCGCACTACGCTGCTGGCCGTTTGTTTAGGTCGAATTGAGTTGAAATATTTTCGTTCTGTTTACACAATTACAGAATTGCATTTTTTGTTTTTTGAAGAATACTTTGCGGAGAAATTGAGTTAAGCCAACCGATTTGGACATATTGCAATGGCACCGGCCAAAACACGTGCTATAACTGTTTATCCCGCAATAATCGATTGTTGTGAGTGTCTGAACCATTAACATAATCTCAACTTTAGTATATCACAGCAACGTAGACGTAGCATTACGTCACCCCATTCATAAAGATGTGAACAAATCCGTTCTTTATCTAAAAACGTAGTCGCACTAGTTTACAATGTTCAGCAGCAGCTGCCGAACCGCACGTGCCACGTTTGCTTGCACAGTCTTTATTTTATATCAAAATATGGCATATTTTGGGAGCTATGGCACAGTGCCAAAAAATTTCCCGGCTTCACAAGATGCTGCCGTCACTTTTTCGAACGTCGAACACAATACAGAATCGTGGGGAGAGCGCTTCTCGTTTCGCCTCGACCTCATCGCTGGGCTTACGTGAAACCTGAAGCGATTCTCTCCAAATTCTCAACCTAAATAAACAATGTATAAATGTTTCTTTCTCAGGAAAGTATGCTGCGCCGCGAAAGGGTTAAAGGAAAATATATGCCCACATGTTAACACAAAAAAGGTAGTAAGAAAGAGACAAAAGGAAATGAAAGCAAATTTCAAAGCTGATGCCTGATTGATCCTTTAAACGTCCGATCCGACCGTCTTTCCGTCAGTCTGTGTGCAGTTTTCTTATCAAATGAGTTGATCTATTGCTTATGCATGCTAACGGGGACATGAGTAAGAACTAATTCGAGAATGGACCCGATCCGACCATTTGTAAGGGTACCTCCAGTACTAGTTTTTGTCACATAAATCGCAAAACTGCCCCAAAATCGGAGTTTTTCGCGATATATCAATGAAATTTGAAATTTGAGCTCATACTTAAGCCTACGATTGTCAAAGGTTGTCCACAGGGAGGGGTGTTGTCTCCTTTACAGTGGTCAGTGCTTGTTGACGAGCTGCTTATTTACTTAGAGAATAATGGTTGTGATGCCATTGGTTATGCTGATGATCTCGTAATTACAGTGTCTGGAAAACACGATAGTTGTCTGTCCGAGATTATGGCAAGACACCTTCGGCGCATAGTGACGTGGTGTGAGGGTGAAGGGCTTGCAATAAACCCGCGGATGACTGTCGTGTTTCCCTTTACATTGAAACGTAAGTTGAAGTTTCGAAAAAGCCAATACCAAAGCACTAAGAGCCCTATGGGCATCGCCGTCTTGTATAGGAAAAACTTGGGGCCTTAACACCAAAATCATTTTCTGGATCTACCAGACAGTGGCACGTCCAATTTTCACATGTGGTTGTCTAGTCTGATTGGCAAAAGGTCACACAAACTAAGTCCATTACTATGTGTTCAAAACTTCAGAGACTTGCGTGTCTCTTACTAACCGGTGCGATGAAGACATGCCCTACATTCACGTCCAAACATCTGCTGCACTTTGTGCAATTAGGCTGAAGATACCCTCTAAACAATTTCTTCCTGACTATGGTAATCAAAAAATTTTAATTTTGGAGTCAGCAAAATACCATTTTGTGTGGGTGATTTTATGGACACAGAACTCCACTTTGGAAGAAAATTCAAAGTACACTTCCCATCTCGGAAAAATTGGGCAAATGGAGGCCCTGATATTGACCCCAAAAGCCTGATTTGGTACACCGATGCACAGTGATAGATTTTGAACATTTAGCTGGAATTAATTCCCGGTGGCGATTAAGAAATTTAGATTGCTGTTATTCTCAACATTTCTATCTCAGATAAGTAAACACCAGATTTTGTTAACCCTCTCAGGCCCTAATTTCACTTTTAGGCAACATTAGGCATGCAAGGGTTAATTAAACTTATTTATTATTTGGTTATTTTGAATTAATATTCACCATTCATTGTGTTTGGGCCCGTAAAGAATTATTGGTCTTGCGACCCAAATGGGGCAAATAGAAATCGTACGGAAGTCGAATAAAATCACGTACCTTTGAATGGTGTTGTTTCTGCTGCTGTTGTTGTTGTTGCGTCTGTTGATGTTGATGTGGATTATTTTGATGTGGAAATTGATGTGGATGAAGCAGGTGTTGGTAATTATGTTGGGTTTTGAACGAGTCCCGAATCACCCGATTAAAAACGCGAACGCGGCCCGTACTGCACTTTAATCACTTTCGATTTATATTGCGAACGTTTCGACTTCGATTGCAGATCGGTTTTATAATCGCGGACGTGTTGCGCCTTCAACTGTTCTTTTGGAATGCATTTAAAACCCACCGGTGTTGCCAGTCAAGCCCGGCGGGAAAAGTGGCGAGCAGCTGGGCTCGAAGTGCTGCCCTCCTTTTTCCCGTTTTTTCGCCGCTGGTGGGATTTAGCTGCGTAGCGACAGCGGCAAAAACGGACACATTGAATATATCTATAAAGAAACAAAAAATATTTAAAAAAAATTTTTTTTATTCATAATGTAAGCTATACAACAGTTTCTATTCGGAATCTGAGCTCACAGAATCAGTGAGTACATCCAATTCTGTCTCTTGAAGTAAACTCAATACTTCATCATCGATAGAAATGTTATTTTTTGAATATTTGAGAGTATCGCTAGATAAGAAGGATATTACTGGGTCGGACGACACAAATAACTGGTTCATTAAATCATGCATTGTTTTCTGCCTGGATGTTTTTCGTGTATGGTGCCTGGAAACAATCATTGTGCCTGAAAGTTAATTTTAGCATTTTTTCATTTTTTTCACTAATAAACGTATTGACAAAGCCTACATTTTTTTTTTTGAAACACTACAACATCTAACACCAAACGTATTTCTTATATTATATATTTCTCTTACTTCGAATATGTCCAAATATGACTTCAAAATAAACTCTTAGTATTTTAATGTACTATAAATACTTTGTACTAAATTTGCACCTCAAAATGTAAATTTTCTCATTTGAGCACGTGGTATGTTTGACAGCTCATAACTCAACAAATAAAACAAAGCAAACCAAAAATAACAATTAAGGGTGTTATAGTCAGGCGAACCTGACAATAGAATACCCGACACAGACACATAATTTTTAATATCAAGAGGTGTTTAAGGGCATAAGGAGCCCCATATACCGACTTTTGTTAAATTTCTAAATGAAAACCGCCCTTTTGCCACGCCCACTTTTCAAATTTTTTTGGAATTCTAATCGGACCCTTATATATACGCTCAAATTCTAAGTTTCATTGAAATATTTCAATAAAATCTGATTTTGAGGCATTTTTGGGATTTTTGTGACAGACCCTAGGAAGACTTTGGGAAGGACGTTACTGGCTATTAAGGAAGTATACGTGCCAATTTTTGTTCAAGTCCCATTGGTATTTCGGGAGTAGGAGACAATTTTTGAAAAACGCCCTTATGCCACGCCCACTTTTCCAATTTTTTGAAATCGTATTACTTGCCTTTAAACATGTTCGAATATCAAATTTCATCAAAATATCTTGAAAAACTCCGGTTTTAGAGCAGTTTTTGTGATTTTCGTAACGGACCCTAGTACTGGAGGTACCCCTAAAAATGGTCCGATCGAACTTGTTCTTACTCATATCCCCGTGAGCACGCATACCTAATTTTATCAAGATAACTCAACTCCTTCGATAAGATAACTGTATACAAACAGACAGACGGACGGACATGGCTAAATCGAATCTGCTGGTGACGCTGATCATTTCTATATACATTTTGTATGGTCTATCTCGACTGGTTCTGGGTGTTACACACAACCCAACAAACGCAATATACCCTCGACACAGAGTGTGTCGGGTATAAAAACGACTTTATGCACAGTGGTGAGTTAGCTATCAAATGCAATGGAAATATTAACCACTTCATGACTTTTGAAATTTGAATTAATTCCAGCTAAATGTTCAAAATCTATCACTGTGCGATGGATCAAAAATGGATGAAGGAACTGGTGCAGGTATATATGGACTAGGCACCAGAATATCGGAACCTTTCGGGCAAATGGCCTAGTGTTTTCCGAGCTGAAATTCATGCAATTAATATTTGCGCAAGATCCATAATCAGCAACAACTCCGCTGGCCTAAACATTGTCATCTTTTCTGACAGTCAGGCCTCTCTTAAAGCCCTATCAGCGTGGGGTTTCAAGTCAAAGTAAGTCCTTGAATGCTTCAAAAACTAGCGGCACGCAATAAAGTAGATTTATACTGGGTCCCTGGTCACACGGGAGTTGCCGGAAATGAGCTAGCGAATAAACTAGCAAGGGCGGCATCAACCACCCCTTTTGTTGGTCCTCAGCCTTTCAGTGGGCTCAACTGAGCGAGTATCAAACAAAAAATCAGAGACAAAGAAAATCTCTTTCGCCTTGTGTACTGGGATGGCTGTCCCGGACTGAGGCAGAGTAAAGCGCTTATAAAACCTTACTCTTAGTCTAACATTCTTAAACTCTCAGAGAATAGCATAAGAGTGCTTACGGGCTTTCTTACTGCCCATTTCGGGCTTAAGTTTCACATGCACAACCTTCACCTTACCGATAGCTCGGAATGTAGATTATGCCTCGAAGATGAGGAAACAACTTCTCACATTCTTTGTGAATGTCCAGCCTTAATACTTATGTCACAAAAGAAGTGTATTCCATTCGGAATTTCTGTCACTAGGACATATAAGAAGATCTTGTCCAGATGCTATTCTGGACTTTATTAGGAAAGCTATGAGAAGCTTTTCTTAAAAGTGAATCCTGGCACAATAGGCCTATCTGGCCGCATTGCCGGCTTTTGGGAAGATTCACGAATTTGAATTATTATTAATATTTAGCCTTCGATTAAAAAATATATAGTTAACTGTTTGTATGTGTCAAGTATCGTATTGCCAGGGGCGTCTGACTATAACACCCTTGCTTGTTTATATCGAAACCGCTTTTAGAATCATAATAATAGTGCGATTCATGCGGAAGGAGTCGAATATGACTCTAATATAGGCTCCTTCGGAATATGATTTCGGACTTATATGGTAGGACGACCTTCGCAACAAGGGAAGAACTTTCATTTTGGACTCCTAAATGAGCTATATATGGGGGCTCACACTCCGAATAATAATTTCATAAATGACTCATTTAAGACTCCAAGTGTTTGCTAGGTTTTGTTCACTTCGATTTGTTTGAATTGCTTTTTTTCGCATAACTTTACGTAAGCCTATATATGTATTTCTCAAAATTCCATTAAGTTGCTTCTCTTAAAGCGAACGACAATTGAAATAGAGTTTTATTTTCAAAAATTTTTAGATTTAAAATATTATTCCATTTAGGAGCTCATGCTTCGCAAAAGGGTAACATAGGAAGCTGCCGTTTGTACAACCTGCAAATAATTTTTTAATAACAGAATATGTTTTATGTGAGAAATTCAAGTCGGATTTCATAAAATACCGTTACAAACGAGTTCATGTTGACGTCAAAAAATATTGCCGAAATTTTACAAGGACGTTGTGCTCGCAAAAGAGCTAAGAGCAACATTTTTCTTTCGGAATTCGACCATGTTGACTCCCATTGAATGCTTTCAAATACCGTGTCTATAAAACTGCAGCACTGCAAACAAAAAGGGGTTTTGAAAAAAATTCTTTTTAAAAACTCTTTTTGGATAACGTTTGGATGTTCTCTCAAATCTTACTGTATTTTCAAGATATTGGCCTGCGATACTAAATACCAACAATTGTACAAGCACAGCGAGTAGAAAAAACACCAAATAGAAACGTTGGCCCATTTCAATGCCACGTTGAATCTGGTAGGCAGCAAAACAAATCGGTATTGAATTCACTGTAAACTCAGCAAAGACAATGGGACGGAATATCTGGGACAAACGTTCGGCCAAATCCAAAGTTTGCTGATGGTAGACAATGCAGTCGGCAATCGCTTTACGGACGTTCTGTTTGTCTTCTTTCGCCAATGATTTCAATCGCAATTGAAGTACATTAAATTGCGCCGCAACATTGTGGACACACCAACAGAGCAATGTATCCATGCCGGCTACCGAGCAGATGAAGACGAAAAATACATTCGCATTCCAAGCACAAATGATGAAAAAATAAATGGGATTTTTCAGGTTTAAAATGTAGCTGAAAAACGAAAAGAATGAAGAAAGTTTTTATCTGCGAAATTTTCACCGCTCAAAATTTTACGAACAAACATCCAATCTCTGTGGAAGCCTGTAAAAATAATGACGGATTTTTATTAACTATTTGTTGCATTTTCGATTTCATGATGAATCATGCTGCGAAACATGAAAAAATGTTGATGGAAAAATAATAAATTATGACGGTTTTGTGTTGTGTTGTGCGACTTACGTTGCCATTATTGGGATTTCAAACATCAATTGGCCTTTGATGATGTATATTGAAATTGTTCGTGCAAACGAGGCGGCTAGCCTGACAATCAGGGTTATTAAAATAAAATAAAAATACGTAATTTCCAATCGGCAGGATCGTTTGTTCACTTGACGTAAAATCTCCACTTCGGCTTCGTTTGCTTTAAAGGAGAAATGGAGCGAGAAAGAGAAAGAGAGATGTAGATCGATATATGTATATAGAGAGAGAGGTAGAGAGAAAGAGAGCGAGAGAGAGAGAGAGAGAGAGAGAGAGAGAGAGAGAGAGAGAGAGAGAGAGAGAGAGAGAGAGAGAGAGAGAAGAGAGAGAGATGAGAGAGAGAGAGAGAAGAGAGAGAGAGAGAAGAGAGAGAGAGAGATAGAGAAGATGAGAGAGAGAAAGAGAGAGAAGAGAGAGAAAAGAGAGAGAGAAAGAGAGAGAAGAGAAAGAGAGAGAGAGAAGAGAGAGAGAGAGAAGAGAAAGGAGAGAGAGAGAGAGAAGAGAAGAGAGAGAGAGAGAGAGAGAGAAAGGAGAGAGAGAGAGAAAGGGAGAGAGAGAGAGAAGGGAGAGAGAGAGAGAAAGGAGAGAGAGAGAGAGAAAGGGAGAGAGAAGAGAGAGAAAAGGGAGAGAGAGAAGAAGAGAGAGAGAGAGAGAAAGGAGAGAGAGAGAGAGAAGAGAGAGAGAAAGGAGAGAGAGAGGAAAGGGAGAGAAGAGAGAGAGAGGAGATAAAGGAGAAGAGAGAGAGAAGGAGAGAGAGAGAGAGAGAGAAAGAGGAGAGAGGAAGAGAGATAGAAGGAGATAAAGAGAGAGAGAGAGGAGAGAGTAGAAGGAGATAAGGAGAGAGAGAGAGGAGAGAAAGGAGAGAGAGAGGATAGAGAGAGATGAGAGAGAGAGAAGGAGGAGAGAGAAGAAGAGGAAGAGAGAGAGAAGGGAGAGAGAGAGATAGAAGAGATAAGGGAGAAGAGAGAAGGGGGAGAGAGAGATGAGGAGGAGAAAGAGAGAGAAAGATGGAAGAGAAACAGAGAGAATATGGAGATGGAGAGAAGGAGGGAAGGAATGAGGGCAATGAGTAACGAAATGAATGTTATGGACAGTTAATAAGA
Organism: Chlorops oryzae; assembly: GCA_020466095.1. Taxonomy (NCBI): domain Eukaryota; kingdom Metazoa; phylum Arthropoda; class Insecta; order Diptera; family Chloropidae; genus Chlorops; species Chlorops oryzae. The sequence continues at coordinate 20,433,807 of CM035806.1, read as the reverse complement.
CTCCTCGGAATGAAGATTTCCGAAAGATGGAAATTTCGATAGGCAACTTTCCCGAGTCAGTATAATATGGTGGAAATGTTGATGGCGCTATATGGGAATATACCTATCAACTATCATTGTACCATTTTTGAACTAAATCCCAAATTTATGAAAGTTATTCTCTCGCATAAAATGATATTCCAAGTCAAAATTTTACGATTGAGTCAACGTCTCCGTGAGAGTTGTTTAATATGGCGTTATATCCAAGGCAATTATCTATCAAACTATCATTGTACAACATTTTCTGATAATCCCAAATAGAACAGGTTCTTCTTGCTAAAAATGAGCCAAGTAAATAGATGATTCAAAGTGCTCGGCGTAAAAGTATCGTTTAATTTGAAGCTTTTCAGCAACAAGTTCATGTTTTTTAAACATTTTATTTATTTGTTTTTTTTTAAAATAATTTTTCTCGATTTTTCCTCCGGCCAAATAACACACTCTGAAGAACAAAATACTTATACGCTCGTTAATTTGATGTTTCAAAAGGTGAAACAAATAAAAAGAAGATTTTACAACTGATCGACTGTTAGAGAGTTTAGTACAAAACTTGCTTTTTATACGAATTCGCCTGATATTTCTTGTGACGTTCTTTTGTTATAGTTTGTTGTATTTTTTGTGAAGCCATCCTTTACGAAGGTAACTAAGGACACACCTGCAAATCTTTCCACACATAATTGGCAATTTTAATTGGATTCGCTACCTTTGAAAAACTCTCTTGTTTAATTTGTTCTAATTGCTCTTTTTCTTTTGGTTTAAACTCTCTGCTTCATTCCAAGGATTTTTTAAATATTTTTTTTTTTTTCATTTCAGCTGAAAAGTTTCGCACACCCAACTCGACTGCAACATTATCCAAAGAAATGAAAGTTTTACAAATACTATATGCAATTAATAATTCTGTTTGACATGTCTCAATTTGACATAAAGTAAAAACAAAAAATAAAATAAAAACAAGTAAGGGTGTTATAGTCAGGCGAGCTTGACAATAGAATACCCGATACAGACACACATCTTCAAATAATTTTTAATATCAAGAGGTGTTTAAGGCCATTACGGGCTCCATATACCGACTTTTGTTGAATTTGTTTATAAAAACCGCTCTTTTGCCACGCCCACTTTTCCAATTTTTTTGAATTCTAATCGGAGGCCTTAATATAGGTTCAAATTCTAAGTTTCAGTGGAATATCTCACACACATCAATTGATGATCAATTTTAATAAAGCAAAGTGAATTCGACGCAGTTTTGTCACCATTATGGCCGGACCTTCAATAATAATTTTAACAAATTTTTTACTATTTTCTCACTGAACCACAAAAAATATACCCGAAACCGATGGATCATTTTTCAATGGCCGCCATTTTGTAAAAAAAAAAAAATTTGCAAAAAAAAATAGAAAAGTGTTTCTTCACTAATTTTCATTAATTTCGAACACAATAAAGGATCCAGCTTTAAAAATGCCTTTGTGACTTGTCCCATCAGAAATTTTCATATAATTTTTGACAGTTCAGGGAAAAATTTCTTGTTTCGTAAAGTTTCCGAAGCTGAATTCTTATAATGAAAAAAAAATTGAAAAAGCTATTTCCGTTTTCTGTCTGGAATTAAAAAAAACAATGGTCAAAAAAAAAATTCTTCGCAAAGGAGACAACCCCCTTAAATGAATATCGATCTTCAGTTAATGAAATCAAAATTAAGAATGAAAATGTTCAAATGAATTTCGATTAATACTGTCTAGTCTGAACTCCGACGGCAGTCAATTAATACGATACAATACAATACAGTGCTGCGCTTAATTGTTGCAACGATGTAAAGTGGAGCAAAGATTTATGGCTTGTTTCTCACACGTAATCGCAACAGTAAAAATGTCGTCTCTTTGTTCTAAACTTTCGTGTGCATGAGTCATGTGTTCGTGCGTTCATTTTTTTTTTTTTTCGTCCCAGCGTCCTTTCGTTCCTTTTGTTTGGCAATGGATAAGTGCTGTCGGGCAGCCTTAATTAAGTTGCTTGAATGCAAAATTTGACGCTTCACAATGGAACTAGACAAAGGCGTGTGCACATGCATGTTCTCTATGACATTCCAGATTTATGTGTGTCGGCGTTCACAAAGCTGGGACAGGACAGGACAGGACACGACTCGACTGGACGGACGGACAGACCGGCGGACGGCTCTGAATTCGCTGGATTGAGAGAAATACAAAACAAACAAAAACAAATTCCTTTTTCTTAATACTTATCAAATAAATTTACGTCATACATGGGCGACACTTACGTGAGCAATTTGAAGTCCCTAATTCAAGAATGCGGTGAATAGTACTTATTATTTTATATGTATGTATATATGTATATATAAATTTTCATAAAATATTTATTTTTTAGAGCAGAGGGCTAGAGCCCTCTTTTTTTTAAACTTTAAACCCCGATATATCTATAAATAGAAGACCTCGAGCAAAAATAAGCAATTCTGGTGATCAGCTGCAAAATTTCGTAAAATATGGGTTTAAAAAAAAAAAAAATTTCGGATTCGACGCAGAATTGTCACCATTACTACCAGACCCTCAGTCATAATTTTAAAAAATTTTTTACTATTTTTTTTTTTACACCGAACTGCAAAAATATACCCGAAAAAAATAGAAATGGAAAAAGCTCTTTTCGTTTTCTGTCAGGACTTTTATTTTTAAAAACGTTCCAGAAACAGTCTCGCGAAGGAGACAACCCCCCTAAATACCTATACTTGAAACTTGGTTTTTCTTCTTTTTCTTAATTTCATTAAAAGAAGACTCAGTGCCAAATTTCATTTCTGTACGGGAAGTCCTTATAGTTTTCACACTGAAATGTATTATGCGATCCCACTGTGCGCCGTAAGCGACTTGTTTGAAACTTTAAAGTTTAAGCACACACATTTTTCGCGAAACATCACTTTCTAGAATGGTTTATTTCCGAAAATATTTTATTATTTATTATTTACGATTTTCAACGTTACATTAACATTATTTCTATTCCTCAGACACCAAAGAATCGTACGTAACAATTGCCAAAAGCGAATAAAAGTATTTGAAAAGGAGAATTTAAAAACTTTTCCCCGCCTTCGTCATAATAAGGATTCGCTTATATCTTTTAAAAATTTGAATGCTTGCCTATATTTCGAATTCTGTTGACCGTCTGAAGAAAATCCAGTTTCAGAATGCACGATGAAAGAAAATTTTTAAATTTCCTGTTATTTTCGTAAAGTGCGTTTATGATTAACATTTTAGGCTATAAGCCTTATCAACCCTTTATAAATTTATTACAAACTGTTATGAATAAGATTGAAAGACTTTATTTTAATATTTGTTAATTGAAAAATATAAGAACCGCATCCACACTACAGAATTCTTCTTCTCTTCAATGAATTTGCTTTCGAAAATTCTCTTACAAATTACACACTCTTGCACACATGTCCATAAGAGAATTAAGGAATTAAATGGAATACCATGAATTAAGGGCATTTTAAGTACCACTTTTGGTTCTTTTCTTAATTTTTAATATTGTAAAAGAACAAAAAAAAAAGCTCCTCACAAAATGTGGATCTACTCGTGTCATAGCCCATTTCACATTCTTGCCCCAAAATAATTCCAACCTGTCGTCCGATGTCTCTGGACATTAAGAATGCTAAAATGGCAACAACTTGGCACTAACATCTCGTGCCAGTGTTATTGCATATTGAAATGACATTTTCTATTGTTGTCCTATGTAAGCTATTGTTCTAAATGAACACAATGATAGCAAAGCCAGGCTGACGGGTGAGCAGACAGACAATTGAGCTCCATTTTGTGTATGCTTTTATTTTTGTCAAATAACTTTGGAAAGGAAGTGTTGATGCGGAAAATTAAATTTAAATATTTTCGGGCTAAAATCTTTTTGTATTACGAGTATATGAATCTCATCGGTTCTCATCTCGTTTTTTTTTTTTTTTTTTTTTTTTTTTGTTTTCGTCATGAGATATGAAGGTATTTGGAGAAATATTGGGGAAAGCTAAATAAAATTTATTCATATATACCCAGCCGGAAATGTCCCGGTGAAACAATCAATGATTTCAGCATGACATAGAGCCGCGACTCCTCCTGATTATACACCAACTTTCTAATGAAATTAACACAGAAGCGGCATTGGCCGTCATAAGAGCATATGTCACGAGTTGGTCATCGAAAGTGGAGTAGATCTACTCCGTCGTATCGATACCTCTATCGATGACAGTGCCGTTGGAGTTGCGATGAATAACATTTCCTCTCGATGACATTGCCATTGCAATTGCGATAAAAAGCTCCTTCTTTCGATGGCAATGCCATTGCAATTGAGAAGTGCTCAAATTTTCCCCTTGATATCCTTGGTGAAAAAATTAATGAATTGGTCATTTATGAGAAAATTTCCGGCTGGGTATAGATATACATTTGCGTGTTTTTATGTACATATATGTATGTGTGTATATACCCAGCAGGAAAAGCTATCCTGACCGAATCGATGATGTCAGGGTGAATTTGGAGCCCGTTTGCATGACATTTCGTAGGACAATTTGTATGACAAATGCTCACAAACTGACAGTGACTTCCCAGGGAACTTTGTCATCCTAGGTGGCGCGATAGCGAAATAAAGCATTTGAGACCCACACATGTTATTATCTCTCTAAATATTCTTTTATAGGAATGACTTTATGAGTTGCCAACTCTTTCCTAAGTTGTCTTTCCTGACTGTCTGTCCGTCAGTCTGTCTGTCTATCTGTCTGTTTGTAAACAGTTTTCTTATCGAAGGAGTTGAACTATCGAAATAAATTTTATATGCTTGCTCACGGGGACATGAGTAAGAACAAGTTCGAGAATGGACCTGATCGGACCATTCTTAAGGGTACAACCAGTTCTAGGGTCTGTGATGAAAATCGCAAAAACTGCCACAAAATGAGAGTTTTTAGGAAATAATTCAATGAAATTTAGAGTTTGAGCTTATATTTAAGCCTCCAGTTAGATTTGGAAAAGTGGGCGTGGTAAAAGGATCATTTTCATAAGGAAATTCAACTAAAACCAGCATATGGGTTCGATTAAATGTATGTCTACAAAATGCCTTTGAAAAAAAAAAAAAACGTTCAAATATGTATACATTTCTTTGTCGGGTATTGTATTGCCAGGCTCGCCTGACTGTGACACCCTTACTTTTTTAAAATTTAATTTGCAAAACTATTTTTTTTTTTTTTATAAATTGAAAAAAATCATACATCCCCGAAGATGAAAAATCGTATCTAAAATATTTAATATTCCAAGTACTTTTTATTCCGAACGAAAGCGTTCAAGCTTTGGATCCCATTGACAAGATTTGAGCGCACGCTTTGGGGTGCGAAATTTCGCACCTTCATCAAAAACATTCAAGGAAGGCCTTTAATAGCCCCTGCCAACGTTGTTTTCAACCCTCAAATTCTACAATAGCTAAACTGTACAATAATCGGTTATGGGAATGGGTACGGGTACGAGTACGAGTACGCGTAAGCACATACATACATAGTCAGGTACTTGCTTAGTTTGGAATGGAATGTTTTTGACATAAGTGCTTCGTGTCGCATCGTGTTTACACTATTGAATAACACAAGAGCGAGAGAGAGAGGAAACCGTTTCATGTAAAAACGATTTGGATGAGTGAGACTTGTGGCCAAGTGTTGAGATTGGTGGCTAATTATGTCAGCGCAATGCATCCACGTGCACTTGAAGCTGTTATAGGTATTCTGTGCTGTGTGCTAATCGATTGTTGTGAGTTCCTGACACGTTAATATAATCTCAAATTGGGTACCTAACAAAATTTCACCCCATTTATATTGTGAACAAATCTGTAGTTTATCTGACGAAATGAATAAGCTAGCTATGTATACAACACGTCTGCTCCAAGTCTTGCCGCCGCAAAAACGCTGCTGCACGTGCCGCGTAAGCTTTTCTCGTCTTTATTCCCATCAAAATGTGGCACTTGGGAGCTATGGTGCAATGTCAAAAGCATTACGTTAAATCTTGCTTTCGAAAGCGCCGTTCGGAATAATGAACAACTTCAAATCGTGACGAATACACTTTTGCTTTTTTTTTTTTGTTCGTATTTTGTTTTTGGCACGGTTTTTGTTGTCTTCTCTACGGGGTCGGCAATTCAGATTTCTCCATAGAACTGTGTTCAATGCTTAAATTTTGATAAATCGTGTCAAAAGTTTTTATCTCAAGAAACTTTTAACTTGATGACTTTTGAAAGCATGACATCAATGATTCAGTTACTAACCCACTCTTGACCGCTGTGACGATTTGGGTAAACGGCTGTTGTTGTCACTGTCCTATTTTTAGGGCACTATATATATTTGTACATATTGTTTTCTACACAATTTTTTTTTTTTTTTTTTTTGGAAGCTTCAAAGCGATCTCCTTTCACAAAGTTCAAATGGACAAAATTTAATAAAACAAAGTGAATTCGAGACAGAATTGTCACTATTATGGCGGGACCTTCAATCAAAATTTTAATAAATTTTTAAATATTTTTTTTTTTACACTGAACTGCAAAACAATATACCCGAAATCGTTAGTAAATTTTTCAATGGCCGCCATTTTTTGAAAAAACATCCCAAAATTATTTTCGAACTTCACCCGATAATGAGATCTATACTGATTATAACCCTGGTCTTCGATTTCATTTCATGCAACTTGGACACGAGATATCGTGGCCGCCAGCACTACACCCTCCACTTTGCGGCCGACAACTTTTTGAACCGCCCTCACATTAGAAAAATGGTCCAAAAACAGCCTCGCGAAGGAGACAGGCCCCCTTAAATGTTTACTAGCCGAAGGCCAAGGCAGCCACTGCTCTGTAAATTGGATAATTCGAATAATATTTTGTGTTGGGTATTTCTTATTCGTAAAATAAATTAATAAATTAATAAATGATATATGTTTACTATTAACATCTGAATATTTTTGGAAATCACTAGACTACAAACTAAAAAAAAAAAACAAAAAATTGGTTGTGGTCAACAGAGTCTGTTCTTGATTTCTGAAATAAGAAAGCCGAATGGATTACTACTACGAACGTCCGTCGTTATCGTCTGTACTAGTATATTAAATTTCATTGGAAATTAAAAACAGGAATATACTAAAGTTTCAAAGCAATCGGTTGGATAGTTTGACCTGTAGGATGTTGCCCGCGCCAGAAAATGATGTTTCGAGAAAACTCAAAGTTTCTAGAGCAGAAAAAGTTTCTTAGGTTGCGTCGGCGATTAGGAGCTGCAACTTGATCAATACACCGAGAGAAAAAGGTAGTTATATTAACTGAAAAAGCAGGTTAAAATAACCGAGTTCACCGTTAATTGTTAGTTTATGTACGGTAGCGGTCAATTCAACAGTACAAACACAGTCAATAAGGATATAACTATCTGATGGTTGATATAACTGTATCGCGGTTAAATCAACTGTCACCAGCGACTGGGAAAAAAAATTTATTTTTTGCTTTGACTTTTTTTTATCTTCTTTTATTAATATTTTTTTTTTTATTAAATTATAATATTTTTTCTTTATTTATTTGTTAATATTTAAATCTTTTTCTCTTTCATCTCTTTAAATTTTCTCGCCTCGGCCGAGCCTTGAACCGCTGACCTCCACTTCGCTGGGCGAACGTCTTAACCATTACGCTAAACGAACGAATTTAATTTGTTGGTCAAAATGCTCACTTGAGTTTATGGTTGCTCAAGTTTTGGGGAACGTGCTTAAGGAATTGTTTCACTCCCAAAAATTTTTGCTTGAAAATGAACCATTAAAAAAAAAATTAAATCAATTGGTTGGTTGGTTGGTTGAAGTGGATGCCACTTAGGCCGTTTATCGGCCCATTGTGATACCACAATTAGTTTTTTTCTTGTGTTTGTGCGTGTGTATGTCTTCTTATGTAGTGTGCCCCTAACATGCGATTTTTGAAAAACCAGTGCTAGGCTTGGAACATTACACTCCGTTTCGCCTGTGCCGGGAATCGAACCTCGGACCCTGGGATCAAGAGCATAGCACGCATCCCCTACGCTATCCCAGAGCCACATTAAATCAATTAAAACCTTAAAAATTTAGGAGAAAATTTTTGTCTTCCAAAACAACTACACTCTGAACAAAAAAAAACTGTAATTAAAAAAAAAAATTCAGAAAAATTCCCGCCGCCAGCAGGGATCGAACCCCGAAGCTCACAACTTTCGATTCACAGTTTAAAGCACTGAGCTATTGACAACTCCGGCGACGGTTGATCAGAATGCGAACTTATACGTCTAGGTGAACGAAAGCGAATTTGAACATAAAAAGTAACTGTTTTTCAACTGTTCATTTGACTGCCTTTTTCAGTGCATATAACGCGGAACACAGTTTATTTGACCACTCTTACTTTAACTGTTCTAAGTAGTTGATTTAACTGTTGTTATTTCTCTCGGTGTAGGCTGAGTTTTAATAACGAATTTGTTATATTGATAAAAAAAAAAAAAAAATTGGTTGTATATACGCGCAAAAGTCTTTCTGTGTAGCTTCTACTATCGAAATATGAAAGAAATATTATCGATTTTTAAAAGTGGTTACATCAGAATAAACCTTTAAGGAACCCATTTACAGTGAAAAATTAGGAATTTTCACGCTTGTTTTACCATAAAGTAAAGAAAAGTTAGAAATTTTTAATAAAACAAAATTGGTTTTTCATAATTGAAAGATTGATGCTAAAAATTCATTTTCAAATTTTAATGATTTCTATCGCTGGAAAGCAATGGGTTACGCAGTTTTCAAGCATAAGCATATTGTTAAGTTATTTGAGTATTTCAAAGCCAAATATATTTAAGCGATTTTCTGGGAATTCTTTCCCGCAACAAGTGCAATATATTTAATATACTCTTTAATTCCAACTCCAGGACAGCAGAACACAGAACAGAACAGAGCAGAACACGATACCACCTTACCGCATAAGAAATGCAGTTCGGCTTTGGTGATGTTGAAACAATGCAAAAGGCGATGGTTGCGTGTTTTGAAACGCATTATAATTTGTAAAATAAACGCCTTTTTCGCATGCACTTTTACGGCAAGTTGCACGTCGCGACGTTCGCAAACGATTGTTTAGCCGACCATAATTGCTTCATTTTGAGAATATTCTCTAAGGGTCCTAATAATGTCGATTTCACTCTCACTCTCGCTCTCCTTCAAGCTCGTATTATCGCCAGGAAATTGGCACATGTGTAGCACGACAAGGAACAAGCGACATGAATTTTGCGTTTTTTTCTCTCTCCCATTAAAAAACAAGTAAGAAAACTAAATTCGGTCAAGCCCGACTTCGATATGCAAACATACCTACCCATCGTCCCGACAATATTGACGAACTACGTTTTGCCTTTTCGTACGGAAGTTACACAAAATAAATGCTTGTGGACTTTGCAGTGGGCGGAACACATCAACTTTTCTCCTAAATCTTTCATTCGTCTTGGACAACCTATGTTTCGAACTTGAAGCTCGTACGCCTTTCTCGGAGCCCAAAATACCTGTGTGCTATGTTTTGATGTGACCACAGACCACAGACGGACGGACAAAGGGATGGACGAACAAATAGATGGATGGACGCACGAATGTATGGACAAACGGACGGACAGGCAGACGGATATGTTTAAATCGATTCGGTTTTCGATCCTGAACAAGAATATATACATATATTTGTCTAGATATACGGAGCTTAGTTCTTGCTGTTACAAGATTCGCACAAAACTAATATAGCCTGCTAACGTTGAGTATAGAAAAGGCCAAAAAAAACATGGTTCAACATAATGTTTGGTCTTAATCAGATGCAATTAGGTGGCGTCAAACTCAAAATTAAACAACTTAATTTTCTTGCTTCTAATTATGTTTATATGTTCGTTTGGCTACAAGTATTCAAAACGCGACAACATTTTTCCAAGAAATGTTACCTTTAAACAGGGGTGCCCAAGCCAGGAGTATAGTACTAGCACTTCCCACCGGAGCTGGCTACACGCCCATCACACACACATCAGCACTAAAGCAGGTCTGAGTTCTCATCTATGAAGTATTATCTGAGAAGAATGATATGAAGAATGATATGAATGTCTCGGCCTGATTACTCTATAACATCGGTTAAGAAAATGACATCAGGTGGTATTGCTAGATATTATGCATTAGCATTACCATTCAGACCGGAAATAATTTAATACCTCAGAGCTGAACGCACCACTGGGTTGCCTCGAGTGTATAAGTATGTGTTTTTACCCCTCAGTAAGGGACTTTTGGGCACCCATGCCTTTGAATATTCAAAAATAATTTAAAAAAAAAACATTTTCATAGCATTTAATCAAAAAATGCCATAAAACCAATTGAATGGCATCAAAAGAGGACGTAACATATTGGAACAATGAATTTATTTCGCAGGAGCCGAAGTCGAAATCGAAACTTCGAATTGTGACCTTTCAAAAGATTTGCAGCACTGCTTAGGAATGATCGCAAATATTAGCAGAAATCCTTATTCAGAGCCCTCTATTAGTTCATTGAAAGTCACTCTGAACACAATCAAGCTTAGAATCGATCCGAGTCTTTCAGCACCGGAAATTGGCAATTACATCACGGACGCGTTTTCGGTTATTTAAAAAAAAATATCTCTGCATTGGAAATTGAACGAAATGAAAAGGGTCGAACAAATGAAAACAAAAAAAAAAAACAAAATAGAAGGATACAATTTAACATTTGATACACTAACCCTTGTCACTATTGTTCTTCTTTATACTAGGGACATCAAAAAAATGGTGTCACTCCACTTGTTCGGTGCGACCGACTTGAGGTCATAGTGACATTTAAGGTAACAGCTTAAATGTATGTCACATCGGGTGCTAAATTTCATTTTAACATGTAACTGTGACACTTGACGCAATGTGTATTGTCAAAATTTGTATAAAAAAAAAAATAATAATAATAATAATTAACTTTTGTTAGAAAAAAAGCGGCTAGACAGATAAAAAGCATTGATATCTGATATCTTCTTTTTGAAATTCCACCAAATTTTACACACGTGAATATCCCTTGTGCCCGACTCTATCATGGGCCTTAGATGTGAACGTCCAAGTTGACTCACGTGCATGCTTTATTTTCTTCTAATGCCTTCTCGATTTTTTCGCATATCCTGAGATCTGGGACAAATATTCCTCAGTGATTTGCATTCTGTTGAGAAGTATTCATTCAAAGATGTTTGACATTCTAAGCAACAAGGTTATTGGGCGGTACGAAGCGATTGATGAGTGCGTTACGGAGAACGATAGCTAAATTCAGCGAAAATGACATTAATATTCTTAAATGAACATAGGGTCAGACATTAAAAGGCTTTCCCATTTCCAAGTTAAACATATTTGAAGTTCCGAATTCAAGAATGCGGTGAATAGTACTTTTATTTCGAAATATGTACTTTCGAACAGCTCATGCGGGCTTTTATGTTTACTAAAATTTCTATGCAGGTCCGAAAAGCAATCGACCCAGCGGCCAACAGTGCCTACCGTCTACAAAGTATACCAGACTGTAAGCGACCTGAATATTAATAGCAAGAAAGTATACGAGATTATAGGCGAATTGCCTACCAATAGCTTACAAAGTATACGAGACTGTAAGCGACCTGTCTACCAATAGCTTACAAAGTATACGAGAATTTAAGCGTTCTGACTACCAATAGCTTACAAAGTATACGAACATGTAAGCGACCTGACTACCAATAGCTTATTTTATGTGGTGGTAATAGACGTTCACTCTACAAAACGGGCACACTCGAAAAAAAAGTATACTAGGATGGTATATGAGTTCGTACGCATTACCGCCTACGCCGTATTGGTATATTGAAGATAGAAAATTCATTACCGAAATTAATCAATTAGGTAATTTACAAAATCCTTTGAAATCCCTTTTATATTAAACCGCAGCTAAAATGAGTATTTTAAGAGCTAAAGGTTTTTAATTCATTTAAAATCTGGGGCTTACAAATTGAATGGAACTTCTTTCTGCTTCATACATACTACCATCCGACTATAAGTTTCTTTAATTGAAAAATATCTTCTTTTACAAAAAAAAAAAAAAAAAAAAATTCCATCTAATTTTCCCATAAATGTTTGTCGTTTTCATTCCGACTCCCATGAAACTTTATTACTTGTCTTCGTTGTAATTAGTTTGGAAAAATTGCACGACAGGTTGAGAATTAATTTTATGGATCTCCTTGCGCACGTTTCCACGACTTCAAAGAAAAGAAAGGAAAACGAAAGTAAAAACGAAAACGAAACCTAAACCGAATTGATTATATTTTCCACCCTCGACATAAACACAACATCTCGAAAGTGCCTTCCACCTGAACGGTTGATAAAAGCACAACAAACAAGCGGTGATTAAAAATGTTGTCGCCTCATTAAAGGCATTTGTGAAAAGTGCACACAGCGAAGTGAGGAGAGGTGTACTTTCAGTCCAGCGACTGAGTCGGAAAATTTCTGTTCGAGATTATTTAGGGACGCTTGCTGGATCGTCTTGCCTTTCAACGCAACGCAACGCAACGCAACGCTGCATCACGGTTCAAATTGCGATGAGCCGGGAGCGGGAGATGTTGTTCGAAAAGTTTACGCCAAATCAGTCAGATGTGGTTGAGTGCTTTTGAAAATGTACTTTGCGAAAGTAAGGCGGCTAATGAAATGGATTTTTTTATGTTTTCATTCTTAAAATTTTTATTTTTCTATTGACTTTTTTGAAATATAAGGGGTCTTCCCTTAAACGTGTTTTTTCCTCGAAAACCTGAAAAACTTGTAAATCAAGAAGGCTTCGAAATTAATGAACGAAATTTTTTATGAAAAATTTTACATTTTTACACTTTTTCAAACTTTTCACGTTTAAGGGAAGACCCCTATAATTTTTTAAATCCAAGGCGAACCGTTTTAATTTCACGGGGACATCCTGATCAATAAAATTCAGTAGATAACCCGTACAAATAAGAAGAAACCCTATGACAAAGGTGACTCGTAGATATTGAAAGGGAACCTTTTCAATAAAATTAAAATGACTCCTAGGCCTGTTGTGGCTCGGGAATAGTCTGAGCGCCGAACTATATCCTATATCGGATATCGTTGAGTTCAAATCCCTGCTCAGGCAGGGATTTTTGTTTGCGAAAATGTTGATAACATAACATTTAAATAATAGATTTTTAAAAATAAAATTCCATCATTAGCATATATGCCACAAAGATTTCATAATTTAGGACCTACGAAAGTTCAAGGAACCGTAGCAATCAAAAGAGTTTATAAAAAACAATTAAAGGTAGATGATCATTACTTTGAAAACACCCAGATGCCAACAGTTGGCAACATATTTTCTCAGCCCTGAGTGGAACACTTTTCTCCTTTAAATCTAATTGCCTTTTTCGAGCCTTCATTTTTCCCCTACATTTTTTCCCCAGAGCGCGGAATCGAGATCAAGCTCTTCAGATTGGTAAGCGCACACGTTTCCACTACGTCAGGGGGAGATCCAATTCGCGCGTACTAGATTTGTTATACAGTCGAACTTCTATAACTCGAATCACCGTTATCCACAGAAATAGTCCGAGTTATAGAGACTTCGAGTTAGGGAAACGAAATTGTATATTAAATATTCGCTATTATCAACCGATTCTGTTCGAGTTACAGTGTGCTCTCTTATTGCGACCACACCTCGTAAGCGGAAACTTTTTTAGAATGCTCTAGTGTACCTGATTCTCAAATATTCAACAATTCCAAACGATTCGACCAGTTGCAATCACGTTCACATTCGATAAAACTTGCTTGCATATGTTCGCATATGTTTAATATTTAGAAGAATTTAGAGTAAGCAGGTTATATTGGTTTTGTGCGAATCTTGTAACAGCCAGAACTAAGCTCCGTAGATATAGACATATATATATATATATATTCTTGATCAGGATCAAAAACTGAATCGATTTAGACATGTCCGTCTGTCCGTGGTCGGATCTTCTCCGAAACGGCTGAACCAATCAAATCGACATTTGGCACACAGGTATATCGGGAGCCGAGTATGATCCTAAGAAACAATGGGAGACATCCGCCCATTGCCATGCCCACAAATGAATTTACTGTGTTTTCAGTAAAATGCTTGTAACTTGCGGACCACTCAACACATTTCATTGATATTTGATATACTGGTAAACTACGAAAAGGGACATATCCGGACAAAAAATGGACACCGGCCTCGTCGAGCCACGCCCAAAAATAAGCCCACAAAAAAGGGTTTATCGTAACTTGGGAAGTAAAAGGCGTAGAAGCTTCAAATTCGCAACATAGGTTGACCAAGGCGAATGAAAGGTGTGGAAAAACCGTCCACTGCCACGCCCACAAATGGAGAGGCAAAACATAGTGCGCCAATAATGTGGGGACGCTGGGTATTTCAAAGTCGGGCCTGACCCACTTTAGCTTTCTTACTAGATTTTTTTTTGTATTGCTTGGGACACTTGTGCTTTTCTATTTTGTTTTTGTTTGCTTCATTGCTTCAGATTTTTTTTCTCTGCCAATAGAAGTGCTCATTATAGTCCCTTTCATGAACATTTGCCCCCCGCACTTTTAAGCATTGATGAGGGTTCCTTAAGGTATTTACGCAATATAAACTTTTGAGCATTGCAGTCGTTAGAGTTTCTTTTTTTACTGAAGCAATAAAGAGCAGTGCGCTAGCTTGAATAAAATCATGATTGGACAAACTAAATCGATTAGTTTTTTTTTTTTTTTTTTTTTTTTTTTTTTTGCACCTCCCTTATAAGGACCTGAATTTCTGCTGTAAATCCAATTCCCTTGAATTTTCTACTCAGAACTTTTAGCTGGCAGTATGAAATCTCCATCACAAAATGCAAAATTTGCAGAAGAACATACACACTTCAAAGAAATGATTCCTTGAACTTAACAATCGATAGAAATACTTACTCAAATTACTATAAATAGGCATAATTATCAAACAAATAAGATTTATGTTTAAAAAGCATTGAATTTTTTCCTTTTTAGAACAATGTGTCGAGATTACGAAAAGAACCCGCCCCCCAGTAAGCATTACAGTCTAGGCAAATTATTCTATATTTAATGTAGGAAATATCAAGTTAGGAAAGTTTTCAACCCTTGGAAAATAAAATTATATGCAAATCGCTTCGAAGGAAACCTAATTAGAATTTCTAATATCCAAATGACATGTAAATGAAGTCCTTTTTTAAGTCCGGGTTCAATGCAACGCACATTGTTGACTTCCGTTTATATTACTTTTTTACCCCCGCTTGATTTTATTCTCGTCTATTGAATACATTAGGTTATCATATACTGTTTCGCCGTGGCGCCAGATCCACTTAGTTACGTTGATTATGCTTTCCAAACACATTTTTTTTTTTTTGGCTTTATTTTCTTTAGTATTGGACTAACATATGCAATTTGAATGATATCCAGCTGAAAGGAGTCGTTCCTTTTCAACCTTTTGGCTTAAAAATATACAATACGAGCACATAATATTGTATGTTAATTCTTTTTTCATAGATTGGTTTCGAAAAAAGCTGTGCTTTTCAGATTTTCCTTTTTTTAATTTAATTTTTTTTTTTTGGTACCTAAATAAAATAAAATTAATTTTTTTATGCTTTAATTTACCGATTACTTTTCGAAAAGCAGTGATATATTTTTGTTTAATAAACAACACTGTTATCCACTTTTGGTCTTCAAAATTCGTTAAATTGGAAAAAAAAACTTTTAGAATTTTCTTGTTAGCTTTGTGAAAAAATTTTTCTCAGTGTAAAAATTAAAAAATATATTTTTGAATTTCCTGATATTTTAGGAATCAGCCAACGTTTGTTTCGTCTTCCTATCTTAATTAGTTTTTGATATATTTAGAATATTGTAAGTGCATATTTTTGTTATTTGTACTAGCGGCATGAGTTTAAAAAATCATGTTTCTGAACTTTGACCTCGTTGAGCACCCCTCTAAATGATGTCCGATCGATCTAAATCTTTTCATTTCCCTTTTCTTTTGCCCTCTACTACATTTTGAGGGGCTGACTCGCAAAATGAAACGAACTTAGCAAATTTGGACCACCCAAATGTGCAGGCAGTCCAATGTTCTGTCTTTAAATTGTATAATTTAACAATTTGTGATAATCAGCCCCGATTGTAAATATTCCCCGGCAATTTTTCCCTTCGGGTTTTAAAAAAACTTCTTCCATTCCAAGCACACTGGGAAGGCAATATAAAGGGAGTGAGAATTTTGAAAATTTTTGAGAAGAGTTCATATAATTCTTTACTTTAATTACTTAAATTTCTAGCGAATAAATTCCCGGGAATAATCATTTAGAATACGTCTGCATATAAAACAAGTAAGGGTGCTATAATCAGACGAGCCTGACCATACAATTCCCAACACAAATATGTTCGTTTCAAGATTTTTTAAAATAGCCCCAAGATCACTACGATTCGGACAAAGTATTTTGGAGATTTTTAAGGCCATTTAGGGCCTCGTATTCCGAATTTTGTTCAAATTTTTTTATGAAAACCGCACTCTTGCCACGCCAAAATTTCTAATTTTATTAAATTTAATCGGAGGCTAATATACATACATAAAAGCAAAATTTTTAAATTTCATTGAAATATCTCGAATTTTGTGGCAGTTTTTGGGATTCTTGTGAAAGACAGACCCTTGTATTGGAGGTACCCTAATAAATGGTACGATAGGGTCTATTCTCGAATTGGTTGGTCCCAAATTTCATCGAGATAGCTAACTCCTTCGATAAGAAAACTGTATACAGACAGACAGACAGACGAACATGGGTAAATCGAATCTCCTGGTGACGCTGATCATTTCTATATATGGTATATTGCACACAACGACAAAAACACGTGAGTGTCGGGAATAAAAAGGCTTGAATAATAATGAAAATCGAAGGGATTCAAATTTAACGTGATAAAGGAAATCTCCGGCGCATTCAATAATAATGTTAATAAGCCGGCTGATGAGAGGAATTTTTATTTTTTTATCCGGGGGAAAGGAAAGCAAATCCATTAGCGGATTCGCATTCAGACATTTGTGAACACCACTGTATTTATTGCTGTACCTCTTATTTGGAAGACCATTCGAATGTTATATGGGTTCAATTTTTCTCCTGTAAAACTTGGAGTCCTATAGGTTGTTCTGGTTGTTAACAAGAGCTCACCATATGTTGCATTTGTACGCAATATACCCTGCGGCTTATATAGACCATATAACCCTCCAATTTTCTTCCTGCTCGATTTCAAGAATCTTTGAACTAATTCGAGGGGCTTTGCGAATTTTTAAAATTTTTTTTTGTTTGTTTGTCCCTTGTGAAAATCTTTATCCATTGATAAAGTTCAAAATAAAAATGAATGGGACATGTTGTCTGTCTTTCTACATTCCAGTTTATCGAATATAAAATAGCTTGCAATTCTTGTCAAAAAAGAAATCGAACTCAACAATTTCAAATCGTCGATATTTTTTTCCCTGTTTCAGATCCATTCAGCATCAAAATCAGTATATCGGTGTATCATGTTTTACCATGCCCAATGCAGTTTCCTTCTGCAGAGTCAGATGAGATCCAATCATTTAAGAATTCTCAACAGTTGGCTACTTCCATTTTCCTCCGATTGCAAGTTCTTTTTTTTTTTTTTTTTTTTTTTTTTTTTTTTTTTTGTTGTTCTTTTACTCCAACAGGACTTCAGCCAACTTCAATTGAGACCGGCTTTTGTCACAGCGCATGGTCAGAGGTCACAGCTGTTCAAAATGCTCTTGCAGACGATTTCTCTTTTAACGTGTGGTGAATTTTATATTCAAATTTGAAGGAAGAAACTGATGGCATATTAACGCTGCTTTCCGTTGTAGTTTGTTTAGTCCTTCGTGTTAGCTTATCGGTTTTGGACATCAAAAGAGGAGTATAACGGCTGAGCCATTATTCTTGCATTGTTATAATTTGAAAGTGAATCAATCAAGCCAAATCTGTTTGCGATCAAAATGAAGAACAAAATTTTCTTATTCTTAAAAAAAAAAAAAACTGAACAATTATAATAAAATTATATATAAATTTAAAAAAAAATTATTTTTTTTTATAAATTAAACTTATTTTAATTTAATTTTTTGTCTCCTAAAATTATCACAAATTAAACTATCAAGTGACATAAAAAAAAAAACAAAGAATATAATATAACTTAGCATGAGGATAAAATTGAAGGGCTTCAGAAAAAAAGAGAAACATATTTTAAATAATATTCATCTGATGAATATTGTGACAGCGAAAACGTGGCTTTTGGCCCATGACAAGCAATACTATAAACAACAATGTCAA
Organism: Chlorops oryzae; assembly: GCA_020466095.1. Lineage (NCBI taxonomy): Eukaryota > Metazoa > Arthropoda > Insecta > Diptera > Chloropidae > Chlorops > Chlorops oryzae. The sequence continues at coordinate 20,415,402 of CM035806.1, read as the reverse complement.
TTAAAAACGAGTTGATTTTTCAGTGAAACAAAAAATGGAACCATTTCAGAGATTTCAACGATCCTTCCACGAACCGAAAATTCTATAATTAATTCTAGCAATGGGAATTCGATTACAATCTCTAGAGTATGGACTCTTTCAAAGGCCTTTTAGTAGTGATAGAGACTGGTATATGTTGTAAATATGGAGTCAAAAGAGCTCTTTTGCCTTTTAAACATGAAATTTCTTTTTCTCTCTATTCCCAGCTTTAAAAGAAATACCACTCAAGAGTAAAAAAAAAAATTAACAAAGACTTTCTTGGCGTTCTTTTCTTCCAAAAAAAAAAAAAAAAAAAAAAAAAAGGAATTTCCCTTTCATTTCTTATTCATATTTTCCATCCTTGCTTCACGTAATCATGGCAAATGTAATTTAATTTTTTTTTTTTAATAAAAGAACGTCATAAATCACATATTACTGTAAGCTCCTTTGCAAAGTCTCAACATTTTCAACGCTCACATGACAGCGAGAGAAAAAAAAAGGACGAAAAATAATAAAAAATACAAATAAAAATAAAAGTTAAGACTCGTTTTTGTAGGTTCCGGACCGCGTTCCAAATGTTCAACTCAGTGCAGACTAATGGTCAAAGAAAAACCCACTTGTCATTGCAAAGCTTGCTATGACTTGTCGTACGAAGGCATATTTCATTACCTTACCGTTGATGGTATCTGCACTGCAGGATGCAAATGTAAAATTGAAATAAATACTTTAAAGAAAAATGGATCGATCGAATGAATAGCGGACGACCCTAAGACGTTCAATTATGTATAACTGAATTTCATGGAAATTATTTAATGGCAAAGTTCGCGTGTTTTCGACACAAAGTGACTTTTATTAATTCCAGAAGAGCTCCCAACATTTTCCTGACTCGGTCCCATGTGGCATGCTTACTTGTCTTTCACAGGTTATACGTTTTTGGTTTGTGTTCTTATGTTTTTGTGCTCTTTGGTTATGTCCTTTCCGATTTGAACCCTCTTTGGATTTTCTATAATTTTAGATGTCAATGATAATGGAACAACGATAATTTGATAGTCATTACGAATGGCTAAAAGTCCAAAACATCATTATTTTTTCATATAAAATTCTTAATTGGTTTAGAAACTGACATGGAATGGAAAAACCGAATTAAAAACTTATTGATAAATTCACTTTCAACACTCACTCACACACACACAGGGGAAAGCAATAAGAAGATTTAGTTTTCATTAAAGAATTTTTTTTTTTTTTTTGTTAATTCGTTTTAGAAAATGCTGATGAGACGTTTGAAATGTAGGTCAAGTAATGTCGTTGTAAATGAAAAACAAGAAACCGATGAAGTAACTGAAAAAATCGCATTGATTTGAACTAAATAATCCGGAACGTGAAATACGGTTTGTGTCAAACCAAGTCGTTCAAAGTAATTCGATAAAAACAAAAATGGTTAAATTCTGGATATATTTGTTTGGTGCCATTATCGCTTGGTATCCAATTTCGTCGCGGGGTTACTTAAACGTTTTCGTTAACCATCGAGAAATTATGAAATTGATGGGTAAGTTTTACTTAATTATTAATTATATTAATAATCGATTTATATAGGTACATATATCTATGAATAAATAATTTGCACTCCAATTCTTTTTTCCGCTGGCTGAAAAACAACACATTCATATTCGGTAAAGAGAGACATTGAATTGAATTGAAAAAGCTCAACGAATAATGTTCAAATTTTGGATTGGAATGCCAAATATATTTTGCCCACTTACTTTCCTACGCGTATCTTTAGAGCATCAATTTATTAATTGTTTTTTTTTTTTGCACATTTTCAGTTGGTCCACCGAGCCTAGTTTTTTAATTGTAGCGAATATATTAAAGCAAAAGGAGAAAAACTAACAAGTAAGGGTGTTATGGTCAGCCGAGCCTGACAATAAAATACCCGACACAGACACACATGTTTAGATAATTTTTAAGCCACGCCCAAAAAACCGGACCACTATGAAATCATATTCAAGAGGTTTTTAAGGCCATTAGGGGCCCCATATACCTAATTTTGTAAACTTTTTTTACGATAACCGCCCATTTGCCATGCCCAATTTTTTACAATTTAAAAAAAAATCCATTCGGACGCTTAAATATAAGCTCAACCTCTAAGTTTCATTGAAATATTTCGAAAAAGTCAGATTTTGAGGCAATTTTGGAATTTTTGTGACACCCTAGTACTGGAGGTACCCTTAATAATGGACCGATCAAGGAAGTTTTTCAATCCAAAGCAAATGTTCAGAACCGTAAAAAAAATTTCTAATCAATGTTGCACTTTTTTTTCTGGATAATCTGCCAAGGAAAAAAACTCCCTAAATCCCTTTTTGCCTTGGCAGATTATCCAGAAAAGAAAATAGTGCAACACTGATTACATACTATTTTCATGGTTCGGAACCATTTGCGTTGGATTGAAAAATTTCGTGCATACCCAAAGGGTGATTTTGCGTTTTTTCCTCCGATTTTTGGTAAAAATTGTTCAACTTTGCAGCGGTAAAACGGTATCAAGTAGTGCTCGGATGCAGTTCGTGTATATGAAGAAGTTGTTTAGTTATAATTTTTCTATATTTGCATCAAAAAATTTTGATAAAATGTTCATTGCCTTGGGAGTTATAGGCCATACAAAATAAAGTATGATAAAAAACACGTCAAATTTTAGGAAGTTTTGCAATTTGCACCTACTAGATATAGTTTTTTCGGGCCGGTTTGTACTAAAACTATTTAAAATTAGTTCAGAGCTATAAATTGTGATAGAAAGAAAATAAAAATATTGAACGGATTACGAGATATAGCCATAAGTAAGTGAGTAATTTAATTCTCGGCCCCACTTTTTGAAGTCTATTTAAAAAAAAAGTAGAGGTGACTTGACAAAACTGAGTATAAGGCGTTGTTATACTCATCGAGCACTTTCAAAAACAGTCGTCAAATTTTTGTTTACAAAACATGACCTCTAAAATGTCGCACAGTGTTTCGGTATAGAAATGATCAGCGTCATCAGGATATTCGATTTAGCCGTGTCTGTCCTTCTGTCTGTATACGAGTTTCTTATCGAAGGAGTTGAGCTACATGACGAATCATAGCCGAAGGCCTTAGCAGCCAGTGCTATAATCTTCTTTAAGTTAGCATAAGTTTTTGTAAGCTTTACTATCTTTAATAATAAATAAAATAAACACTTGATGAATTTTGGTTTGCGGTTTGCCGGGAATATGAGTAAGAACAATTTCGAGAATGGACCTGATCGGACTATTTTTTGTGGGAACCAACAGTACTGGGGTCTGTTATGAAATTCAAAAAAAAAAAAAAAAAAACTGCTCCTAAACCTGATCTTTTTGAAGTATTTGTATGAAATTTGGTATTTGGACATACTAAAAGGCGGTTAATGTAATTTCCAAAAATAGAAAAAGTGGGCGTGGCAAAAAGTCGTTTTTCGAAAACTGTCTCTTACACCTGAAATGCAAATGGGACTTGAAAGTTGGCATGTATGCTTCTTCTGCAGTCATAAACATTCTCTCCAAAAATTTTCTTGATCCGTCCATTATTAAGGGTACCACCACTACTAGGATCTGTCACAAAAATCCCAAAAATTGCAAAAAAAAAAAAAAAAAAAAAAAAAAAAAAATCAGTGCTTTTCGAGATAATTCAATGTTTTTGGGAACATGGTGGGACGTCGTTTTAGAACTTGAATAATTTTCTTCCGACCAGTGCCTCAATATCTCGAAAAATTTTGCTTATGGACAAACACCATCTTTGAAATCTCGAAAAAAATATCTCAGAAAAGCAAAAATTTTTGGGGAAATTCGGTATCCGACGTATTTACCGTTTCAAAACAAATCGGGAGAAAATTTCTATAAAAAAAAAAAAAAAGTTAAAAAATCCTTAGCCAATGAACTTTCAAAAAAGAAAGAAACCATGACATTGGATAGAATTGGTTCTCCCTACTGCACATATTTCTCCCCCAAATTCGCTCCCAGCCAGAAAAATGTTCGTCTTAAAATCGATGAATTTTGATTCGAAACAACGTGATTTGTTTGCGATAACGAATGCACGTTTCGTTACACCAAATGTAATCTCATTTTAGTTTCGATCTCCAATTTTGGATTGGCAATCAATCCGAAAATCAGTGGGGAAATTTCCCGACTCGCTGGCACGAACTGTAAAAGTTGTATAAAATCGAAATCACAAAATCAAAAGCAATGACAAAATACAGAAGAAGAACATCATCGTCATCACTGGCCTCACATAACATTTTTGCTTTGACCTTCTTTTCAACGGAACACATTATCCATCGTTCCTTGTCGTTTCAACATTTGTTTGCTGGCAAAAACAAAAAAAAAAAAAAAAAAAAAAAAAACTTATTCGATTCCCAGAGGAGCTGATAAATGGTTCTAGATTGTTTGTTGTCCTAGTTTTGTCAATAGCCATAAACTTTTGCGTCACTAAATGATTACACGAAGCCCCAAGGCAGCGCCGGGACTTTTGTCTTCGTTCGCAACAAGCCTCAAAGTTCTCTCAAACGTGTTTGATTGTGTCGAGTCACGAAAGTTGAAATCCCAAAACAGTCATCGACTTTTCGAGACGGCTCAATAGACATATAAATATATATATATGGATATATTGTGTATTTTATATGTTTATATGTGTATATATAGTAGTTTGCTTTATTATTTTGCTGCATACGAGAATATTAAGCTGAAATTATTTCCTGACCATTGGGAGTGTTAAGCCGTTCCTTCGAGTGTGCGATTCGAAATATCTGGGTTAATTCTTTGAGGGATTTAAATTATAAATAATCAATAATGAGAAATGAAAATGAGGGAGTTAACAGTACTGCCGCCCAGACGGATTAAGCAGGACGAAAATGTGCTGAGCTACAATTTTGTATTCCCATTGAAGGAAGACGTTGATGAAACGTTTTGCGGAATAAATTCAGAAGAAAAGTGAAATTCCCTTCTGAAATTTCGATACGAAATTTTTTGGAAAAAAAAAAAAAAATAATAATAATAACAACAACAACAATGATACTGCCTACAGACTAGAAATACGATCGATATTCCATTTAATTATTAAAAATTCTGAGATGAATTCTCGATAAATTCCCTTATGAATATGTATATATATATATGTACCTATGAATGACCTATTATCCCAGTAGAAAATTTCAGGCGGACATCCGCATAAAAGAAGAGACTCCCTTTGTAACTTTTCTCTTAAAATGTCTATTTATAGAAATCATTCGAAGCAATCTTCGTGTCTTTTTCAAAATCATTTTTTTTTTTTTACAATTATTGCTTGCCTCAGGCGGGATTCAAGCCCGCAATCTTTGGATTGTTGAGTGCGCACGCTATCCATCCACTACTCTAAATTAAAGTAGTCTACGATGACATTGTCATCCATGGTGTCATGCGTCCCGGCAAAATTACTAATGAATTTGTCCTGCACGAGATATTTTTCTACTGGGATATCATTGCTTTTACAATCGTTGATTCTCCATGAGGGTAGAGGCGAAAAAAAATTCAAATAAAATTTCGTACATTCTATTTCGATAAACATTGCATTCGTATCATTCATGCTTTCGTTCAGGTATGCATTGTTGAATTCTCTAAATGCTTCAAGCGGTGGAAAACATCCATTGTATTCGAATGAAAATAACAAGAATTTTATATGTATGGGCATTTCTTGACAAAGTAACGTTCTTCTGGCGGCCATATAGTAGTAATGTGTATCTAATTGCCAGAATGATTTTGATAAATGTTAAAGGTTAAACACACTTTCGTGCTGCTTATGTATTCTTTGCAGATCCGAGGGGCTCTCAGATACACTAATACGGACGCCAGAAGAACGTATATGGAAACTCGTGTATTTATTTATTTATTTATTTTTTTCCAAATCACAACAATTTCTTCAACATTTCTAAAATTAATTCTGAATTCTTTGGGTCGTTGCAGGTCTCGAAGCTGATTTATTCTACGTACACGAAGGCACCATCAATACATACGCCATGCAATTCAGTGTCCCTGTGCCCGCCGATGTTCATGAGCTAGAGTTTTCTTGGCAGAGTTTAACCGCTTATCCGGTAAGTTCGATAAAGGTGGACACAATATGTCCCGATGATGTTGCTTATGCAGTTTATAGACGTCATTGACCTTGAGCTTTGTTTTATTTTTTTCTCGTTGCGTCGGAATGAAATTATCATATGTATATGTACCTACATAGTTGCCATACTCCATCACCCTTGACTTCGAAGTCGAGCAAGACGCATTGGCGCTACCAACGCTAAGCATCCCTGCTGAAGGCTTTGTACCACATCAAATCGAATCGTTTCTTGTCTACCTGCCATGTACCGGAAATGCAACCGAGCAAATTCCGCTCACCATTAACTTGCTTGTGCGTGGCCCGCCGCACGCTAACGATACGAAATTGCATTTCAAGCGTATAAAAAGCTGTCTTAAAGGTTCATCAAAAGCACACGAAACAAACACGAACGAACACGAACACGAACACGAATGGACACGAACACACCAAAACGAAAACACAAGCACAACAATTTTTCCTTTCTTTTTTTTTTGCATTATTTAAGTGAATCTCTTTGAAAATAGGAAAACCCCCACCCGAAAATTCGCTAATAACGCCCACTCAGGAGCCCTCGCAGAGCGCAACATTGTTGGCTATCATAGCCATCGGAATGGGTTTGGTATTCATGCTGGCACTTGTCGCCATCGGAATGTATTTGCGCGCTAAGAAACATCTGCGTCAGGGTGCAATGCAGTAAGTCAAATAAAAAAGAAAAAAAAAATTTTTTTTTCAGAAGTTTTTCTTCTACAATAGCTGTAAACATTTTGTTTCAGTTTTACTCCAAATTATGGGAGTCAGCAAAATGTATTCAACCATCTTGATCCAGCTGGAAGACCACCAAGTGCAAGTGGCTCCTATGCGACCATAACAAGTCTCAATAAATACCCAATCGAGCAGAAGAAGTATAGCAACATTTTTGACAGTGAGTTCCCAAAATTAATCACATTTGCATACAGGGTGTCCAGTGAAATTTCTGCAAAATATTGATATGCGATATGTTTAAGACGTTAGTACCGTTATTGAGTTACAGAACTTTCAAGTTGGATCCATTTTTAAATATTCTACAAAGAATTGAAACATTTTCAAATTATATAATCTTTGTTTTTCTCTAAAAAAAAAAAAGTCTGTCAAAGAAATGGAAAACTTGAAAAACCTTTGAAAACTTCATGTTGCAGAATAGAGTGTACTACTCTTCTGGCGGACACTTAAGCGGGCACTTTTTGGGAATGCTCTAGTGTTCCTTCTTCTCAAAGGGTTTCATTCTCCTCTGTTAAGCGGACACATTTTTCATTCCTGTTGTCCGCTCTAGAGAGCGAGAGAGAGAGAGAGAGAGAGAGAGAGAGAGAGAGAGAGAAAGAAAGAGAGAGAAAGAGAGAGAGAAAGAGAGAGAGAGAAAGAGAGGGAGAAAGAGAGAGAGAAAGAGAGAGAGAGAAGAGAAAGAGAGAGAGAGAGAAAGAGAGAGAGAAAGAGAGAGAGAAAGAGAGAGAGAAAGAGAGAGAGAGAAAAGAGAGAGAGAGAAAGAGAGAGAGAGAGAAAGAGAGAGAGAGAGAGAGAGAGAGAGAGAGAGAGAGAGAGAGAGAGAGTACACCGTATAGAGGAATGATATCTATGATGCCAAAAAACATCCTGAGTCCCAAAACAATCTTATACGACTCCTAATAGCAGTCAGAGTCCTAAGCATTTACTCTTTTAAGACTCTTAAAGAGCATGTTTCCCTTCTTGCGAAAATCGTCCGATAAGAGTCATACCTCATATGACTCCTTCTGCAATGAAATCTGACTCATTTCGGACTCATATACAATGAAAACAGTACAAGTGCTGCAGATAGAAAACTTTCCAGAAAGTTCCCTCGACACCATGTCAAAGTAATTATAAAAATTATTGAAGATATGTATTTTGGTAAATTATGTTGTTTTACACAAAAGAAGATAGAATATAAATATATTCTTTTCTTTCTTTCAATCTATTCATATTTCAATATTTCGCTTCTCAAAAAAAAAGAAGAAAAAAAATATATATATAAAATAAAATAATGAAATGAACAAAAATAAAATAAAATTTTTTTTTTCAAATAATAATAAAAAAGAAATTCGATGCTCGGAGACTGCAGCGTATGCTACAACACTTCTTCCCACGGACGCTCAGACTGCCGGCACGGCCAGCTACTCCAAACCAGAGTCGATTTGTGGCTCAGGAATATTTTATTATGGTTCCTCCAACGTAACGCAGGTGAGTTCAAACTTTATTCTTGCGACAGCTTCGAAAGAAATTCCCCTTGATTTATCTTAATTGAGCGATCGAAAGGTCGCCAAAGCAGCGTCGAGTATTTCGAGGGAAATTCCAGTGTAGATTTTTGGAAAAATTCACCTTGTGAACCACGTAATTCGTGACAAGTTGATATACCTCATTCGAAGGTAATTCTGTTTGAATAACGATCCGAATTAAGTAAGAAATCGGTGTCTTTCCTAATTTTATCAAAATTTATCGAAAGCAGAAGTAAAAAGAAGGAAGAAGCTCAAAACTGCCACCCGGAATATGTATATCGCATGCATGACGAGAGAGACCAATTACACAGGTATACAAGGTTTTGGACCAGAGAAACTGGATAGCGACCCTATAGGAATTTTTCGTGCTGATTCCGAATCTGGTACCCGTTTTTCTCTATCACGTCAAGTTTTTGAGAAATCGTTAAATAACGGTTTTTGACATTTTTACCTATAGTCTATGTCAATAATGAGGTCGTAGACCCTATATGCCTTAACCGATTTCAAAGTTTTTGGTACTCATATGAAAGAGGAATGACAACGCAACATATCCTTTATAGACAAATTTGGAATTGATTCAGTAACTTGGAAGCTATAGGGCAAAAAACGCGATGCTGATTTCCAATTTTTAGCGATTTTGTTTAAAAACTTGAAATTCAAATGGTTATAATTTCCGAACCAAGGCTGGTATTCCAGGTCTTAATACTTTGAATGAAAGAACAATCAATTGAAAAAGTTTTGAGCCTAAAACAAAAAAAATCCGTTGCGTCGTTCTAATTTTATGAGGATTTTCGCTGAAAATGACAAAAACGAATTTTTTTAAATGTTGACAAATTCTTTCAAATAAACAAATAATATCGATGTATCGATATATCGATACAATATCGCCCATCCCTAGTAGCACAGCTGCAAAAAAAATCCGTTGCGTCGTTCTAATTTTATGAGGATTTTCGCTGAAAATGACAAAAACGAATTTTTATTTTTGGTATATTCTTCGCTCGTTCATATGTATATTTCAGTTCGAATTGTGTATGTTGGTAAAACTGGCTTAAAAAACATAAAACTTAAATTCTATTTTAAACCTATCTTTAAAGCTAAAACCAATTTAAACTTTAAAAATGAACAGAATTTGAACTGAGCCTTTTGTATTGTTTACTATCTGTTTCGCGTATAAGGGACCAGCAATAGTCACTCAACATTCCTTCATCCCAAAAGCCCTTATAATTTTTTTCAATCCTCTGTAGGTCCTGGTGAATGCGCTCTCCTTGTTCGTCGCTAGTTTTGCCCAAGTTTTCGGGGAAGAAATCCAAATGTGAGTGGAGAAAATGTATTTTTAGTGACATCCGAACTCCCATTTTTCGATAATTTTTCAAGAGTCCTCCAACTATTTTTATGTAGTTGTCGCTTTTTTTATTTCCCAAAAAATTTCCCACAACGTCTTTAAATGATGACCAAGCAGCTGCTTCTATAGGTGACAGATGTTTCGAAAAGTGTTCATCACGCATGATTTTTCTGATGTCTGGTCCAATAAAAACACCTTCTTTAATTTTGGCATAGGAAATTTTCGGAAAAAATTTAATCAAATATTGGAAGGCTGGTCCATCTCGCTGCAGCGCCTTTACGAAATTTTTGAATAGACCCAGCTTGATGTGTAAAGGAGGTAGGAAAATGTTGTTGGGGTCGACAAGTGGAATGGCGGAGACACTTTGTTGCCCTGGCGTATATTGAAAGCGAGTCGGCCAATTTTTCTTTTTGTAGTGATGCTCCGTAGCGCGGCTATCCCATAGACAAAGGAAGCAACAATGTTTTGTAAACCCTGATTGCATTCCTGTCAGTAATCCAATAACCTAAAACAATTACGGAGTTTTTGATACCAATAAATTCATATTTGAAAATTTTTAACAGTTTTGGAACCCACGGTTTTTCTGTATTGTGCACAGAGAATCCAAAATAATGTAAATAAGCAGTTTTCAAAGGTTCTGTTATTGGTCTGCCATTCTTTTTTAAAACCAGATAAGATCCACAAACGTAACAAAATAAATCCGAACTAGTCTTACACGGCATTTTGACAAGTAATGATTTTTGCAGCTGTGCTACTAGGGATGGGCGATATTGTATCGATATATCGATACATCGATATTATTTGTTTATTTGAAAGAATTTGTCAACATTTAAAAAAATTCGTTTTTGTCATTTTCAGCGAAAATCCTCATAAAATTAGAACGACGCAACGGATTTTTTTTGTTTTAGGCTCAAAACTTTTTCAATTGATTGTTCTTTCATTCAAAGTATTAAGACCTGGAATACCAGCCTTGGTTCGGAAATTATAACCATTTGAATTTCAAGTTTTTAAACAAAATCGCTAAAAATTGGAAATCAGCATCGCGTTTTTTGCCCTATAGCTTCCAAGTTACTGAATCAATTCCAAATTTGTGTATGAAGGATATGTTGCGTTGTCTTCCTCTTTCATATGAGTACCAAAAACTTTGAAATCGGTTAAGGCATATAGGGTCTACGACCTCATTATTGACATAGACTATAGGTAAAAATGTCAAAAACCGTTATTTAACGATTTCTCAAAAACTTGACGTGATAGAGAAAAACGGGTACCAGATTCGGAATCAGCACGAAAAATTCCTATAGGGCCGCTATCCAGTTTTTCTGGTCCAAAAGTTGGCCTTTATTTGTAAACTTGTGTTATTGGTATTTCCAATGACCTAATACAATGTAGCAAAAATACCATGGAAACAAGAACCCTTTACAACAGTGCCCTTCCTCAAATTCAATTTTTTTAGTTGCCAAAGAATTGTTTACAGTTTCATTAATTCGGCGTTCGTGCGGTATGCGTGAAATTTCCGTCTGGCCTGCTGGCCTTTCACACAAAACGTACAAAATCGATTTACAACGAATCTCTCGTCTGAACGCGATAATTCGCAATCGTAATTCCAGAGGCGATTGAGTTCTCTCAATCGATAGTCCTTTCCCAATATTTATCATGCCTATAATAATGATCGTTTTTATATGTTCTTCGCATGATCTATCTTGAAAGGTTCACGACTTTAAGGACTTTATAATCAGATGAACAAAAAAAAAAGAGAAAAAAAAACTCAATCGCGGTGAAAGCAGCAAAGAAAGAAAAACAACATAAAAATAGAAGAATAAAAAAAAAAAAGCACAAAAACAATAACAAGACCGAACTTCCACTTCCTGTTCGAAAAAACAGGGAAAATCGTTGAAACATCGCTTCTTCTAATTATCCAAAATCATTTGTCCTTGATGACGATAACCTTCGGCTACATCTGCTGGAAGTTAATTCAGTTTCGCCAGAAGCACTTATCACTGCATTCTTCCGTTCACAAACGAACTCTTCTCCTCTTTCCGCTCTCGTAGTCCTTCTCTTTTACCATGACGTGTTGTAAATAACAACTGAGCAACGTCAAACGATAAACGATAAACAGAAACAAAAAGGAAAAAGAAGAATGTGCCAAAGGAAGCAGGCAGGCTCCCTCTTACTTGGTTTGCGCTCACGCTGCGAAAGCAGACAGACGAAATAATTGCTGAAAGATACAATACGAAACATCAATAGATTGGGGTGAGGGAGGGGCTTGGCACAGATATCGCAGCGATGAAGAGAACAAAAAAATAAATAAATAAAAATAAAAATAAATAAATAACCGTGTGACATAAGAACGAAATGAAGGAAGAGAGGAAATTATTTTCTGAAATAGCAAAAAACTTTTGTGCGACAACAAAAAAATCGCTTTTCTTTCTAAGGAAAACTGTCATGCTTTCTATTTTCCGAATGCTTTTTATCACAGAAAATTTCTGCAGCTAACGCTTAATTGAATTACGTTTAATCGATTTGCTTCGTTCGAATGAAGAAAAACTGTTTACTTTGGCTGAAAAACACACCGGATGAGTCTTCGAATAATGTGTGAAGAGCAGAGTGATTATCAGCCCCGTTCTAAATAATCCAGAGAATTTCTACCCAGCGGAATTGGAAAAAAAAATCGTCCTTTTCTTAACACACAGTACAGTAGAGTGAATATAAAGGGAACAAAAATTTTGAACATTTTTGAGCAAATAGGTGTATTCACTTTCCCATTCGAATTGATGCTTAGAACACTTCCTTTTTCCGCGTGGAAAAAAAATCCCGGAGACTATTCGTTCAGAATCGAGCTGTATGTGTGTAGAAATTATTTTTGCGTTTGTTCATCCGGCCGTTACGTTCCAAATCGCTCAGGATACATACATCACATCGAATATGCCTACACCGAGAGAAAAAGGTAGTTATATTAACTGAAAAAGCAGGTTAAATTAACCGAGTTCACCGTTAATTCTTAGCTTATGTGTAGTAGCGGTCGATTCAACAGTACAAACACAGTCAATAGGGATATAACTACCTGATGGTTGATATAACTGTCTCGCGGTTAAATCAACTGTCACCAGCGACTGGAAAAAAAATTAATTTTTTGCTTTGACTTTTTTTTACCTTCTTTTATTTATATATATTTTTTTTTTTATTAAATTATTATATTTTTTTTCTTTATTTATTTGTTTCTTTTTAATCTTTTTCTCTTTCATCTCTTTAAATTTTCTCGCCTCGGCCGAGCCTTGAACCGCAGACCACCACTTCGCTGGGCGAACTTCTTAACCATTACGCTAAACGAACGAATTTAATTTGTTGGTCAAAACGCTCACTTGAGCTTATGGTTGCAAAATTTTTTGCTTGAAAATGAACCATTAAAAAAAATTAAATAAATTAAAATCTTAAAAATTTAGGAGAAAATTGTAAAAAAAACTGTAATTAAAAAGAAAAATCCAGAAAAATTCCCGCCGCCAGCAGGGATAGAACCCCGAATCTCACGACGGTCAACTCACAGCTTAAACAACTGAGCTATTGAAAACTCCGGAGACGGTTGATCAGAATGCGAACTTATACGTCTAAGTGAACGAAAGCGAATTTGAACATAAAAAGTGACTATTTTTCAACTGTTGATTTTACTTCCTTTTCCAGTGCATTTAACGGGGAATACAGTTAATTTGACCACTCTTACTTTAACTGTTCTAAGTGGTTGATTTAACAGTTCTTATTTCTCTCGGTGTAGATATGGTCAGCGTCACAAGGAGAAGGCTTCTAAAAGTAGGGTCTGTTATAACTTATAAGCAATGGACGACCATTGAGACACATTGTATAAACATAGGGCTCAAAGCACAATCTCTTCAAATAGAGAAAAGGAAAGAACTTGAAAAAAAATTTATTTTTAACCCATTGCTGTACGTTATATTGAATAAGTGGCAGACAAATTTTTTTCCATGTACATGCTTTTGTTAACCCTTAACTCCACAACTTATAAGATAAGTGGGAAATTTTTTTTCGCAGTGAATGGTTTTATTAACCCTTTACTGCACGATATATTAGATTGGGGAAACATTTTTTCGCAACAAAAAGTTTTATTAACCCTTTACTGCACGATATATTAAACTACGGGGAAAAAATAGTTTTATTAACCCTTTACTTTACGATATAATTGGTAATTTTCGCAGTAAAAAGTTTCATTAACCCTTAAATGCACGATATATTAAATTGGGGGAACATTTTGTCACGAAAAAAAAATATTTATATTAACCCTTTACTGCACGGTATATCAAATTGGGGGGAAATAATTCGCAGTAAATAGTTTTATTAACCCTTTACTATCCCAAATATTAAATAAGTGGAAAAATTTTTTCGCTGTTAATTGTTAAATTCACCCTTTCTTGCACGATATATTGAATTGGCAGAACATTTTTTTTCGTTGCAGATGATTTTATTAACCCTTTACTGCATGAAGTTCTAAATATGTAGTTGGTGAAACAATTTTTGTTCGTAGTAAATAAAAGGCTAATGGGTTAAAGGGTTAATGTTTTCTTTATACCCCGTATAAATATTTTATTTGCAATTATTTTAGGAAAATGTAACTTAAAATATCAGGGTTAATTTTAATTTAATTTTGAAGAATTCTGGATTTGCCCTCGAAATATTATTTTCCCGACATAGGTACAGTATGTGATAAATGTTCAACAGCGTCCACATTTCTGCATTAAATAATAACTATTTAAAGTGTTACTTATAAAAAATCTGTTAAAAGTCGTTTTACCTCTGTGAAAGGGATAAAACGTTTTTGATTGATTGGATTAAAAGGATCGCAGGATATCCCTCGGTGTTTTCAATTCTCTTTTTTTTTTTTGCATGGAAATTGAACCTAATTTGATTGAATCAATCGTTCGGACCGATATCAATTCGTCCTGCACGACTGAATTTTCGGTATTAAAAAGGAAAAGTTTTAATTGAAAAAGGCAATGGATGGAAACTTTACTGCAGAAAATGATTAGAAAAAAAAATGGAATGAGTTCATGAGGAGCGACTGCTTATTTTATGCTCAACAAATGAACATTTATCAAAAGTGAACAGAGCACTTGCTGTCCTATGGTGAATTTTCCTACGTCAATTTGGGAATTTGCGAAAAGCCTTATAGGATTTTTGATTAACGAAAATCGATAATTTAAAGGAACTAGAGAAATGGAGAGGGAAGAATTTTTTCAAAGCTTATCGCAACTCAACACTTTTTGCCATCAAATCGACATTAGGGGATTTGCTTTTTTTTTTTTTTTTTTTTTTTTTTTTTTTTAGTGTTAGTATCCTGTGAACAACACCGAAGTGGGAAAAGCTACTCGTATCCCAAAGAAAATTTATTGCTTCAAATAGTTTCTCGCATGGGCGAACCCTTTCGTCATTAACGCTTGTTGTTATGGTCTAAAAGTCGGAAAATTATATTGACCTTTGTCAGTGGCAGACGATTTATTTAAGTGGGCAAAGAATTAGCTGCAAAAGCAAGCACTTTTTTTTATATAAATTTTTTTGGTGGCCTTCGATCCAATCAGAATGAAAAATGGTTAAAAAAAAGAAAAACAAGCATTCAAAAAACAAATGGTCCTAGAAAAACTTCCTCACGCCTTTGGCCTTTTCGCATTAACGTCGTTTTGATTGTGCTCGTGTCATACATCAGGCAGTGGATTGCGCCAAGTTGTTTGGGCAGCAATAAATCTCTATTTTGAGAATTTTCTCAGCTATTTTTTCACTAAACTGAAAGCAGTTTAATATTAGTATTATTATTATTATTTTTTTTTTGGATTTATTTATTATAATTGCTGCTTGTTGCTTTATCTTTTAGGTCTGGGGGTGTTAATGTTGTTTTTTTTTCGCCTATTGAAAATGGCAAACTTATGTTTAACCGGGGCTGTTTGAACTATGCCTAACTGATGTTTCTCTAATTTAAATAATTTCAATGGCTGCCGCTCCCAACCACAGATGTGCGACAATGCCATCCCAAAAAGTAAGCAGACCGAGCAGTTGAAAACCAACGATCATGAGAGTAACAATCTTGAGAGCAATAACAGCAGCAGCAGCTCAGGAAGTAGCAGTGGCTCCGAGGGAAGCATCGATAATTCGAATTTTGCTGATTACAAGAAGAAATTCTATAATTTACTCAACGTACAGCCGGGAGTATTTGTGTGTCGTTGTTTAATTGCGAAAGGAAGTTTCGGTCGAATATTCGTTGGAAGATTTGGTGAATCGTGCGATTTACTTATAAAAACTATCGCCGAGGGCTCTTCATTGATGCAGGCTGCCCGTCTGCTCCAGGACGCCTCAGTTTTAATTGATGTCAATCATCGGAATATACTTGCGCCGATGTTGGCGAATTCGGAATTTCCAGGAATACCGGAAATAGCATATCCTTTGCCGTCCAATGGAAATTTGAAAATGTAATGTATCTGCTATATGTAGATGGCGGCGGTCTCGCAATGATTTTGTCTAAACAAATTATTTATTTACGGATTTAGATTCCTTCAGAAATGCAAGAAATTCAACTGTCCTTTGAGCACACGGCAAATAGTCGCAATGAGTTTTTACGCTACCAAAGGTATATCGCACCTTCATTCGCTGGGCATAATCCATAAGGATATTGCAGCTAGAAATTGCTAGTAAGAATATATATTTTAATCTTCATCAAATAATTGATGGGATATTTTCTAATTTTCCAAATTTTTTTTTCTTATTTTTTATTTTGTCCTTTTCAGTCTTGATGGAGACTTTAATGTTCGAATTTGTGACAATGCATTGTCACGTGATATCTTTCCGCGTGACTATTTTTGTTTGAACGATAACGAGAGCCGTCCCATGAGATGGATGTCTATCGAAACATTGGAAAAGGACTCGGAAACGACATACAGTGACATTTGGATGTTGGGCGTACTATTTTGGGAGCTGGCAACATTTGCGCAGATTCCTTATGAAAATATTGATATTATTGTACTGACAAGATGCTTGGCTGATGGCTTTCGTCTCGGAAGACCTGTTAAATGTCCCAACGAATTGTAAGTTGAAGGCCTTTGGGTGTAGGCGGATCAATGAGACAGTGAAAAAAATACTATATATACCTACATATATAAATATTTTTACATAGTTCCATTTTATTATTTATTCTTAACGCTTTAAACTTTATACGTTTCGTTTAAATTCCTTTTTCTCTCCAGTTTCAACGTTATGTGCTGCTGTTGGCTTGAGGATCCAAGGCAACGCCCAACACTCTCACAACTTTTAAGCTATCTAAAGAATTTTTCCGAAAGCTTAGAAGATTTTTCTCATTAGAAAAAAAAAATAAATAAATAAAAGAAAAAGTTTTCAATGTGTCTAGGTAATTAAATTAATAATATTAAGGTTGATTGTTTTTTTCTCTCTTGTGAAAAACTTACCCGATTTTAATTGAAGAATAAAATATTTTATTCTTCAATCCCAAATCATCTTGTTGTGTTTCTTTTTTCGCCGTGATATGAGAGAGTAAGTAATCAGTATCAAGAAAGTTTAAAAAAAAAAAAAAAACTAAGGGTGTTATAATCAGGCGAACCCAACAATACAATACCCGACACAGATAATAGTTCAGCTAAATATATTTTAATACTTTTTAAACCAAGCCCCAAGAATATGGAGCCTCATATGACGAATATCTGCGATTTTGTCGATTTTGGTGACAGACCTTAGTACTGAAGGTACCTATGAAAATGGTCCGATCGGGTCCATTCTCGAACTTTTTTTTAATCACGTCTCCATGAACACGCATATAAAAAGTCATCAAAAGAAAACCGTTTACGGACAGACAGACAGATAGACAGACAGACAGATAGACAGACAGACAGACAGACAGACAGACAGACAGACAGATAGATAGACAGACAAACAGACAGACAAACAGACAGACAAACAGACAGACAGACAGACATGGCTAAATCGAATCTCCTGGTGACGGTGATAATTTCTATATAAATTTTGGATGGTCTATCTCGACTGGTATAAAGATGATAAAATTGGTGCTACGTTAAGATTGTTGTGAGGACCAAATTGGAGAACAGGCCAAAAATTTTGAATTCAAAAAATCATGGACCGGGCGTGAGAGATCAGTGTGAGTGTATTACCAAACTTCGGCAGAAATGCTAATCGATAGTTTTCTTCATCTCTTACTTTTTAATTTAATAACACACTTTTATCAGTTTTCTTTTGATTTATTTTTTATTATTAATTTCAGTTGAAACGCGAAAAAATAGAAACGTCAGCGAGTCGAAACATAATAAAAACAGTTCAGGTGAATCTCCCACCTCATGTTCTATAACTTTTTGGCCCTTAAACGACCGACTTAAACTGCCTCCCAAACGTCGAATAAATTACATAAGTATTGCAAAAACTTTGACGCCCAAAAGGGACTTACATTCCACCCTCAATTAAGGGTCTATGGATGGCGTCAGTTGCGCGGCGCTGTTTCGTAAAATTTTTTGTTATTTTTTTTTTCATTTATTTTAATTTTTTATATTTTTCATTTATTTTTATTTATTTATTTATTTATGTTTATTTTTGCTTCTCTTTTATTTGTTTTCTCAATTTAAGGGGAAAAAGCGAAATATTATGAGGACATTGACTTCTCCGATCAATAAGTTTGTATACAGTTTTACATTTAACCAATTTTTTTTGTATAATTTTTTTTTTGTATTTTATTTTAGGAGAGGCAACTGCTGCTCGTTGAACGTTACGCGACATCGCTTAGAAAATTAAATCAAAATGGTCTTTAATTGCGGAGAAATACAAATCTAAATATGAGGAGAATGATGAACATACTTATGTATATATTGTGAGCAATGAACTGTCGCCTGATTCAATCAATAATGAGCTATAAGCCTCTCGAAAGAAATTAGAGCTCTTCCCGAAAGGCCTCCTCGACACCAAAGATTGAATAAAAAAATAAAAAAAAAAACAAGCAAGGGTGTTATAGCCAGACGAACCTGACAATACCCGAAACAGACATGTACGTTTGAACATTTTATAAAACGGGCCCCAAGGCCACGACCATTAAGACAAGGTTCTCTGAAGGTTTTCAAGGGAATTAAGAGCCTCATATTCCGATTTTGGTTCAATTTTTTTATGAAAGCCGCCCTATTTCCACGCCCAGTTATCAAAAAATTGAAAATTTAATCGGAGGCTTAAATATAAGTTCTAATTCTAAATTTCATTGAAATATCTTGAAAACCTACAATTTTGGGACAGTTTTTGGGTTTTTGTGGCACATCCTGGTACTGTAGGTACCCCTAAAAAGGCCCTATCCGGTCCATTCTCGAACTTTTTCTGCAAGTTAAATTAAAAGTTCGTTTTTTTCTGCTTCGTTTCGTTAGTAGGAGAATCGTCCCATTTTCAGCTTTTATCGCATTTTCCGTTTGCATGTTCGATACATTAATTCGCATTGATTGGCGGCATTGGACACATTACTACAGAATTCTAATAAATATTTTGCATAATTGGAAAGACGAAATTCAGGTCATTCAATGCCTGATACTGTTTACCCGAATGAAGTTGTTCATTTACAAGGCCATTCCAACGAATTTAAAGGCAACACATTTCCATTTCTGCATGCATTCATTTTAAGGAAATAAGTAGTTTACCACACATTTTACCCACGTTGGCTAATTAGAGACGACAAAATTATAAAGCGAGTCCATTTTATACAATAGATACAAATTTATATTAAATTAGGCCTGCCTCGCAAACGAGCTCTTCAAACTATCTAGCAAATATTTATCAAAGATTTCTTAGGTAAATATAATAGAGTCGACGAAGGGTTGTTGCTACATAGGTGCCAATGTATGTACATGTGATGATGTTAGTTGACTTCGATATTCCATTTCGGTAATATTTTTCTAAGCCGTGGCGTTGTTCTTTTTATTTGTGACTCACATTGGAGTGATTGCTTCCTGTCTGTCGCCATCGAACGGAAGTGGTCAAAAGCGGAAGTTGTTTCTATAAAATATCTCGTTCTCATGATTTATGGCGTTACGAAACCAATATGAATGGAATGGGGATGGAACATTCTAATGAAATAGACTGAATTGTTTTTCTTTAGCAAACAAATACTATTAGAAGTGTGAGGAGTGAAAAAAAAAAATTGTTCTCTACAGCTGTTTCGGAGAATTTTGATTATTTTAATGATTCTCACGTTCATCGGAACTCATTACAACATTTTGTCATTTTACTTTGATCATCACAATTCAAATGTAAAATGACGGATTAATTACTGAGAAATTGCCTAAATTCGATACGCTTCAAAAAAAATGTCGCTGTAATTATGAGTTAAATAGGCTGACGGGCTATCATTAATTGCTAATGAATATTGAATTGTATTTCAAACTCATGCAAGAGAGTCCCTTTTTCATTTTCAGGATTTTTACGTAATTAGTTTCCAGTAAAAATGCTTTTAGCGTTATATTACAATAATGTTATTTAATTAAAAGGCATGTTAGAAATAGGTACAGTTTAGCTTCGTGATGAAACGTTAGATATTCGAAATTCAATAACTTAACGTAAAACTAAGACTTTAACTTAAACTGGACATCTATAGGAATTTAAATTGACTTAAAATTAATTTTCAAATTAACCCTAGGCTTAAACTGCAACTTAAACTTAAATCTAAGCTTAAATTTAACCTTAAACGTTAATTTAATCTTAAACCTCAACGTAAACTTAAACATTAATTTAAGTTTACACTTTAACTTGAATTTAAAATGAAACTTAGTCTTAAGCCTCATCGTAAACTTAATCGTAAACCTCAACGTACACTTAAACTTGAATGTAAACTTAAACTTAATCTTAAACCTCCAAGTAAACCTAAACTTAAACTTAATCCTAAACCTCAACGTACACTTAAACTTTAATTTAAACTTAACCTTTGACTTGAATTTAAACTTAAAATTTAACTTGAATTGGAACTTAAACTTAATCTTAAACCTCAACGTAAATTTAAACTTGAATTGAAACTAAAACATAACACAGGTATACAAGGTTTTGGACCAGAGAAACTGGATAGCGGCCCTATAGGAATTTTTCGTGCTGATTCCGAATCTGGTACCCGTTTTTCTCTATCACGTCAAGTTTTTGAGAAATCGTTAAATAACGGTTTTTGACATTTTTACCTATAGTCTATGTCAATAATGAGGTCGTAGACCCTATATGCCTTAACCGATTTCAAAGTTTTTGGTACTCATATGAAAGAGGAATGACAACGCAACATATCCTTCATACACAAATTTGGAATTGATTCAGTAACTTGGAAGCTATAGGGCAAAAAACGCGATGCTGATTTCCAATTTTTAGCGATTTTGTTTAAAAACTTGAAATTCAAATGGTTATAATTTCCGAACCAAGGCTGGTATTCCAGGTCTTAATACTTTGAATGAAAGAACAATCAATTGAAAAAGTTTTGAGCGGGGATTTCTTCCCCGAAAACTTGGGCAAAACTAGCGACGAACAAGGAGAGCGCATTCACCAGGACCTACAGAGGATTGAAAAAAATTATAAGGGCTTTTGGGATGAAGGAATGTTGAGTGACTATTGCTGGTCCCTTATACGCGAAACAGATAGTAAACAATACAAAAGGCTCAGTTCAAATTCTGTTCATTTTTAAAGTTTAAATTGGGTTTAGCTTTAAAGATAGGTTTAAAATAGAATTTAAGTTTTATGTTTTTTAAGCCAGTTTTACCAACATACACAATTCGAACTGAAATATACATATGAACGAGCGAAGAATATACCAAAAATAAAAATTCGTTTTTGTCATTTTCAGCGAAAATCCTCATAAAATTAGAACGACGCAACGGATTTTTTTTGCAGCTGTGCTACTAGGGATGGGCGATATTGTATCGATATATCGATACATCGATATTATTTGTTTATTTGAAAGAATTTGTCAACATTTAAAAAAATTCGTTTTTGTCATTTTCAGCGAAAATCCTCATAAAATTAGAACGACGCAACGGATTTTTTTTGTTTTAGGCTCAAAACTTTTTCAATTGATTGTTCTTTCATTCAAAGTATTAAGACCTGGAATACCAGCCTTGGTTCGGAAATTATAACCATTTGAATTTCAAGTTTTTAAACAAAATCGCTAAAAATTGGAAATCAGCATCGCGTTTTTTGCCCTATAGCTTCCAAGTTACTGAATCAATTCCAAATTTGTGTATGAAGGATATGTTGCGTTGTCATTCCTCTTTCATATGAGTACCAAAAACTTTGAAATCGGTTAAGGCATATAGGGTCTACGACCTCATTATTGACATAGACTATAGGTAAAAATGTCAAAAACCGTTATTTAACGATTTCTCAAAAACTTGACGTGATAGAGAAAAACGGGTACCAGATTCGGAATCAGCACGAAAAATTCCTATAGGGCCGCTATCCAGTTTTTCTGGTCCAAAAGTTGGCCTTTATTTGTAAACTTGTGTAATCTTAAAACTCCACGTAAGCTTTCCCTTGAATCAAAACTTTAACTAAAGCTTAAACTGAAATTTAAAATTTAACTTAAGCTTCAACTTTAACATAAAACTTAAGCTTAAACAAAGAACTTAAACTTAATCTTAAACTTAAACTTAAACTTCAAATTCAACTTTAACTTTAACTTTAACTTTAACTTTAACTTTAACTTTAATTTTAACTTTAACTTTAACTTTAACTTTAACTTTAACTTTAACTTTAACTTTAACTTTAACTTTAACTTTAACTTTAACTTTAACTGTAACCTAAACTTAAACTTAAACTTGAACTTGACCTTAAACTTAAACTTAAGCTTAAACTAAAACTTACACTTAAACTTAAACTTTAACTTTAACTTAAACTTCAACTTAACCTTTTACCTGGGACATGCACTTCATTTACGCTTAATTTTTTAAGAAGTTCGCGTTATAAAGCCAGTTCCCGAAATAACTACTTTTGTTCGGCACCAGTCTTAAATTATGTGTTGTAATATTCGCAATCGAATAATTAAAAACAACCATTTAGAACAGGACAACGTTGTTGGTCGACGTTGCATGGCATTTTGATGGGTTACTATTTCAACACATAATCCTTTTAAAATGATTTTCACAATACACATACTTAGTTTTAAATCGGATCATCATTTACAATTATTATGTGATGATAATGATAAGCCCTTGCCACGTTGTAAGTACATGAACAAAAATAAATGAATTCATCTCCTGCGGCCTGTTGAATACGATAAAATCCCATTAAAATCCAGCAACAACAGAGCAACGCAAAAACAAAAAAATTTAATTAAATTTTACAAATGACACTTGCCGCAGTAAAAGCAATAATGAAAGATAATTCAACAATAGAAAAACGTCCATTAATCATAATATTAGGTAACTACTGTGTGTAACTACATACATATGTACCTTCACTCGAATGAAAATGACAGATGTTGGCTCATATTTCAATATTTTTCCAAATTTCTAGATTAAAATTGCGCTTGCCTTTAGGCAATTTATATGCGCACTACTTAATATATGGATGTACCTATGTATATTTTGAGGAACATTTTCAAAACTTAAAAACTACGCTCATTGGGATGAACTCTTCTGCATAGTTGTGAGAATTAATGGGCGTGTTGTTGCTGACTCATTTCGCTCGCTTCGAGTAGAATTCGAAAAAAAAAAAGTAGAAATAACAATAGAAAATAGGAAAGTATTTTATAATACTCGCACACAACCCCCTTATGAAATTCACACATAAAGTTTTGTGCAACGAAATAGGTGTGTTCATGTTTAAACTGTCAACGCGAATGGAGTCAAATTTCAAATCGTTAGAGAAATGAAGCAATTGCCGAAATCGGAATAATACCTCAAATTTATTTTATATACTTATATATACGTATGTACATTGTACATATGCAATATAGGGATTCATGCAGCTTTGAAAATGCCTTTGTAGCTTTTCCCATCGGAAATATTCATCTACATACATATGTACTTAAATTTTGACCGTTCAGTAAGAAATTTCTCGTTTCGTAAAATTTCCGAAGCGAATGAATCCCACTACATTGTTTTTAAATTGAATTGATAATTAACGAATTGTCAGCTTTATCCTTTATGTCCCATCGCAGCACTCCTACTGCATTGAATTGTGTTTTAAGCGCACGTAATGCCTTCGACATCAATAAATTCGAATTCGCATTCGCGCATTAAGGAAAACTCCCTCGGAATGCACCCAAATGCATGCACCTCGAAAATTAGATTAACAGTTTTAAGTGAAATGAATTTTTCCTCAATTGAACCACTAGGGATTGGAACTTTATCGGACGCTGAATATTTCAAATACCCGCCCTTAAAGGTTTATGTCGCATGTTTGTGTTTGTGTGTGTGTGATTTTTTATGTGCAATGACAAGCCGAATCTTTAAGGTAGACCCATTACCAAATTTTAAGCCAAAGGCGATAAGATTCGAAACAGAAAGGTGTGTAAAAGTGAATTGAAGGGCACACACCCACGGATGCCGCACTTTTGGTGGTTGATTTTTCAACTACCCTTCAATGAGTAGGTTTTAAGATTTCATCATAAAATCCTATTCCCCCTCAAGCGATAAATAAAATCATAAAACCGAACATGCATTCTTAAATTACAGCTTAATATTTGTTTTTTTTTTTTTTTTGTTCACTGACTTTCGTGTGTAGAGAGAGGTCTACAGTAAAGAAAAAGAACGTTTCGAGTTATTGGAGTCAAATTGAGCAATTACAGTCGTCGGTCGTTCAGTCGCCGCGGCGCCTCCATAGTTTAGTTGGCCGTGCATTTTGTTTTTGAATTGTACAAGAAATTTGAATGGAAAACGTGGCCTTAAGTGTAGTTGCTTCCTTCTTTATCAGGCACGCTCTAGAAGTCGTATCTTCATAAAAAAAAAGACTTCGAAATAGCTTAGATTTCTACTAACTTCGAATTTTTTCATTCGGATTCGATTTCTAAAGCATTCCTGTTTGATGCAAGGATAAAAGACGCAAACCAAACCTCAGAACTTGTAGAAAAAATGGCACTAATGTGAAAAACATAATTTTTAAAACAAATTTTTAATCGGTAGTAGTGTAGCTAGTTTCTAAATTAAGTACACCACTAAGTTAGGTAAGGCTACCCAACGGGAAATGTCCCGCGGACATCCCCGATGATGTCCTAGTGACTTCGGAGCCGGAATGCATGCTATTTCCGGTGACACTTTGCATGACATTTACACAGGAGCTGACAGGGACTTCAGCGGTGACATTATCACCAGAAGATTAGAAAATGTCACTGGTCATGCTAGGGGATGCGATGGCGAAAAAAGCATTTGAGAGCAGCACATTGCTCTTTTCTCTCTAAATGTCAATTTATAGAAACCAGTTTGATAACTCTCTTCTTTGCCCTCTCTTTGAATGTTTCGAAAATTTTTAAAAATCTATTTTTAACAATTTTTGTTCGCCTCAGCCAGGGATCGAACCCGCGATCTTCGGATTCTTAGTCGAGCACTCATCATCTACGCCACTTCATGCTAACGCTGAACTGACGCTAAAACCTTATTTACATTTCAGTAGCCAATGATAGTCAAGCACATGAACAGCATCCCTCCACGATGACATGTCCTCCAAGATGTCATGCATGACAATGTCACCTATATGTCATCGATGACATCATTGGTGACTCTGTCATGCAGGAGATAATTTTCCGCTGGGTAGGTTAGGTTAGTGGAGCTGCCACACTGGGTGACAAACTGAGGCATTAAAAGGGCCCATTGTGATATCACGAATAATGGGAGACCATAGAAGAACAGAAACAGAAAAAACGACACCACTAGCATGCAACACCTCAGTTGGGAGTTGAACCCAGAGCCTCAGGCATCACAGCCAACTACGGCACAAAGGCTGTCTTCTATTCCTGTTAAAGTTCGAAATATTTGTTACTTAATTTAGGTACTTCTTTATTGTCTACGACAGATTGTCAATAAATAATTATTTTAAAAAAATTGTATATTAACATACATATGTAGGTATGTACACAATTTCATAAAATGCAATTTGAACTGACAAACACAAGGAATTCCCAAAAAAAAAAAAAATTAATAAAAACGACAGTAGAGAGAAAAGAACTAAGAGCCTTCGGCAACCTTGATGAGTGTTTAACCACCCATGCCAAACAAGAAATTCAAATAATTAACAAAGCAAAACAAATACATTCAGGAAAAAGCACTTGAAGCAACTCAAAACAAGACAAAACCACATTTGAACTGAAATATGTGGTTAAATGTTTGCTTTACAATGAATAAATATTGGTATTCGTCAAAATATAAATTAATATTACGTCTTTATTTTCAATCGAAACAAGTTTACATTAAAGTATTTCTTTCCGAATGCATTTGGTTTTTCGTGGAAACGCCTCTTAAACCGAATCAGCCGATATCTACAAATTTCGCGACCGCCTTTTATACGAAAAAATAAAATAATTATGCTATTATTGAAATGCCGTTAGAGAGAGAGAGAGAGAGAGAGAGAGAGAGAGAGAGAGAGAGAGAGAGAGAGAGAGGAGAGAGGAGAGAGAGAGAGAGACAGAGAGAGAGAGAGAGAGAGAGAGAGAGAGAGACAGAGAGAGAGAGACAGAGAGAGAGAGAGAGACAGAGAGACAGAGAGAGAGAGAGAGACAGAGAGAGAGAGAGAGACAGAGAGAGAGAGAGAGAGAGAGAGGAGAGAGAGAGAGAGAGAGAGAGAGAGAGAGAGAGAGAGAAGAGAGAGAGAGAGAGAGAGAGAGAGAGAGAGAGAGAGAGAGAGAGAGAGAGAGAGAGAGACAGAGAGACAGAGAGAGAGAGAGAGAGAGAGAAATGTGAATCATTAAAGACCGCCAATTCGTAGAAAATTGGATCAAATTTGTATATACATACATACATGCAATACTTAGATTTTCATCGACAATTTTCTATGCATGTACTTATTATTGGAATATTGAAAATGTGAATCCTTTCGTTGTTTCCGAGACAAACAATTCACTATATTCCTTCATAAAAATTCGTCACAAATGCAATTTAAAAAGGATCAATCGTACATTTTTAAATGCAATTCAAATGGAATTGAAACCTATTACTTCTCAATCATGAAAAGACTGGATTTTTTTGTTTAATTTTGTGACATTTCCATTAATTATTACGACTAACTGAGATGCTAAAAGAAGTTACGTCGAAACATAGAAATTCCTTAAACTCTTTATTCAAGCCAAAAAAAAATCAGTAATTACTTGGAACCTTACTCTTTTAGCCTTTTCTTTTTCACAAAAAAAAAAAAAAAAATATGTATAAGAAATAAGTTTTGTTTAAGTAACATATACTATCTTCCTTTCCTCTTAGCTACCGTCTTTTCAAAAGCTTAAAATGATAATGAAAAATTTCAATCTTCTACTGAAGCATTAGGTTTCTAAAAGCTCAAAATTTCAACAGTACGCCATGTTTTCTCTACTTTAAAGTGCCCGCTTTGTACGTTCCGAATTTCAAAAATAAATGTGTCGAAAAAAGGACAAAAATAAATTTCCCCAAAAATAGGATAGTCGGTTAGCTCGTTTTTTATTTAAAAAAAAAGAACGAAGGTAGGTCTTCGTTCTACAGTATTTAGAGTGATCAAATACAAAAAAAAATTACTTTTCGTTGAGATAGTGAAAATAAAGGATCTTTGATACTTAATCGTAGGGTAAAGCTCCTGTGATCATGGAAAATGTTAGTTTTTTCAACCAAAAAAGATATAAAAGACCATTTCTTTTTTTAAGACCAATACAAAAACATCTTTTGTGCACTTAATAGAGAGTGCCTTCGAATTTCGTCTCTCAAAGTTTCTCAAAGGATCCTCCGTGTAAAGCTGAAAGTGAAGCAACAATACTGAAAGTGGGGTTTGAAAACTTTAATACATACATACAAATAAAAACTATACCATAGCGCCAGAAAAACCTAACGCCCATCATACTCAACGACTCGACGAAAAGTGATTTCAGAAAAAGAAGTAAAAAAAAAATATTTTAAATTAAAAGATGGAAAAAAAATGAAAGAATTGAAAATGGGAAAAGAGTCTAAAGTGAAAAATCATGCAGGTCACTTGCAGATTTTCAAGCAGCTTGTTGGACTATTTGTTTCTCCTCGGTGAAGCTAAAATTCGAAAATTGAAAACTCATTTCAGCCACATGAAAATTAAATAACCCATCAAATCACGAGCAGGCTTTAAGGGTTTACGATGTTTAAGGATATTCACTTTTTTGTTTTAATTCAGCGAAGCATCGTATTCACATGAATTGCACAGTGAATTTCAGGATTCATATACATACATACTCTCAGCAGCATATACTCCAAAGCTAACCCAAGAGAGGAACTTCAAGACAGGGAGGAATTTCTCTTTAGGGTCCATTTCAGCATTGCTAAAACTACGACCTGCCTTTTACAGATATCATGAAAGAAATAACAGAATTCTTTTAGCAAGTCCGGATCAGTTGAGGATATTTGGGCTCCTTAAGGAATTTCTGAGCACCTTGAACCTTCATCCCCACATCTCTCTCCACGGGCATGCATTAATAAACTCAATCGAAATAAAATAAGAACACTAATTTGGTAACGATGAGCCGCGTAGGTCTTTTGCAAGGGGGATAAAAATGAAGTTTATCAAGACTTCCTATGATAGAACAACAATACCCAAGGAGCAGGAACCTGTTATGCCCGTGAAAAAGTGAGCTAAATGTGTTACGCTCGTAACACGGGTGGCCTTTTAAGGGAAATTAGCATTCTGCATAATTACCGGTTGCCACGAATTTCGCGTCTTGCTTCGTGAAGTGAAATGAGGTGAGGTGAGGTGAGGTGAAGTGAAGTTAAGTTAAGAGAGTAGGCCTACGAAATTGTCTGAATACGTTGTCGATTTGAACTTGATATTTGCTAAACAAATCCAACGCTGACCCAATTGGCCAATGCACTAACGCTAATGGACTGTGGTGCGGTGCGGTGCGGTCGAGTAAAGCGCTTCATTGCGTGATTTGCCAAACAACTGGGTCAAAGGATATTTATTTTTACAAAACTGTTTTCTTGAAAGAAACATTTCTTTTTTTTTTTTTTGTTTTGTGTTTAGTTTTAAGAGTTAAAAGGACGAAGAAGTTTATTTTTTAAGAGTCATAGTCATCAGTAGGAGTCCTTAGCTGAAGGGAAAAAAAAAATTTCTATCGATGACCTTGCCTTTGATATGGTTGGCCAGGCAGCAAAGAAGGTGAACAATAATAAATTTTTTTTATTTTTTATTGTCTGTGAGAGATTAGCATTCTTTGAAAAGGATTTCTGCGAACTGATCACATATTGACCTCAGTATTGCAATATATCTCGACATTTATTTCGAAAAGAAAAAAATTGATTCACTTTGTGATGCGTGCATCAATACAAAAATGAAATCAATGAGCCAATTAAATTCATTTAACACTCCAATAAATGAAACAAAAAAATTTTATTTTTAAATACCATGAGCCTCTTGATGGTTTATAAAATGTTCGTATGATGCACGAGCTTCCGAGAACAGGACAAAGGAAAGCAAAGAAAAACCTTTCAGAATATCCAAATGATTGCATTGACAGGAGCATCAATAGATTTTCATGAACATTGCAGTTCGTTCATATGTTAAGCGGCCCGGACACTGTATTTGATGGCTTGCCTCATCGCACGTTCGCACGGACACAATGAATCGTATATATATAATGTATATCCTTCATTTATTATTCGTTGTCTCTCTGGACAAGTGAACGTCAATACGAAACGCGTATGAAATTGCTTTATCGGCAACTGCAGGCTGCTAAAAATATACATATGTATACAATTATATGAGCAACCCAAAGGGTTCTTGGGGGACGTCCCGCTTTTTGGCTTGAAATTTGTATTTTTTAGTTTATCCTTTTCCGTGGGGAATCATGACTGGGGAATTAATTTGTATTTTGTTTGATGTTTTTGATTTCTTCTCGTTTTGCAGCCACCATGTCGCATTAACACGCAAAAGAAGGAGATTGGAAAGTTGATTATGCTGCCGTTTTGGTGGGAATCAAGCAGAATTCGGTCCATAATAACTCTATTCGGACAGTCGCTCGATCGTGCAAGCCTTGCACAATACTTCACGAAATTCAAAGCAGCCGATATTGACGCGTTGGAGCGAGATGGTCCGCTCAAAATGGGGGAAAGAAAAAAAGTCGAATCGTGGTCGCACGCCAATGAAATCGGCCATTTTTCCATCACACGAAGTAGTGATCAATTTGCGGCACAAAGCTGAGTTAAACAAAGACAAGGCTCAGAAGCAAGAACAACCACCACCATCACCAAAAAGAGGTGCACTTCACCACGGCTCACAAATGAAAAGCTACCAGTTCCGTCTGATGAAGATAAAGATGTAGACTTCTGCATCATTTGTTACCAAAAAATCCCGGATAAATTGACCTGAAACAACTCAACGAAATGTATTCAATGCAGCCAAACATACTCGTACACCTAAAAGCACTGTAAAAGTGACTAATATTCTCTTCATTACTCTTCAACATTCATTTCATAACCATTTTGTTTTGCCACATGCCACACGTTTAGATAACCAGCATCCTGTATAACGAAGCAAGCCCTATGCTGGAACCCACAAGGCAGCCGCCGACCCGAAGCCCCAGCTAAGACATGGCGAAGACCAAGAACTTAAAGACGCACAGTACACTTGGAGGAGGCAAATTTCGAGAAGAAACAGGCAACAAAATAATATTCAGATTAGTTTTTGAGGCCCTATGCTCCACTAGGAGACAAGGACAACAGTAAATAAGTAAGTAATATATTGCAAAGCCTGGTGTGAGCACCTGAGTCTAATAAAAATCTCGGCATATGAACAACAGGACCATAAAAAGAAAACGTAATTAAAAATATTATATTTCGCAAGGTGGAAGGGGGTTTCTTATGGTTACAAAAGTCTTCTTTTTTTTTTTTGCATGTTAATCAAACGTTTTGAAATTTCACGCTACGCCGTAACGGAAGTTGATAGATTTTTGAATTCAATTTGAACTGCTTCCCTCATTGTGAGGTATGATGTTATACACAGTAGACTCAGGAGTCATGCATAGTCGTGTCCGGGTGCCTTAAGAGACTCTGTCAATCAGTATCAAGGCTTGAAAAGATATTTTAATGAAAATCCCAATTAATTGATATGCACAAATAGAAATTCTATGAACTTGGTTTGAAATTCAAACTTTGAACGTTTCAAATTTTATGAAATCGAAAATTCTTGGGAAAATCGGCTTTAGGAATATAAATTCGAACTGGCGCTTCACTAAAACGTTCAAATTATTTATTTTTGCACTCACACATTTCAAATGAATTATTCTTTTTCAATTTGAATCGAAATAGATTGAAAATTTAATAATTTCTGGCCTTCAATGCGTAATGAAAAATAATCAAGGATTTATTATGCATTTTAAAAGGCATTTAAGAGGCAAGCGACACATTTAAAAGCCTTTTTATACATGACACACTCTATGTCGAGGGTATATTGCGTTTGTGCGGTTGTGTGTAACACCAAGAACCACCCTGCAGCAATGAGCCGATAAATTTCCTAAGAAGGACTGGCCTTTGACCGGTTCACATCCTACCGGTTATATTATGGCAGTTTGCTCCATCGAATTCGGCTAGCCGGCGGTCGGTAATAAACGGTTTTGTCTAAGGGTAGTCTATAAATGACACTTTCATCAACTTAGGATATATGTATATAAGAAATTGGTTTTTTATTTTCCCCATTTGACTATCCTAAAACCAGACAAAATTACGATAATTGACCCAAAAAGAACTGACCTATGGTCAGCCGCTTTGCGGACTAGTCCATCTCCAATGACAGGCCCATGTTAAAAGGGTTAGTTGAAAACATTAGAAATGGAATTATTAGAGGACTTGTACTGGTAACATGAAGGACTGGCCGAAGACTACACTTGGGTCAGTCCATATTACTGCAGGGCAGTCGAGATAGACCATAAATGTGTTGAAATGATCAGCGCCACCAGGAAATTCGATTTGGCCATGTATGTCCGTCGGTCTATCTGTCTTTTAGTCTGTCTGTATACAGTTTTCTTATCGAAGGAGTTGAGCTATCTTGACGAAATTTGGTATGCGCGTTTACGGGGACATGTGGGTAAGAATAAGTTCGAGAATGGATCATTTTTCAGGGTATTTCCAGTACTAGGGTCCGTTATGAAAATCACAAAAAATAAATCTGAAAGGCATTTCGTGGGGAAAACATTTTTCTGATCGCTAACAATGCGCGGGATTCTATATGGGATCTCTTACCCGTGTGGTCGCATTTCTAAAATTTTCTGACACCTGATCTTAAATCTGAAGTGTTTAACCGATCGAAAGCAACCTATATCTTGTATGGCTCCAAACAAATTTTGAACAATTCATGAATTTTGTTTCTTTAACTTATCCTAAATGTGATCAAACGAAATAAAGCTTCCAGTTTAAGTGCTGTTCTTGAATGCGGCATGATTCGAAGCGAATTTTCATTTGCACGCGTTGCCAGCGTTGCTCTGACTGACACATTCAATGGCTTTGCTACGCTCCTTGAAGTATGCGAATTCCTTAGCAACACACGATATTACTTAACTTCCATCGACTGACGACTGTAAAGTACGTCAACTGCTTCCACCGAGCGAATTTGCTATGATCCCAAGACAACAATAACCGCAATGTGCAATTTTGAAGCCATTCGAGACGACAAAACCGAAAACCAAAAATACATTAGGCGGAGAGGATGAGGGGTTGAGGTTCGACACAACGGAAGCTCGGATATTATTGCGCTCCCGAAATGGAAAATTTGTCAAATTTGTGGTCGTTGTTATTGTCATCCACGGAATACTTCTCACTTGAGCCCCGTCCGTGTCGTTTCGAAGCGTCGTCTTTTTCCCCCATTTTTTTTCGCTTGTACTCCCACCACAATTTTCATTTCAATTTCTTTATGTCGCGATGGCAACTCGCACTGATAATGACGATGATGATAATGATGATGATGAAATCAAGTCCTGACAGTCATCTTACATTCAATACGAAGAAAGGTGCTTTCTTCGAAGATTTCCTACGTCGATTTGTTTATTTGATTTTCTCCCCGCTGAAAACGTGTCAACAGCATTATCCACTAGCATCACATTGCGGTGCGTTGCGCGCATTCGAAGGAGTCCTCGCATCTCTAGTCGCAGTTAATTCATCAACGTTTTAATTACTTTCCCGAGCCCTTGTGCTCGCTTGGCAGTTTCCTTTTTTTTTTTTGTTATTTTTTTCTTGTTTTCCTTTTCTTTTCTTTTTTTTTTGTCATTTCTTTGCCATAGCTATTGGTAGCTTGGCTTCATTAGGTGTTCTTGTGAAGACTAGTTCAAGTTGGATCGACTACAGTGAACTCCCGGTAATCCGATAAACGCTTTGCAGGGCAGTTTCGGACTATTTTTCGAATTTGTCGGATTATAGATTTTGATTGTTTGCACTGGCTTTATTTACACACTTATAATAAGTATAATAACTACGCCACTTATACATAGATGTCCAAAACTAATCAGACATGCTTAAGAAATCGAATTCTCCTAAAAAAAAAATTCAAAATAGCTTACATTTCAATTGAATTCATATTGATTTCGAAATTTCTTATTCGGATTCGATTTCTAGAGAAGTTTTAATATGTTATTTTACTTGGTAAGAAGCCAAATTTAAATCAGAAATGCAAAAACATAATTTGTTTCTTTGCGATCGAGTTTTTAGATGCCCTGTAGTAATTCCAACTACTCCCAGACTAGTCACAAAAGTAGCGAGGCAACTCCCTTTTAATTTTGCAACCAATGCTTTTAAGTGTCTTCTTTAACATTGATCTGTCATTGACACATTTAACTGCTCCATGCTCCTCCATAGACATACTGTGGTCAATTAGAGATCAATTGTCCCATTTGTACCAGGCAGCCTTGGAGTGCTCGACTAGTCCACTAGTAGACCTTTTGTAGTCAATCAAAGGTCAGTTGTCCCATAACTACCAGTTAGCCTTATCTTATAACTACACCTGTTCTAGACCACTTGTTGCTACTCCAGCTCGTCTAGTCAATTCTTCTATATAAAACACTCTACATTGTTACTAGTCATATACCCAGTAACCTGAAAAAATTTCATGAAAATTTCATATATTTGGAAACTAATGTAATGGACCAGACAGGGTTCGGAATACCATTGGCCCACTGTACTAGATTGAATGGGCTTTTTGAATAATTTGGCTTCATTATTATTTCTCTCTCGCAAAACAAGGAATGGGAAGTGTTTCCCTATTATTCCAGATTCTATTGAAATATTGAATTCGTATGGTTTTTTGAATTGTTACCCATATTCAAGGATACAAAAACAAACAAACAAACAAAAAAAAATCAATCATTTCCTTAAAAAATAAAATCCATTTTTGTCAAAATAAATACATGTGCCCATGTTGGGCTACGCTTTCATTCATAACGGAACAATAAGAAATCGTGCTTTGAAAACGAAAATTTAATCACGAAATCTTTTAAGACAGTTTATTGTCACAAATGATGCTTGGCGAAATCAAATTTTCTTATTTTATTTGTTCTGAAATTGCTGTTTGGATTTCGTCGCCGTCGTCGTCGTCACCGCCACCGATGTTATCTACTCGCACAAGCACTCACAGGACGATGGTGCTCTTCAACAAATCGAGCTCAAGAAATATAAAAACTGTATACATGTATATACATATGTATATATAATGATGGCTCAATGGGATGAAATAAAAATCCGAAAAGACGGCGGGACGTAGGTCGCACAAGATTTAACAGCAACAGTACAAGTTGACGGAAATAAGAACCGCTGCACATTGACCGGAAACGGAAGAGTTACAGACAAGCTGAAAAGGCCGGAAGAAGTTATGAAATGTTCTCTCTTTTTTATCGAGTTTAAAAAGAAGTCTTAAGGCATCGAAAAGTGGAGCTAACACACATGGATCCATTCATACCGAAGACATGTATGTCAAAACAACACATTTTAGAAGAATGTTCCAATTAAAGATAATGTCTTCTAGGGATATTGTGGCCAATATCTTATTTCCGATTTTGAAAAAATGCAATTGTCTATAAAGACGGATTTCTTTAAATCAAACTGTTTGCATACACAAAATTTTGATTATAGCAACATTGTTTTAAATATTGTTATTTATGATTATTTATTAATCGATTATAATTGAGACTTCAAGCAATTTTTTAAAACTTCAAATCTTCCGTTTTAGATTTTTCTGAATCTAGAGCATTGGGCACTTTATTTTAGTCTTAGATTAAATAATTTTCAATTAAAAGTTATCACAATAAAGAAATTAAATGTTCAAATATTAATTTTCAATAATAAAAGTCGGTTGTTATCGACGAACGAATTCGGTATTCTATCGTCCATATCTTTGATATTATGATTGATACCAATAACAGGATTAGTTATAGAAGAGGCATTGTACACATACATACATAGCTAACTGCTGGTACGCTTTTTTGAGTGATGCTTTAAAAAGGATACACAGATTTTGATTTTTTTCTAATGCCAATTACCCTTATTATGTACAGACTTATTATCTGATTATGGTTGGCAACCAAAACTAATATATTGTATGATTTTGACAGTTCTCATAACAAGAAATTACATTCGTTGTGTTCCATAATAGTAAAAGTTACCACAAAACTAAAAACGATGTATTTGTTGAGCTAGCTGTAAAACATAATCAAGCATGTGCTCGAATCCGAAAGCTGACGGAATTAAAATCGACCAAAATTTCATAGAGACACAGATTTACATTGAAAAATGTCCTCAAACATTCATATACATGCCTAATATGTATTCCGACGAATCGAATCCGTTCGGATTTTTCACATTTTTATGAACGAAAACCAATTTTTTTTTTTCATTCATAAAAATGTGAAAAATCCGGATTCGATGTCGAAACATAATAGTCACGATAGATACAGATTTACAGATTTTGTTGGTTTTGGGTCGGAACTGCTATTGGTTCTTAATTTCACAGAGCCCCATTTTATCCGCTTGTCTATGAGATATATAAGAAAATTTCAGTTGACTAAAACTCCGGCTTACGGAATCATTAGGCTTTCTGAAAAAATGACTAAAATTGACGCAATATGCTTTAAAAGCAATGAAAAAATGCTGGTAAAGCCTTTCAAGCTTACTTATTTGAAAAATGTCCTCAAGTTCTTTGTTTTATGCTTTAAAATCCATCAAAATTATTTTATTTCGAAGGGGCTTCTTCGTATTCATTGCAATTAAAAGTTCAATGCAAGAAAATATTAATGAAATGACAAAATATAGGTATTATTTGAAATGATTTTTTGGGCATTTGTCAAAGGTTTGAAGAACATTTTCCAGATGCATTGATTTGGAAACTTTAACCACATTTTTTCACCGTGAACGGTTTTTTTTTTTATTTGTCATTTTTAGATCATTTTTTTTCCGAACCCTAGAAATCATATTTTTGCCTTTTTTATTAACATTTTCTTGCATTGAATTGTTAAATCCAATGAATTTGAAAAATACCTCTAAAAGAAAATATATTTGATGTGTAGGTATGAAGGGCAACAGTTAAAGACCGTTACGGGCCTGTTTTAAGGGAATGAATATGGGAAATGTCGGTTTTAAGGCATATTTTTTTCAAAAGCCCTAATTGCTACTGCGATTTATCCCTATTTACACATAACATACATATAGGTACGTACAGTACGTCTCCTCAATGCTCAATGATGGCTGTAAAATTCTTAGAGCCCATCATCGATCAGGGTCCGATCCAGTTTTTTCGTCAGTCTGGACAAAATTAATGTTTGCCACCCCGTGATGGCACTAATGGAGCAATTTGCCCGGCTTGCCACCCCCTAAAACGGGGCCTGTCATCGATTTCCTATCGGGATACATTTGAAAAGCCTAAATATCAACATAGAAACCGCAGACAGTGTGATTGCATTTAGTACCTACATTTGAAGTGCATCGATTCAAATCATTGAAACTAAAATGCTGCATGCTTTTTTCTATTTCAAATTATTTCAAATGCCTTCAATCAAACATACACATACAAACATACATATGTATGCACTTATGTCCAGAACATTTATGGATATGATAGCTCTCGTTTTTAATTGACTCTTTGATTCACAAATTGAAATTTCTGAGTTTAAAATCAAAGCCAACATCAGTTTTTGCACTTGACTGAAGCGTTAAAAGCTTTACCTTCCAGTCTACCTTGCAATTACTGTGTGCTCGACTGACTCTTCCGTATCCATCGTTTGGATCCAATTAATCGCCAAAGATATTTTACTATGGGCGACTACTGCCCGAATTGATCGAAATCATTTAAAATTTTCGCATTTCATTCAAAGACTGCGAGATTGCAAAGATAACGGAGAGAGAGAGAAAAGGAGATGAGAGACTTACCTTTCAATCTTCAATTCTTATGTTTATGATAAATCAACTTGCTTTGGGTTACATTTTACGTCATTTACAATAGATTTAGCAGGCGAGAGATAAGGAAATGAAAACAGTACTCACTATCCGCGCATTATTATTTCACTTTTAACAATACATCACACCACATTCTTCATTTGCATAAAAAGCGCGCGCAACTACCGAAAATGTCATTCGATGTGCGCTCAGAGTTGCCAGAGAACAATAACAGAGTTCCTAATTAGCTTAGATCGATGCTAGAAATGGTAGTATTCATAGATAAATATTCTAATCGGATATATAAATTTGATTTAACTCATTTTCAATTTATTATGAATGAAGCTAGAAAGAACCGCAAGGCATATATAAAAAGACCAATTGCACGGAGAAAGATAGTGAAGCACACTTTTTGGTTAAGGCTTCGCCTCAGTTCGGTAAAAAAAAATTGTATATCGATATGTTGGTGAGCAATAAAAGGGGAAGATTATTTGCTAAGTGCATGTAACTCGCCGTTCACACGTTGAAAAACATGTTTTGAAACAATTTGTGAGTATAAAAAGGCGTGCCAAGTAAAGAGACGGTTGTTTGTTGAATGTTCCCAAACAATCTTTGTTTCTCTTTCTTTCTCATGCATTCAAATGGGTTGTTTTTGAAACATGTTTCATAAGTGTGACCGTCGAGTAAGGAAATCGCGAATATCATACCCACGGTTGCCGCTTTGGCACATTTGTACCAAATATGGTACATTTTTTCTCGTTTGGTACAATGGTACTTAAATTTGAAATTTGGTATATTTTTGTTAAAGTGCTCAGCTAATTGAGAGAATGCAATAAAAAATGTATGGAAATGCTTTAGCCGGGTCTTATGTAACGAAAAATATAAACTCCCTCTTTTTTCTCATACATTAAAACGGGCTGTGTAAAAAAATACATATATCTGTAATTTGTTATGAATATATAATTTTTTGAAGTCCAGGAACGGTACATTTTTCCTAGTTTTGGTACATTTTTTGGTACAAGAAAATGAAGTCAAACGGCAACCGTGATTCATATCCCCACGGGTTATTCCAATTAGAGGCCACAAAGCAAGTCTGGCAACGCTGTGCTGTACACATCTCACACTGGTGGCTCGTTTTCTCGTTGTGTATTCCGGCAGCATTGTTCTTACAAGCTCCAATCAAAGAGTATATATAAAATTTATATGTAATCATGATACAAGAAAACAAGATAGCGCCACTTGAGAGAGGAAACGTCACAAACTCAACATCGCGAGTCGTTGTTGTTGTTTCCCATTTTAACCCGCTTTTTACTTTTTTGAATAGCATGGGAAACAACTACAATTTCTCGCTCAGTGACGTCACAAACTCAATTTTTGGCTCTCAAAGAGAGCCTCAAAATAGCGGTACTGAAGTGGCGCTATCTTGTTTTCTTGTATGTCCTGTTCCATACTAGGCGACAGTCGCCGGAGACACATTTTGTTTTGATGGCGAGGGACGGTCGGAGAAGAGAGAGAACAGCACCCCTCTCTCTTCCCCGGCCCTCTCTCTTCTTCAAAACAAAATGTGTCTCCGGCGACTGTCGCCTAGTATGGAACAGGACTATCATGTATTTAATATCTACTTTGATCCAATTCACAACATTCGTGTCAGTGCCA
The DNA here is from genome assembly GCA_020466095.1 of Chlorops oryzae. Taxonomy (NCBI): domain Eukaryota; kingdom Metazoa; phylum Arthropoda; class Insecta; order Diptera; family Chloropidae; genus Chlorops; species Chlorops oryzae. The sequence continues at coordinate 20,376,472 of CM035806.1, read as the reverse complement.
CCAGCTAAGTGGCAAATAAACATTCAGTCTGACTGATCAGTCATACGTGATCTTGTTGATGTACACTTTTTCATTCATATAACAACATGTATCGGTGAACCGCACACATTATCTTTTTCACTTACACAATTAAGTGACTGATTCAGTCACACTGAATGTGTATGTGGCGCTTAGGGGAATCTCCCTTTATTCAGGCACGAACCCGATTATATATTTTTTAAGACAAAATTTCAAAGAAAATCAATATAATGAACAACATTAAGCTCTCTTTCAACTGCTTATTGCTTTTCTTTCAGCTACTTTCTTTCTCTTCAACTGAAGTTCGGCTGACTGCCGAGGAGCAAGCGAAAGACACAGTCAAGAAACGGTCAATTATATACCGTCAATTTTTATTTTTATTCGATTTGATAGTTAAATCCCTGTTTCCACTCACAATAGAGGGTACAAATTGATCTATAGAGCATATCTATAGAGAATAATATCAAAACAACGAGCGAACAGCGAGAAAGTAGAGAAAAATTGACCATATCATAATATCACGTACTCGATCAATCGTTTTGTGATCTCTTTTTTATGTATAAACACAAATGCAGCTGCAAAATAAATATAATAAGAATTGACGATCAATAGTTGATTAATGTAAAAGGCGTCAATGCTTTTAAAACATCGTGCTGTTATACACGAGTGTTTTTTAACAATGTATCGTTTGCATCCGTAGGTATAGCAAAAAACAAAAAGAGTGGCAGCACTGATTTCCGCAAAGACCAAAGTGACGTGAAGCTTTCATCAAAAATTCTAATTGTTCGATCGTGGAAATATATCGTTACAGTGAATTAATCAATTTATTAGAAAAAACGATGGTCAAGAAGGGACTCAGCGCTTTCCGATTCAAGGTGAGTGGTCATGAACCAGAAAAATCGTAGACATATGTGTTTTGATAGCTCATAGTATGCTCATCTGACTTATTCATGAGATTTCAACACTTCTCCCTGGAAACGTGTCAGCGAAAGTTGAGATCTCCATTAATTAAGGTATTGGGTTAATTTTACTTTATGGGCTTCTCTGGGATTTCGCTGAAATGTGGTCCGTTTGCATAAAGTCAAAATCTGCCTGTGCAGCAATACCTGCATAAATATAACACATACAGACCTATGGAACCAGTTGGGATCAACTGCGCTTTTTATTGCAACTGTTCCCATATGGTTCAATGTGTTAAATATGTTTAGGAAAAATTGCGCATGGTTGCCCGCGCTATTCAAAATAAGGAATAAGACAGGTTCGAGACGAATAAATGCATTCTGATGACTCCCATAAGCTGCCGAGAAGACAGGCACTTGTTTTATATGTAAATCAATATTAGAATTACAGTACAACTTTCTCTCTCTCTCTCTCTCTCTCTATCTTAAATTGAGGTCAATCTCAATCTCCATTCACAGAAACAATTACAAGACAACTTACTGCATTGAATCCTGCTTCAATTGTTTCTGAGTTCGGCCATACATGGCGCTGGCGGCGATTCCAACAACAAGCACCAAACTGAGAGCACAAGCACCAGATCCCATAAGAGCGCTATTGGGAGCAGGCCAAGTTGAAAGAAAAGGCTCGCAAAAGTTTACAATCCTCCGCTAGAGATTGATAGCTGCTGATCGTCTGATCCCCAAAAATGGTAAGTTATTCATTCCAGAGTTGTATGTATTCGAGGCTTTGAACAATTAAATCCTTACAATGGACAAATTATATTTCCTAATTTAAAATACGGAAAGCTGCACGATCGTTATCGTGTATTCCTTGGGGAACTACGTACATGCGTTTCGAATTTTCGGGGAGAATATGCCTGAGTTAAATTAATTTTTAAGTTAATTATAAGCTTCACTCTATTATTACTTGTTTTTTTTTTTAATTATCTATTTATTTGAATTTTTTGTAATCTTAATATATTTATTACTATTACCTAAAGCTAAGGCACTAACCTTTAGGACAGGTTATCGACCTCTTTTAAATGAACTGCTTTGTTATGAATATTCCTTCGAAAAAATTTCATGACGAAAACATTTTCCGATCGCTTGAGATCCGTTCCAGGGAGTTCAGACTTTCTGCATAAAATTTTTTGACACTCTTAGGGCCGTAGTCTTCAACTCGTTCAAAATTTTAAATTGTCGAAAATATTATTTTAGTCAGCATGCCAGCTTGACTCAAACAAATACCTTTTGCTATATTTAAATTTTTCAAAAATTTTCATATAAAATTAATAAACCTCCAGTTAAAACACTTGTGAAGACTACCATTTGAAAGTTCCAACCTTCAAAAAGTTTAAACTGGGTTGAAGACTATGAGCCTTATTGTCGCATGTCTAGTTACTGCCAGTAGGGCCTTTCACATGACAATCTTGATGTAGCTCTTTAAAGGTCAACATTTATTTATTTTAAATTATTTAGTATTTTAAAAAATAAAACTGTAGCGAAGTGCACTCGTGGTGGGCCATCGGCTATAGGTCAAAATATTTTGTGCCTAATAAAAAAGAGGAAGAGGAAATCCCACGAACTTTTAGCAATGTTCCTAAATCCGTCAATCATAGGACGACGTTCGATGTTAGAAACAAGAAAATGGTTAACCAGATACGAAGAGCTTTGTTGCAAATGCCTTTTGCAAGGGTTCCGGATTTCCAGTAAATCATATTTCCTTTTTAAACATTTTTCCTTCAAAGGCGTTTTAAGTCAAACAGTTTAATGTGCCTATTTATCAAAATTTCAATCAGCTCCTTTCTATTATTGATTTCACTGAATATTTTCCTCAATGGTAATCCTTTGCTATCTCTCCGAAAGGGAGATTTCAATAACAAAAAGAAAAAAAGGTCATATTTTTCGAAAGGAAACCGGAACCGGCATTTAAAAGGCTTAAATATTTGAGACGAAACTCTTAAATGAAACTCGATACGCGCACACGCATACGTCGCGTCGTCTCTGTCCATGCTCACGCGAGAACCCAACATAAAATTCGTACTTATTTAAGAATTCAGTGATTTTCTTTTTGTCTCTTCTTTCGTTTTTCCCAGTTCCCTTTACTGCCGACCACAATTTGATACAAACGAAAAACACTTTCATCCATTCGGTCATTCATTCATTCTTTCATTCAATCATTGAATGATGCTGCATTTTCAACACTTCTACGGACGGCAGGAGCAGCTCATTGCAACGCTCAGGGATAATATTTCATTAATTTTCATTGCTTTTCGCTTGGTGTTTGTAACAATGAGGGCGAAGCAAAGGACTCAGAAAGAAGCAAAAAAATGGGAGGAAAAAAAATCTACCGTGAAACATAATATTCCAGCAGCTTTGACACGCGGATGAGAAGTGTCCTCGTGTTTTTCTTTGTTGTGTAGTGTGTGTTGTGTGTGTGTGTGTGTGTGTGTTGTGTGTGTGTGTAGGTATGTTTGTGTTTGTGTGAAAGCCTTACATTTCCGGTTATACTTTAAGTGCGATGGAATTTGAAGATTTGTGAGAATTTAAATTACTTCATTTTCAATAGGATCAATTGCGCCGCTGCGCAAAAATAACACTTTACCATGCCATTGTTGCGTCAAATTATTTTTGAGTGGTATTATTTAATTAATATTTGCTAAGGAACGACGCCTTGGGGCATGTAATAAAATCTATTTATTTCAATATGCATTGCTCCTCTAATTATTTTAATTGAGTCCATCAAGAGTATATATTTAATTTTTATTGGGAAAAAAAAATCATACATTTACATTAAATTAGCTATTAGCGGAGGCCACAGCCAGATTTTGTCAAATCCTCAAAACTTCCAAATAACCAACTTAAGATGTGTAGGTCTAAATTGCCATACTTTCATTACAAGAGAAGGTTCTCATCGAAAATTGTATGTACCTACTCCAATTATGTCATGTTCAGTGCATTCGACTTTCATAATTTTTTAATTTTTTATTTCCATGTATTCGACGCACTTTTTTGTCGTGGATATATTGCGTTTGTGCGTGCGTGTGTAGCGTCCAAAATTACTCAAGATAGGAAATAAATGCGATCTGCTTGTATAGAGTTGAGCTATCTTGATAAAATTTGGAATATATACAGTCAGTCAATAATGTAAGGATGCACTGCAAAAATGTGTGTTTTTTTTTTTCAATTTTCTTCTGTGTAAATAATTTTTTTGTGAATGTCGTAATTTTCAATTAATATTAACCTTATTATGTTTCAAACTAAACACCAAACAATTAAATTTCTGAAAATTTCTTTAAAAAAAAAAAAAAAAAAATTACAAATTTTTAGCTCTTTTTTCCATTAAAATTCTGAAAAACAATTTCTTAACATTCCAAACTTTGTGAAAATAACAACAATAAATATTGCACACCTATTTAAAAATTAAAAAACAATTTTTTAACTAATTTCCATACATTCCCCATTAAAAGTCGAGCCTCGATTTGTTTTTTTTGTTTTTCAATTGGAAATGTTGGACGTTTAGGGGTAAGATGTGTTCATAAGGAGCGAAGGAATTCATTTTTGAAAAGCCATAGGCTGAAAGAACAATGACATTCTATGAGAATTTTTCAAAGGAAGCGCTTTAAAAGCAGTGATTGCCACTGGAAGCCGCGGGCAACGAATTTAAAGTGCGCCATGCGTGTGAAGCCGAAGCTGAAAAACGAACATCAGTCTGATGTCAAATGTCGAGCGAGCAGGTTTGCGTCGCATGCTTTCTTGAAGTTTTAGATTTCCTTCTTAAAAATTTTGTCATTTCGATCAAATCATCATATGAAAACTGTCGAACGGAATGGTGTATCCGCTTGCCTTTTATTTTATGCTTAAACCTAAAAAAGGACATGGCAGCATAAAATATTGATTTTAATGTGTAAGGGCTGTTTCCACTACAGCGCATTTCAATATTCAGCATTTTTAGTAATGCTAAAAATTCGGCTTTGAATTACATGTAATTGTTGTTGTTCTTAAAACAGCATTTTTCGCATCTTGAAATGCATAAAAATGCTAAAAACCGTCTAGTTTTCATTGATATTACAAAAAATTTTTTCACAAAAAAAACTTTTCTTAAATTTTTAAAACATTTAAATTTAGCATAAATATTCGGCATCGTGTGAAACCGGTTCTACATCTTTAAAGATGAAATGCTAAATGCGGTGTTGTAAATACCACCAAATTTTTAATGGAAAAAACGTACTATAAAGACATATTAAAACATTTTTTAATACTGCATTCTTCCGAGCATTTGGAGCTATTTTCAAAAAAAAAAAATTTAACATTTTGAAATTTCTTGTTTTTTTTAATTTAGAAGTATGTATATATTTCGAAAGTGAAAAAATTTCTACATAAATGTCTAAATTCTGTTAGTTCCCTGGAAATCAGTAAAAATTTCGATTTATATTATCTCACTGAATTATGTGGTTCGCATTTTTTATTTGACTGGAGATTAACGCGCAGTGCATGCACATCGTTACATTAAAATACGAAGCAGAGTATCGTTGTGTGGGTTTGGCAATCACTTCTTTAAAGCATCCGGATTCCGGAATGGCATGAGTAGAGGGGAATTTTTGGTTCGAAATCTGAAGTGCCACATGAAGAAACAAAAAGGCGCTGCCGTTTTTTTTTTTCAATTTGATTATTAGATACTAATAATTTCTAATAATTTATTAGAAATTGAAATTATAAGAAGAAGGAATTGAGAAAATTGAGAAAATTCTAGGCGTATTGAATCGCTAAGGACAATTAATTATGAATGTTTTGCGGAATCTTTTTTTTTACTGAATTTTTGTTTTCGTTTTTTCGCCTGTGTAGTTGGTTTTTCTGACTAATCGAACTTTAATAGGCTTTAAACCGGTCGCGGAATGAAATCTTGGAAACGTTCTCGCATAAAAGTTTTCACTTGATTTGAAAGTTTCAAAGAAATGAAAAATTCCAATTTGGTCCATAGCAATTGGTTTCCAAATCAAAAATTTGAGTTAGTTAAGTTGTCAATTAGATTTTATCCCTCACGAATTTAATTTTGTACGAGTAATACATACCAGGTATAAAGAAGAACCAGTGCTGGTGGAGTTTAGAACTAGTAAAACGCTAGAGCTTAACTACTCATACTTCCTGCAGGGCTGTTGAACTGTTCACCACAGCAGTCGTCGACAAAACTCTATCTTTTTCAGTCGCACTATGTAAACTGTTCTCTGTCTCTATCGCACCCGCATATTCTTATCATACCTACAAGAAATTCAAAAATTTAGAGAGTGTCGCTTGTAGTATTGTATGGTATATATTTTCGAAAGTGAAAAAATTTCTAATATAATGTCTAAATTCTGTTAGTTCCCTGGAAATCAGTAAAAATTTCGATTTATATTATCTCACTGAATTATGTGGTTCGCATTTTTTATTTGACTGGAGATTTTCGCGCAGTGCTTGCACATCGTTACATTAAAATACGAAGCAGAAGTATCGTTGTGTGGGTTTGGCAATCACTTCTTTAAAGCATCCGGATTCCGGAATGGCATGAGTGAGAGGGAATTTTTGGTTCGAAATCTGAAGTGCCACATGAAGAAACAAAAAGGCGCTGCCGTTTTTTTTTATTCAATTTGATTATTAGATACTAATAATTTCTAATAATTTATTAGAAATTGAAATTATAAGAAGAAGGAGATTGAGAAAATTGAGAAAATTCTAGGCGTATTGAATCGCTAAGGACAATTAATTATGAATGTTTTGCGGAATCTTTTTTTTTCTGAATTTTTGTTTTCGTCTTTTTCGCCTGTGTAGTTGGTTTTTCTGACTAATCGAACTTTAATAGGCTTTAAACCGGTCGCGGAATGAAATCTTGGAAACGTTCTCGCATAAAAGTTTTCACTTGATTTGAAAGTTTCAAAGAAATGAAAAATTCCAATTTGGTCCCTTCACGAGTGGGCGAATGTTTCCTCCAAGAAATTTGAGATTGTAATTGTCTCGAATTGGCAATTTATATCTGTCAGATTCGGTGGGTCGGTCTGACTGTCTGTCTATATGCTCCACAGCAAATAATACGGAGCTTATTTTGTTTTACCCCACCCCACGCTCATTTCTTGCGTGGATGGCCTCTTTGATAAGCATGCAATAATGTTGCCTTCGTGTTGCTGCAAAAGTTCAAATGTTAAGTCGAAAGTGAAAGTGAAAGTGAAAGTGGTGGTGGTAGCTTGAAAGAGCGGCACACATTAAACATTTGGAAAATGTCGCGAAAAGATTTGAAGATATCGTCCGGAAGAACTTAAATAACACAACAGTAATATGGAAAACACTCTGTCCTTTAGAGTACCTACTTAAATATCTTCAGAGGGTAGCAAAGAAAGATCTTTTGACTTAAGTGATTTGTAATCGTCGATAACAGGAAATTATTTCGGATGGGGTTTTTGGCGTAGCAAAATTTAATATCGAGACTATTTTCTCGAGCTTCTTTGAACCCAAAAACAAAACAAACAAAAAAAAAACCCCCTACGCCACTGGTTGATAAGATGAACGATTTTGCTTCCACCATCCGTTAATCCATGTCTTACTTTGATGGCTGATAGAACGAAACAAATTTCTAATTTTGACAGTTGAATGGCTCAAAATCATAGTATGTATAACAGTTGATCCAGTTGAACTTGGACTATAGTTTCCATTAAATTGAAAACACTGCGTTCTTCGTTACCCGTTTTTATTTCATCGAAAATTTAAATGGAATAGAATTGGGAAATTGCCTTCGGCAGCCTTAAAATAGATATAAAAACAAAACAAACAATAAAAAATAAAATGATGCCACCCACGAAAGTTAGTGCAAAGGGTTAAATTCGCAAAAGCGAAAGGACGAAAAGATTCTTTAGTTATTGCCCAATAACTTGGCTGACATGTCGCCTGGTCATAAATATGCTCGTGTCTGACACATAAGCCCAGGCAATTTGCATACTTTTAGGCGCAACAAGGAACTTCATTTTGCTGTGCGAACATTGAAGAAGATTACGAGTGAAACGGATTTCTACTTCGTATTTAAATGACAGGATAGAACCGGAGGCTCCTTTAGTTTTTTTTTTTTTTTTTTGTAAAAGCCTTTTCCTTCATTCGAAAAAAAGTGTAAACAAATTATTAACATCCTTCTTTTCGTTCAACCCTTTCAGAGATTACAACCCTTTCAAACCGGGACGCTTCTCTCTCTCTCTCTCTCTCTCTCTTCTCTTCATCTCTCTATCTATTATATATATATATATTTATATATGTGTGTATATATCTTCCGCTTCGGGTTCTATTTCAGGAAATATTTCAACAGCAACATTAATTCATCTTCAACTTTCACCTTTCAACTTAACAAAAAAAATCGGAAAAATTTTCCCGTTGCTTTGTGCGCAAACTTTTACCCACTAAAGAGAAAATGAAGTAAAACCGGAAACGAGAAACGAAAAAAGGCAAAATGTCGAAGTGTACGATTTGACCGCACTTCTTTTACGTGTTGCAGGATAATGTGGTTAAGTGATGTTGATCCTATGCACAATATTTGCGTATCCTTTTTCTTTATTCTGTTTCGTTTTGAGTCATGGACCTCTTATCTTAATTGGAATTGTAACGTCCAGTGGGACGTTCTTCTCTGTATTACGATCCCCTCTTCTTCGCTCTTTTGCTTTCGAATGTTATTTTCTATTTCTAATTCACTTTAATTCGAAAGAGTCAAGTTGGGAATTACTCAATAAAAGTATTTCCCATTCAAGGACTTACAAAAAAAAAAAACTTTCAACTATTTTCAGTTGAAAGTTGTATATACGTTGATTTTTTAGTTTCCACATTCCTTGGTGGTCTTCATGGGTAAAAAGGTTCGTTTCAATTCTCTCGGGTTCTTTGTCATCGTCATCATCGTCATTGAATCACAATTGTTTGATTTTCTCACATTGCTTTCTTTTGTTGACGTTTAGCTCGAATGCCATTAATACGAAAATTGCAACGAAATGTGCTTGTTGGACGTTGTTGATTGGATGCCTCTTCGCGGTGTACTCTGCGTTATAGGCTAAATGGTATATCGGTGCATCGATTCAAAAATATGACAAAATATCGCACATCTGAAACTAAACTGACACAATTCGAAAATTCTCCAGCCTAACTAATCTTAAGCCTCACTAATTTCAAGCCTAAGTAATCTTAAGTAGTTTTTGTTATTTTAAACTGTTGCCAAATGGTGATACGGCTCTCCTTAACCAATGACAATAGGTACATACGTTGAAATTTCCATGTTTTTATACCCGACACACTCTGTGTCGAGGGTATATTGCGTTTGTGTGGTTGTGTGTAACACCCAGAACCAATCGAGATAGACCATACAAAATATATATAGAAAGGAGATTCGATTTAGCCATGTCCGTCTGTCTGTCTGTCTGTCCGTCTGTCTGTTTGTATACAGTTTTCTTATCGAAGTAGTTGAGCTATCTTGACGAAATTTGGTATGCGTGCTCACAGGGACATGAGTAAGAACAAGTTCGAGAATGGACCCGATCGGACCATTTTTAGGGGTACCTCCAGTACTAGGGTCTGTTATGAAAATCACAAAAACTGCTCTAAAACCTGAGTTTTTCAAGATATTTTGATGAAATTTGGCATTTGAACATATTTTAGGCCAATTAATGTGATTTACAAAAATCAGAAAAATGGGCGTGGCAGAAGGGCGTTTTTCGAAAATTGTCTCCTACTCCCGAAACGCCTATGGGACTTGAACGAAAATTGGCACTTATACTTCCTTTGTAACCATAAACATCCTGCCCAAAAATTTTCTGGATCGGTTCATTATTAAGGGTACCTCCAGTACTAGGGTCTGTCACAAAAATCCGAAAACTGCCCCAAAATCTGACTTTTTCCAAATATTTCAATGAAACTTAGAATTTGCGCGTATATTTAAGCCTCCGATTAGAATTCCGAAAAATTGGAAAAGTGGGCGTGGCAAAGGGGCGGTTTGCATAAAGAAATTTAAAAAAATGCGGTATATGGGGCCCCTATGGCCTTAAACAACTCCTGATATTAAAAATTATTTGAATATGTGTGTCTGTGTCGGGTATTCTATTGTCAGGCTTGCCTGACTATAACACCCTTACTTGTTTTTAAAAGAATTTTTCTTAAAGCCATTTAATATCACTTTAAATTGTTCCAATTTTCCGTGTTTTTTCAAAAAATTGTTTTTTATAAAATAGGCATAACATGGACGCTAACGGAGGATGTCGGAGTCGGTCGGCGCCGCCGTTTGTGCGCCACACGGCGAAAAGCCTTGCATCGGCTAATTTTATAAAACAAAATTTGGAGAAAGGACCACGGGCGTCCCGACCTCCGCTACGGCTGGCGCCACGGGCGAGGTGGGAAAAATCTCAAAAGGAATGTGCATTTCAAATTTTGTTAATTTTGAAACATTTCATCATAAAAATTCCGATTTAACTTAACAATTAATATAGATTGTGTTAATTTTAAGAGCATGTTGTAGTTGCAGTTTTACGGGATCTCTAGCAAATACGGTTCCAACAGTTCATGTAAAAGGGGAAGACCCATTTTTTTTTTCTTTTTCTTTGGTCTTCCCCTCAAACTATACCCCGTCGCGTTTTATATGCTCCTATGTTGTAAAAATAAAAAAAATGTCCTTTAAAATGTGAATTTTTAAACTATTCTGAGAACATTGGAGGCGTACTCTGAGGACCTCAATGTTATTTACAAAAATTTTGGCGATTGAGCACGACAAAGAAGAGATTTCAACTGTCAGGTGCAACATCGGCAAACATCAGAAATTTCATTTTTGTTTGTAAAATAGCTACTGAAACGTTTTCTAACGTTTTGTCAATAGCTCCCTTCGATGATATATCCATTTGCTGCTTTTAAAGATCTTAGAAAACAATTAAAAAGTCTATAAAAAAAAGCTATTATTGAGCCAAATATCTCGCAGGCATTTGACAATGAACTTTAGTCGGGCTTCACTCCTTCACTATATCAATCGACCCATTTAAATGATAAAATGGAGGATAAATTTTCAAGGGTAGCAATTGATAGAGGTAAGCCAGTGGTTGGGTTGAGACTGCAAGGAGTAAATGTTGCACTGATGTTATTTCCTGCAGTGTGTTTTTGGCCATACAATTAGAAACGTAATTGCGGTTCTAAGCGGCGAGCTCTCAGCTTTATTTGAAAAATTCAGGTCATCCAGAAGTGTTTCGGAAAAGCTTTCGAAGAACCAAAAATAATCAAAGGATGTCCTCCTCGTTATTGACAATTTCTCACCAATGAATATCAGGTTGGTTATCTCTTGGAAGTCTGCAAGTGTTGTGGTTTAATTGGAAGAATTAATTTCCTTTTTAATTGCATTTTTTAATGAATTAATTTTTTCTTTTTTTGGTTCGAATATTTAAAATGAAAACTGCGGCTTATTCTGCATTG
>CM035806.1:20117570-20362570 GCA_020466095.1 Chlorops oryzae | reverse complement strand
AATTAATTTTTTGCTTTGACTTTTTTTTTATCTTCTATTATTAATATTTTTTTTTTTCTTTATTTATTTGTTTCTATTTGAATCTTTTTCTCTTTCATCTCTTTGAATTTTCTCGCCTCGGCCGAGCCTTGAACCGCTGACCTCCACTTCGCTGGGCGAATGTCTTAACCATTACGCTAAATGAACGAATTTAATTTGTTGGTCAAAATGCTCACTTGAGCTTATGGTTACTCAAGTTTTGGGGAACGTGCTTAAGGAATTGCTTCACTCCCAAAATTTTTTGCTTGAAAATGAACCATTAAAAAAAAAATTAAATAAATTAAAACCTTAAAAATTTAGGAGAAAATTTTTGTCTTCCAAAACAACTTCACTCTGAACAAAAAAAAAACTGTAATTAAAAAAAAAATTCAGAAAAATTCCCGCCGCCAGCAGGGATAGAACCCCGAAGCTCACGAGTCACAGTCACAGTCACGAGTCGAGTCACAGTTTAAAGCACTGAGCTATCGAAAACTCCGGAGACGGTTGATCAGAATGCGAATTTATACGTCTAAGTGAACGAAAGCGAATTTGAACATAAAAAGTAACTGTTTTTCAACTGTTCATTTGACTGCCTTTTTCAGTGCATTTAACGCGGAATACAGTTTATTTGACCACTCTTACTTTAACTGTTCTAAGTAGTTGATTTAACTGTTGTTATTTCTCTCGGTGGAGTAGGACGACCTTCAGAAGAAGGGAAGCACTTGCATTTTGGACTCCTAAATGAGCTCACTTTTGAGGGCTCACACTCCGAATAAGGATGAATAAATGACTCATGACAATGACTCGAAATGTTTGCTGGGTTGAGATGTCGTTTACGTTAGCCGTTGAAAGCTCATTTTTGACAGCTCATTGCTCTACAACAATCACAATATATTCGCTGTGACAGTTACAAGGTGGTGGATGTACTTTTTTTCTGTCCTCTCTTTCTTTGTTTCTAGTACATGTCGCACCGAAGGCCCCCTATGTGCCTCACTGCCATCTACAATGTTGCGTTATGTATGTATGGCTTCAATGTTGTAAACACACAGCACTTAAAAGGCTTCTCATTGAGTCAGGAATTGAATTCTTTTCAATTGCAATAGAAATTTTAAAAAAATTTCCTTCAAGTTCGCAATTCAATCAAGATTATATGGGAATTTTCCGTAGGATTGCTCATGCAGTTAAGCTCGAATAATTTTCAACAACATTACTTGGGAAAATAAGTGCTAGATTAATATTGTCCTTGAGTTAAGTCGAAAATGCATGGAATCGCGTTAAGGACCCCCGGCCGCAGTTCCTCATAAGGGATAGTCCATCAAATGTGTGTTAGTGGAAAAAGAGAGTCCAAAATGAGTCTTAAAAGGTGACGCTTAGACTAACGAGTGCGAAATTAGTTCAAAATGAGTCCCAAATGAGACCGAAAGAAGTGGAAGGCTCAAAAATATGAGAGAATAAATTAAAATCTAGCGGCAAGGAAGAACCATTCATGCATATATGTAGATATCTATAGCATGGACATTTTCTGCTGTTTCCTGCTCTGACTTGCAAAGCCTTCGACATCTTCGTTTACCAACCATATTTTCTTCAGGTGATACTTCAGTCTACAATGCCCTGTGAAAAGTTCAATGTAGATTTTATTATTGTTGCTGCTTAGATTTAGAGTCCTTTCCGCCCTGATAGTCCGAAGACTAATGAGACTTTTAGGATTCCGCATGCCTGTGTAGGCTCACAAGCCATTCATTTATTTAAAAAAATCCAAGCTTTATTATTTAGAAAATATGTATTTTATTTCTGCATAATTCCATTTAAAATGCATCTCCATTTGAATTGCATTCTTGGAAACATTTCAAGAAGCCATTGCCTTAATGCACCCGGATTCTACGTACGATGTCCTTGCACAATTTAATTGAAAGGCAACAGAAATTCAACTTAAAGAACAACTACGGCGGCAGTAATTACTTAATTTGATAACATTCTGCAGGACTTCCGGCGAATTATTGAACGACTTGCTGCATGCATATCGCATGAAATCGTTTAACCTTATTATTATTTTTTGTTTTCTTTTTCGAACTAAGTAGAAAGCTTAGCTCTCATTGTCGTCTGCTTAACTTATTTGTAAAGATAAAATGAAAAGTAGTTGAAATGAAAAATAAGAAGTTGAATACATGAGTGAGGCTTACGCGAATTATCCCACATTTAGGCCCGATTTCACCAAGCTATTTAAATGAGACTTAAATGAAACGAGCTGTCAAATTTCATATAAAACAGAGTAAATTTTCATTTAAACCGTATTTAAATAGCTTGGAGAAATCGGGCCTAAGATTAAGGATGGTAAAGTTTCAAAATAATTTATGAGCATTCGATTATAAATTTCATTCCAAATTTTTGAGTCTTCTTGAGCTCATAAATATGGGTGCGGAAGGAGTCATATATGACTCTAATATAGGCTCTTTCGGTATATGGTTTTGGACTCATTTGGTAGGACGACCTTCGCAAGAAGGGAAGCACTTGCATTTTGGTCGCTTAAATGAGCTCATTATGAGGACTCACACTTCGAATAGGGATCCATAAACGACTCATTTAGCACTCCAAATGTTTACTGGGCAAGAATCTAAACATTTCCGAAGGTGAATGATGTTTCGGAAACGTCTTGACTGCAACTTAGGCGCCTGAAACTGTTTCAATATAAAATGAATATCCCCAAATTATCCGAAATTCTAGCTGCAATTGCCTGAGTTCGACTGCCGAAGATTTCTTGAGATTCTATCAATAAGAAAATAAAAATTTAAGCTTAAAGGAGTCGAAATACTCAAAGGAAAATTGTTCCATAACTAGCTTCCTTAAAATAATGAAATACCTAAGTATCAGCTATCGTAGACACTGAGTTCTTTGGGGCTTCGATCCAAAACTAGAACAATGCACAAAATTTAAATCCAAACTAAAATAGCGTGTCAGCAATTCTGCGCTCAGATATTCTATTATTCAGAGGTGCAGGAGTGTGCTTCGTCGAGTGCGGTCGATGCAAAACAATAGCAACTGATGTCGACTTTACGAAATCCTCAGGCCAGCAAAAAACGTCTTTTATACCTACATATATCGTTGGGTCTAATCTTTTTCCTTTCGCGTTCAGTTCAAATTTACAAAGCATATAAATGGTAAATTTTTTATTTATTATTAGTTTTTTTTTTCATTGAGCAGACTCCAAAAGCTCTCCAAACTTTTCGACTTCAATACTCAATACTTTGAAATGAAGTTCCATAGAAAGTAATAAGAATTTATGCAATGAAATAGGCCAAAATTCAAGATGAGAGTGACCTCAATTTCGTTGACTCGAGCTCTTCAAAAAAAAAAAAAAAAAAAGTAAAAAAATAAAAAACAAAACGAAAGAAAGGAGAACAAAGAACCAAAAAACGAAAGAATAGAACTATGACATTACCAACGACGATTCGCCTAAATCAGCACATTGCTTTGCATTCAATTCTCTCAACAGCGAAAAGTTGCCCTCGAATGCCAATCAAACTTTATGAAAGTTATGGAGCGCATCTCAGAAAGGCGAATTGCGGTTTTTGGCAACGTGATGTTTTCTATTTTTTTATGATTATTTTGTTTAAATTTCTTTGAGCTGGTGTTGTGTCCTTTGTGCTTGTCGACACATGAAATGCTTGGAAACAAAAAGAAAAAAACGTACCTGACTGGATTTTTAAACTTTCGAAAGCTTTAATATTATGTGGATTCTGCTTTTTAATTTTTTAATTTTTTTTTTTTGTGTACTTCGAAGACTAGTTCTCGAAAAGCAATCAGAAGAAAGTTGTAAAAAAAAGGAATATATTTTTAGGCGCAAGGTCAATCGTTTTCTAGTCTTTTGAAAAAGTTCGCTTTTTATGAGCAATCGAATCGTTTGAGGGTAAAAAAATTCGAAGAGATAAATATGAATTATCAGGTATGTGATGGTTTTCCCTTTCTCGGGTAAAGGAAGTTGAATTCCCGAAATGATGTGAATAATTTCCATTTACCATGGTTGAGAGGGATTTTGAATAACCTCGACATTCCGCTTCGGAAATGGGTTTTCTGAATTAAATGACTCGTTGTTTAATATGATTTTGAGTGTTTTACATGGATTTTAACAATATTCAAGCATTAATCTATCATAAATAAGAAGAAATGTCATTGTTTTGGTTAATTATTTTCTCAAATATTGATTTTTAAAAAGATTCTAAATTTTCAAGAATCGAAAAATAGTTACCCGAGGGAAATAAAAAGACACAATGCTGCCGTTGTGTACCTCCAATTGAGAAACAATTCCTGCCATACTATAAACTTTATCAAAATAATTTTCTAATTGCAATTTCTTAGTTTACATCAAAATAACCGCTTAAAGGATAAAAAATGTGTTCGGTTTTCAAGAATTTTTTCCCACATGTTGTTAATACATGTTAGTATGTTAATTTTGAAAACAAAGTAGGATTTCATTGCAGAAAAATTGTCTCAGAAAATCGGGTTGAAGTTTATTTTTTCTCTAACATACAGCATGTGGGGACGCTTGCTTTGAAACGCTGCACCTATTAGGTACCTATCATCGCTAGTTTAGACTGCGATTTTCTTAGAATTTGTGTAAAATAATCTTGAGAGTCATTCTGAAAACAAAAAAAAAAAAAAAAAAAAAAACTGAATTTTTAAAACATTTTTTTATTAAACTTAAAACCAAATGGAGTAAATGTGACAGACTCTCAATACACTTGTTTTCCCTTGCAACAAAAAAGAAGGACAAAAAAAAAAGGAATATATTTAATCATAGAAAAGGGAACATTTTCGTTGAAGTTCAAATTTAAATTCAGAAAATCCATAATCCATGTTAAATAAAGCGCAGCCATCGAAGATTCACAGGAAAAGTTTGAAAAAATCCCTTTGAAAATTAATCGACAAAAAATATTCCATTAAAACGGGTTTTTTTTGCAAACAAAATCGCTCTTGAATGTCAGTTTTTATGCTTTTCGGGTTTTGTGTCATTTAAAAAATATCGGAACAACAAATAGTAAAGCCCGTCAAAGAGCGTCAAAATCATACAAACCTCGGAATTCCATTACAGTGGATGAAAAATAAAAAAAGCAAATAGCTTAAATAAAAAAGTTTACCTATTGAAAATTTGCGCTGTTGATTTGAACACAAAAACTTATGTGTGAAAAATTTAATGGAGATTAAATATATTTTAGAGGTAGGTAGCTTAATGGCCTCAAAGTGAAATAAAAAGTACTTCTCCTAGCTGGATGCGATGTTTTAATGACATTATTAGTGATGTTCAAGTATCTGTGGACATTCGACTGTGCAAAGTTTCCACTAGCAAAGTTGCCACTTTTGCATGACCGACCCTGTTAGCAAGGTGGGTAAAGTAGGCGCGCTATCAGCTAATTTGAAAACATTTGTGTTAATCAAGCAGTTATTTACGCTCTCGGAAATTTCGCGAGCTCGGAAATTATTTTGTATGAAAAATAGTTACCGCAGCCTCAGAAAATTTGCACCCGTACTGTGATGCGCGAAATATGCGCGATATTCGCTTATTCTTCTTTCATCAAAGTAAACATTGAAATCGGCTGTTTTCGCAAAAATTTTTACACATGCTTTGCATAAGGGGCTTTCAAGCAATAGTAGAAAATTTCCGCGCGCAAATTTTGTACGTAGGTATTTCCGAGCCTGCTTGAATACCACTATTATTTCTTTAATTTTAAAATGATAGTTACTTTGAATAATTTTTTACATGAAAATGGTTGACGCAGTAGGCTTGGGCTTTATAAATTTCCATACAACATGCTGATTATTTTCCATACCGAATTCGTTGTGCAAAATTTCCACAGCTGTGGAAACTAGTTTTCATATAAAAGAAACTCACCACAATGGAAACTTTCCGAGGGTGAGAAGCATTTCTATATGTTCTATATGGTGCAAAGCTATATGAACTATGCTTGAATCGACCACTATTACGTTTGTACAAATTTCTGAATACGTGGTTCTTTTTGGTGAAGCACATTGAGCTTTTTCACCATCTGCAAACAGCACGAAACAATTTTTATCTATATGGTGCAAAGTATGCACACTTGCTTGAATACCACTATTATTTTTCAAATCTGAATCTTTCTTTTTTAAGTCACAGAGCTCTGTCTCTAAACACACACAAATTTTTATTAATGAAAACAGTTTTTGAAAGAAAAGTTTTTTTCTGCATTTTACGGGTTAATCTTGCCTCTGAAAGAAAAAGAACAACTATTATCAGCTCCACTTATTTTTAATACAGAAAACTTTTTCGCCTTGGCCGCAAAGCAATGTCTCAACAATTTAAAGAACTCACCAAAGAATAATTTGGTAAAAAAATTCTCTTGTCCTCAATGGTTCCAATAACAATCTGAGAAAGTCGATAAGGATGCGGGGCTTATTATATACCAATAAAGAAGCATTTTTGTTTCTTTACAATACTGATATGTATTTGTATTGTTTTATTTTTTAGATTTTTGCTTTTTGCACCCACTAGATGGAGTCTTTTTTTTTAGGTTAGTTTGTACTAAAGTTATTTTCTCATGAATAAAGCAAAAACTTTCTTATAGACAGGAAAATCAAATATTAAGCCATTGACGAGATATAGCCATAGGTAAAATTAACGAATGCCGCAATTTCATGCTCAGGCACAATATTCAGGATCGATTTAAATTTGAACACGATACAATCTAGGAAAACCAAATATAGAGATTTAGTAAAAAAATTTTGGCAACAATTTACCTGTTGCATCGTGTAATTTTTTATCGTTTTTCAATTAAATAATAAAAAAAAAAAAAATGGAAAGCACGATACATTTTTTGGTAAACTTTGCAGGTTATAGTACCTATAAAAAAGAAAATGCCACCTCAGCAAAAGAAATTCATTCACTGTAACCATTTTCCGAGGTCAAAACCCCTGGGCGCTCCACTATTTAAAATAGAACTGTCAGTGAAAAATTCGAATGTCATCGATTTTAGATTTTACTTTAATTACCTGGTTTTATTCATTTGTTTTGATTTTTATTTTGATTTTTTCAAAAAATTGTCACCAATGCTGTCACACTAGAATTTTAAGAGTTCCACCAACCCTTGTTAGAAAGAGAAAAAAGAAATCCACCCCATAAGTTGGCCAAAAAAGGCATCCCTTCTGCATGTTAAAGATCTTTCTTCCAGTCCCGTTCGGCATGTTGCTATTGTTGATTTCCGATTCGTTTCGTTTTGTTTTGTTTTGTTTCTACTTCTCTGCCACTCAGACGACAAGTACGTTCGGCAGGGCTTTTCATCTTTGATTGATCGATTTTTGATTCACTCCTTGTGTGTTGTCATAACATCAAAAAGTCCGCAAAGAATTTTCAAAAAAAAAAAAATTTGTCTTACCTCCTCCCCTATATTCAGTGGGTGAAGGACTTCTTAAACGACAATGAGAGTGGCTTTAGCACTCGTTTGAATAATCGATAATAAATGCGCCGACTTATGCGACAATGCGATTGAAACATTACAGCACAGAGTCCTCGATAGTCCTCGAAATTAAATTTATTTTAATTTAATTTCATTTCAATTATTTTAATTTCATTTAATTTAATTTAATTTAATTTAATTTAATTTAATTTAATTTAATTTAATTTAATTTAATTTAATTTAATTTAATTTAATTTAATTTAATTTAATTTAATTTAATTTAATTTAATTATTAATTTAATTTAATTTAATTTAATTTAATTTAATTTAATTTAATTTAATTTAATTTTAATTTAATTTAATTTAATTTAATTTAATTTAATTTAATTTAATTTAATTTAATTTAATTTAATTTAATTTAATTTAATTTATTTATTTAATTTAATTTAATTTAATTTAATTTAATTTAATTTAAATTTAATTTAATTTAATTTAATTTAATTTAAATTAATTAATTTAATATTAAATTTTAATTTAATTTAATTATTAATTTAATTTAATTTAATTTAATTTAAATTTAATTTAATTTAAATTTAATTTAAATTTAATTTAATTTAATATTAATTTAATTTAATTTAATTTAATTTAATTTAATTTAATTTAATTTAATTTAATTTAATTTAATTTAATTTAATTTAATTTAATTTAATTTAATTTAATTTAATTTAATAATTAATTTAATTTAATTTAAAATTTAATTTAATAATTTAATTAATTAATTTAAATTTAATTAATTTTAATTTAATTCCGCTGAACCGTGGTTTAATTCAAGCAAAAACGAAAAAAAAAAACGATGTTCGCCGCATACTTTGAATTCACATTTAGCGCAATAATGGGTTAAAAAAAAAGATTGAAGTGAAAAATCATTTGATTTAACTCTCTTCCTTCATTTCGTCCTTTGAACTTATGCAGCATAGCCAGCAAAGCACATAACATGAGAATTAAAGGTAACAATGTCGTGCAAATGAGACGATCAATCTCAGGCTCAACTTTCGCTTTGATGTCTTCAATTGAAACAAAACGAAACACGTGAACACCTGCAGAGATTCTCACAGGGAGTTCATATTCAATCAATTCTCGTTTAGTCCTTGCAGCGAAGTACTGCTATCGTGTTGAAGATTTTGACAAGGTATCGGTGGATTCCAATCAACCCCCCGCATCCCCCCCTGTCTTCATCGTTTCGCTAAGCCCTTTTGAATAATGAAATCAATTGTTGTAGTTGTAGTGCGATTTCTTAAAGTTATTGAATTTTGTTCCTCCCCTGTTGTTTTTTTAATTTTTTTATTTTTTGTTGACTTCTTTGGAGAGGCGCATGAGGAGAATATTACGTCGGGAGAGGTCTCAGATATTAGAAAGCTATTTATATCGTGAAAATTTCCTCGTTTTACTCAGTCATTCCTCGGATTTCGGAGAGTGTTTGAAGCCGTAGGACTACTCCCGCGTACACCCCTGCTTTAGTGACTAACACGAAAGTATTGTAAGACTATTGTTAATAGTTAAGATTCACAATCGAGATATATTCTTGCCTCTTAAGGCAATGCAAATAGATATGTATATATTGATTCTTGTTTTGCGATTGTTTCGTCCTAGCTCAGAGCCATTATTTAATACTCATTTTTTGAGCGAAATACTTACACATTATAATATAATATGTAATGATTATATGCTGCTTCGTGCTGTTCGAGATCGATTGATCAATCTTCCAATTACAAAGATTTTCTCAGTTGAAAATTGACAGTTTCTCTGATGAATCAAAGCAATGGCCTTAGTATATTCGAATTGGCGAATTCACAAAGGACATACATACATACATAAACGTTTCAATGTGGGTTCAGTCATTTATCGCTTAATCTTTTGAAATTGCATTATAACAAAGCATTTCCGGTCATTGGCTGACTGAATTTTAATGGCAAGCTTTATCTTTTGGCAATTATATTGCATTGTCATGATAAAAATAAGTGACAGGATTCTTTTTCGTTTCGTGACACTTGAAAAATGTCATCACAACTGTTATAATATGGTTTTTATTCAGTTAAAGCGTTAAGAGTTCGTTATCGAAAGATATTTGAATTTTTATGACATAATTTATGTTTGCCTCCACCTGACACTGTCACTGTCGCTGCTGTTCTTGGAATAGCATAGCTCAATAGAAACAGAAGAAAATCACTTCCTTAAATTCTGAATAATGTCAACACACACACACACACACACACACACACACCACACACACACGAACACACGCGCGCGCATTGCCCGATGGAAAAGAAAATGTTCCAACTTCATTAAATGACTTTTAACCCTTATGAAACCCAGGAAACAAATGCGCTACCCTTATTTTTATTTTTATTCCCCATTAATGCCCCACTCGGCATATTTGCCATTGAGCAGAGAACTATATTTTTTATTTATTTATTTTTTTAATTTATATAAATTTCATGTGGCAACTATAGGAGTTTGCCCTCTATTTAGATTGAGAAGCAAGATATTTGGGGTAACTATTTTTAAAAAAATTTTTTTTTTTTTTTGCTGGTCGCCCCATCGCGAACGTGCATATGTTTGAATAAGAAAATCAACAAAGGAATTCAAAAGAGGATATTCAACTCAAAGTGACATGCTGTTCGACCGTTCGGTTCGTATGTTGCATACGAATTTTACGCTTCGAAGTGACTCAGAGTGAATTATGCTTAGAAAGCCTCGGAGTTCTGAGTGCAGCAGCTCCCCCTTGAAAAAAATTCGGCATTTAATGGCCAATTTAAAAAGGATTTTTTCCCTTCTATTATTCAAAGGATATCAGTGAATAGAAATATTCGTTAAAATAAGGATAATTGTTTTTATACCCGACACACTCTGTGTCGAGGGTATATTGCGTTTGTGTGGTTGTGTGTAACACCCAGAACCAGTCGAGATAGACCATACAAAATATATATAGAAATGATCAGCGTCACCAGGAGATTTGATTTAGCATGTCCGTCTGTCTGTTGTCCGTCTGTTTGTATACAGTTATCTTATCGAAGGAGTTGAGCTATCTTGACAAAATTTGGTATGCGTGCTCACGGGGACATGAGTAAGAACAAGTTCGAGAATGGACCCGATCGGACCATTTTTAGGGGTACCTCCAGTACTAGGGTCTGTTACGAAAATCACACAAACTGCTCTAAAATCGAAGTTTTTCAAGATATTTTGATGAAATTTGATATTTGATCATATTTAGAGGCCAGCAATATAATTTCCAAAAATTGAAAAAGTGGGCGTGGCAGGAGGGCGGTTATCGAAAATTGTCTCCTACACCCGAAATTCAAATGGGACTTGAACGAAATTTGGCACTTATGCTTCCTTTGTAGCCTTAAACATTCTTTCAAAAATTTTCCTTGATCGGTCCATTTTTAAGGGTACCTCCAGTACTAGGGTCTGTCACAAAAATCCCAAAACTGCCTTCAAATCGGACTTTTTCGAAATATTTTAATGAAACTTAAAATTTGAACGTATATTTAAGCCTCCGATTATAGTTCAACAAAAATTGGAAAAGTTGCCGTTTCAAAGGGGCAGTTTTCATAAAGAAATCTATCAAAAGTCGGTATATGGGGCCCCTTATGGCCTTAAACACCTCTTGATATTAAAAATTATTTGAACATGTGTGTCTGTGTCGGGTATTCTATTGTCAGGCTCGCCTGACTATAACACCCTTACTTGTTTTCGTTCTTCCTGTGGTGCTAAGTGCAAAGTCGGGGCTGAGTCGAGAATATTGAATTTTTGAGGAATTTTTTTTTTTTTTATATACATAT
This sequence comes from Chlorops oryzae, assembly GCA_020466095.1. Taxonomy (NCBI): domain Eukaryota; kingdom Metazoa; phylum Arthropoda; class Insecta; order Diptera; family Chloropidae; genus Chlorops; species Chlorops oryzae. Next base: position 20,351,289 of record CM035806.1, on the reverse strand, counting down.
ATGTACATATATTTTTATTTCATTTTAATGTAAAAGTTTTCGAAGGGGGACTTCAACTTTAGGGCATGAAGTGAATGTATTACACTGTGCGAAATTTTAGAGGTCATGTTTTGTAAACAAAAATTTGACGACTGTTTTTGAAAGTGCTCGGTGAGTATAACAACGCCACATACTCAGTTTTGTTAAGTCACCTCAATTTTTTTTTTAAATAGACTTCAAAAAGTGGGGCCGAGAATTAAATTACTCACTTACTTATAGCTATATCTCGTAATCCGTTCAATATTTTAATTTCAATTCGAACACAATTTATAGCTCTGAACTCATTTTAAATAGTTTTAGTAGTTTTTCAATCCAAAGCAAATGGTTCAGAACCGTGAAAAGAATTTTTAATCAGTATTGCACTTTTTTTCTGGATAATCTGCCAAGGAAAAAACTCCTTAAATCCCTTTTTGCCTTGGCAGATTATCCAGAAAAGAAAATAGTGCAACACTGATTACATACTATTTTCATAGTTCGGAACCATTTGCGTTGGTTTGAAAATTTTCGTGCATACCCAAAGGGTGATTTTGCGTTTTTTCTTCCGATTTTTGGTAAAAATTGTTCAACTTTGCAGCGGCATAACGGTACCAAGTAGTGCTCGGATGCAGTTCGTATATATGAAGAAGTTGTTTAGTTATAATCTTTCTATATCTGCATTAAAAAATTTTGATAAAATGTTCATTGCCTTGGGAGCTATAGGCCATACAAAATAAAATATGATAAAAAAAAACACGTACAATTTTAGGAATTTTTGCAATTTGCACCTACTAGATATAGTTTTTTCGGGCCGGTTTGTACTAAAACTATTTAAAATGAGTTCAGAGCTATAAATTGTGATAGAAAGAAATTTAAAATATTGAACGGATTCTGAGATATAGCCATAAGTAAGTGAGTAATTTAATTCTCGGCCCCACTTTTTGAAGTCTATTTTAAAAAAAAGTAAAGGTGACTTGACAAAACTGAGTATGAGGCGTTGTTAAACTCATCGAGCACTTTCAAAAACAGTCGATAAATTTTTGTTTACAAAATCGTGTCGCACTGTGTTATTAGTTGGGAAAAATATTTTGATGTTAAAACATAAAGTGTCTGATGTGACGAAACGTGAGCAGTGATTAGACAGCTTGATGACTCGATGATGTTCCATAGTGGAATAGAAATAATCGAAGATGTATATTAATGTCCTTGTTTTTTTTTTGCTTTTTTTTTTTTTTTTTTTTTTTGTTTCTGTTTTTGTTGTTGTTTATTTCCAGTGCACAGATGCTGAAGTCAATTGTTTTTCTTGGTTATTTTGCTTACTTCGAAACTCGTTAGTCAAAGTTTTAATTGCACTGGCGCATATGCATAGCTCGAAGGGCGGTGAAGTCAGTGAAGCGATGGAACAATGCAAACTACAAATTCTGAATCTCGCCGGCAACTGTTGCAACACCTCAATAAATTTGCGCGATTGAGTGTCTGTGTGTGTGTGCGTAAGAGTGATTTCAAATCGGAGCGGCACTTTCACCGTGCTGCAGAGCAACAAACGTTTAGATGGATCTGGCCAGAGTCAACAGTTACGCCCCATCCTGATAGTGCAATAACGGCAACAGCAACAACAACAATAACAACAACAATATATCTAAAGCCAAAGAGAAAGAGAAAATCGCGACGTTGCATGCATGCAATGGCGATCATAAATCAGAAGCGAAAATAACAAGATTTTTACAATCCGACAGACAATGAACGAAATTGAAAACACTCACCGCGAACAAAGCAACCCCTCCTTCCCATCTTACCCTTTCCCCTGGCCCCCTTCACCCTATGTCTCGTCGTATCTCCTCAGCTCTATTGGCCGACTGTGAAACGGATGTAAAGTTGTTGGTCAATTGCCTTTTAGCTGAGGTTCCTTTTCTGCCTGCTGCTGCTCCTTCTTCCGTGCGCGCCTCCGTTCCTCTTCGTTCGGTCATTGTTTCGTTTTAATTGAAAATTTCTTTGTGGCAAGCGCGACACTTTGAGTTGCTTTGTAGAAATATATATATATATATAGACATATACATATATATAAAGATATATATGAGGGGAAAAAATTTACTAAAATAATAAAGGACCAACCTCGAACTTGTTGCTCTGGAATTGATCGCAAAGCGAAGAACGAAGAACAATTTAAAGTACAGAGCGACTCGTTAAAAGTGCACAGTTTTTATTGGCCCATTCACTGTTGCAGAATCCTGTACGCGAGTGCACCTACAACCTGCAACTCGTAGTCGTGCCATATTCTCCTCAGCTCAACTTGCTTTCGAGTGGCGTCGCACAGTGGTTAGGCTTCATACGTTTCTTGACAAAAAGTTGAAAGAGTGCTCCTAGCGTAATCAGACTTGACTTCGAGCTTTAATTTAGTGAAATTGAGAATGAAACTAAGTTCATCAAAATTGTCTATGCCCACCTACCATCCCGCATACATCCCAAAATGAATTTTTCATTCAATTTTGTTCCCTTTTGATAAAATTTTTTTTGAAACTGTACACACATTTTACTATCAACAAGGCAAAAATATACTGAAAATTTCATTAAAATCTGCCACGCCCACCAATCATAACTTTCATTACAATCGATTACCCTAAAAGTATACTACATTTTTTTTAAAATTTACTTTGCAATTATCCTGGACTTTTATTCCAAAATTGATGAAATCTAAAAGTAGCCAGTTTAAGCCGAGCATTTATTCCTCCAAAATATATTAGAAAACAACAGATCGTAAAAGAAATTCGTTCTTTCCCAATAAAAAAAATGGCAAAAGCTGTATTCAATAGAGTCATTTGCAATCGGCATAACTTATAAACCATTCTAATTGATTCCTTCGGTGAATCCACGACTAAAAAAAACCATTTGGGTATTGGGAGTGATTTTCTTTTCCTTTCATAAAATACTGAATTAAATCGAAATCTTTGTTATTTATCGCCCTATAATCGTTATGTGACTTCCCACGGGTTTTAAATTTTTTTTTTTTTTTTTTTTACTTTCGATTTCTCGTACTTGGACAACCCTGTACAAAACTACATCATGAGTTTTTTGTAATCAATTGGTCGAAAAATGTACTTTTTGCCACCAAATGACCACTGTGCGCCGTGGCAATTTGTCGCTGCAGGACCCAGCAGTCGAAGCCATTTATATTTAATTGCCCTCCAACGGCAAAAGGAACAAAGACATCAAATAAATATGAGAACAGCATAAAAGTGAAATGCGGAAAAATTCCAAGCGAGCCATGGTGATTTCGTTCCAAAAAGAAAAATAAGAAACAATTTTTAGCTGTTGTTTAGCCTAGTAGAGCTGGGCAATACGACATCCTACACATAAATGGTATACGTTTATGAATACTTGGCCCTACTACATAAAAGGAAGCGCTTTAATACAAAATGAAAGACATTTTATGGACCACGCCCACTAAAAAAACGAGAAAAGCTTACTGCTTATGAGCACTTTAAAAGCTCATATGCCGATTTTAATACGATTGCCCTATGAATTGTAGATATGAAAGACAATTTTTTACTTTTGCCATGCCCACTTTAACAAACTTTTCGAAGCTTTATGAAGACCCCCCCCCCCCCCCCCCCCCCCCCCCAAAAAAAAAAAAAACCATCAAAATATTTTAAAAACTCAGGTTTAAGTTCAGCTTTTGTCATTTGATCATAAGAAACTGGAGGAATCCCTAAAAATGGTCTTCATCGGTCCATAGGTCGAGTTGATGTGTCCTACAATCTGTAGGTATTCCGATTTTCGTCAACATAGCCCAACTCTTTCCAAAGTAAACCTGTAAACTAACGGACAGATTGAAAGGTTAACTGAAAGACAGAGAGATGGACGAAAAATTCGAGCACTTCTGGACAGTACATGCGGACGCACAAATGCAAAATATCCTTGGAGTATAAAGTAAAATAAAAAATTAAATTATGCTTTTCACTCTCCCCGTTGACAACGAGAAATTTCGTTTGACTTTTTATTCGAATTCATAAATAAAAGAGTATTGCATTAACTGAAGCAGGATTTCGCTGAAGTCCTTAATGATTTACGAAGCAAAGAACAAGAACAAGGCGATGAATGGTGTCTTAAGAACTCTGTTTCAATGAATCCTAACGAATGGCGAGAAACGTTTTAAACTTCAACGGATTCTCTCGCAATTCAGAAAGCTCAGAACGAATGAAAAAGTGGTAAAGAAAAAGAAAATATATAAATGATTTTTCTTAAGGCTTAAGTTTTGTGTGTGTGTGTGTGTGTGTGTGTGTGTGTGTGTGTGTGTGTGTGTGTGTGTGTGTGTGTGTGTGCTATCATCACCCTGCCGTAAATGAGACCGATCCTGGGTCGACCGCGGGTCGGTCTTAAAGAGGTTGAACTCACCTCTTTTAGCATAATGCGGTCATTGAAAAACAAACGGTCGCTTTCCAAAGCGTATGGGGTGGGTTGCGGATGGGTCCCAGGTGAGTCCCTTTGTCTTTGAATGAGGGTGAGTTTTTTATTTTTTATTTTTTTTTTATAAAAAATTAGAGCTCGCCTCTAGTAACATTCATTTCGAAACCCATATTGAAACATCTTTTGTCTACCTAACAAGCAAAGCAAAAAATGAACAAGCTCAAAAGAACTCACCCAACTACGCTCATTTTGGGACTAGACCAGGGTTAGCCCTAGACCAGTTGCGTTTCATATAAATTTGGGATCGGTTCTACATATGGGCATTTCCACAGAAATGTCAACCGGAGTCAAAAAATTCAAAGCCTATAAAAGTATGTTGTTTTTACATATATTTATAGAGAATCGATCAAATTTTACTAATCTAAACATATTCCACATATATTCATAACACATTTAGAAATATTCAAATGCAAAGTCGCACAAGTACAAAAGTTATGTTTTGAATATTTCTCTTCCCGTTTTGTTTTGATTATTGTTCGTAATAACATCCACTATGCTTTGATATTTGCACTTTTAAATATAGTTTTATATTTGAGGAATGTAAGAAAAATGCAAAGGGAACGATGCAATCGCCAATTACGGTAAATTTTTTCTTTACTTTATCGTTTATTTCGTTGTAGCGTGCGACATTGAAAAATAACATTTGTTATCACTGAGTCAAAGGTGTTTGTGCAACGCGCCTCAAATATTCGCAGCAAACAGCAATTTGTATTGCAATTAAATAAAAAAAATTTTGTTGCAAAATAATCAACGCTTTGGCCCTGAGACATATTTGAAGTTTGTAGCGTGCGACATCGTAAGTGTAAAATTTATAAATTTCGCACCCTTGCTCCTAAACCCATTTCAAATTTTTTATTTTCAACCACATTTTTCTGCAAGAAACTCAACACCTAGAAAATTTATGTTTATATAGACTGATGCAGTAGTCGATTAAGAATAAACTAAGTTAAGAAAAATAATTATTTTTTGCAAGTTTCAATAGAGAATGAATGATTGTTCCAGAAATGCGAAATTTTGAGTTGTACCGATTTTGTAGCAAGGGTGCGATAGGTCAACTTACCGAAAAGGAGTACTCTGAGTTACCCCAGAACATGACTAGTCAAAATGTAGAGTATTTTGTGTAAGACAACTGACCTCTAATTCACCACAGTAGGTCTATTCGTGGAGTAGTTAAATGTGGGAGTGGTAATGCCTCAATGACAAGCCAATGTTAAAAATACAGTTTGAAGCATCGGTTGCCATATTAAGAGGGCAGTCCTGAAGGAGCTAGGACTGCATATTCCATTAAAAAATCTTTATTTAATATAAGTAATACTATTCACAGTTAAGTTAGTTTCTATTCTTTAGTTTTTATGTAAAGGATGAATATTTTTATTTTTTATTTTTTTTTCTTTGTTGAAGATATTTTAAGTTTATAATTTTTTTTTGTGAAAATAAATATATTGAAAACATTAAAAGTCATTTTTCATCATCTTCTTCATGTCCAATTAAATGAAAAGTTCACATTAAATTAAAACGTATGATGCAACTAAATGTAGCATTCGACATGTAGCGTGCGACAGTGATTAAAATAAAATAAAAAACTAAACTGTTTAATATTTTTGAATCAAATAAAAACCAGTTCTAAGATTCATCAATGTACAATATTACAAAATTAGTCGCATTAAAATATTGCCTCAAGTTTCGCTAAAATCAGTGGTTGAACTGTTCGCCTCAAAACTGACTTCTGTTTTTGTAGCGTGCGAATGCCTTAGTTTTTTGTAATTATCTTGAAAACGAACAATTTCCAGAAATCAACCTTAGCACCAATTACAGTGCTAGTCAAGAGCCATAACTTCCGCCATTTGTCCAAATAAAAAAAAATTTTCGTATATTTCTTTTTCCACTGAGAATGCGTGCGAATGTCGCGTTCGACATCATGGAAATGCCCATATATGGACTCACCTAGGTCCGGTCCTCTTTTACACCGAAAGCATTTCATTACAGCAGGCTAAAAATAAAATTCAAATACCATCGCATGAATTTTCAAATATATGTACAAGTATAAGTAGTAAGTTAGTGTACGTATCATGATGACCCATGCAAAAGTGACACACGCACACCCATTTGTTTTCTATTCTGTTGCACATTCTTTAAACTCAGTGTCCAAAGTGATTGATTGCAATGTAACCAGAACTATTTTGTGGCTCTACGGTCAAATTCTTTACATACATACCGAAAGGAGCTTAGCCCTTCCACACTTCACTTCTCTTAAGAGCACGGCGAGGAGGAGCATTGTTGACAATGTTGACCCTTGAATAAAGCGAATGTTAAGAGCAATAAATTTTCATTCGAAGGACTTTAAAGCGAATTCGAGCGCAGCTTTTAAATGAGCCGATATCATTATATCCAACGGAGTGTGGCGGGTCGGTCAATAAGTCCAAGACTTTGTGAATTTCTCGGCTCCTAATTGAAATAATAATTGTAACAGTGAGATGATTTAGTCCTTCGGGTCGAATCGCTTTCCGCAGAGCCAATTCTTAAAGCTTGAAACAACAAAGTTTGTATGAAAATGTTCACATTTTGAGAGCCGGGTATCCTGACGAAAAACTCTAACGGCAAGAGTAAAAAGCGGGTCTAAATATACAATATTGCGATTTGAAGATTGCGTCACGTATGTAAGCTCTCAGTTCTCAGGACCAGTGAAAAAAAAAAAAACAAACAAAAAATCCCCTTATATCCTTGTAACAAAAATCTTTCTTCATTTACTTTTGTTTTCCTCAGACATTGACTTTGCTTAATTGCAATTTCCCCATAGGTAAGGTACATACAGTATCTACAGCGTGTATGTCGCTTTGTTTGCCGATGGTAAATTGCACGGATCTCTGTTATCTGCATGGGTAAAGTAAAGTGCCTCTTAACAAGCTGAGAGTCATGTTTCAGAAGATATGGTCTCAATGTTATCATTTGCCATCGTCATTGAGGAGAGTCTCGCTTTCTGCAATAACAAGTCCTTCGCTATCTATTCCAGTAATTAACTCTCCTCCTCTAAGGCTCCCGATGGCAAACAATGAAGTTTCGCATCGCTGATGCTCTTTCGCTTGCGTTGTGCGAGTGTAGGTAAGCATGTATGTATGTATGTGCTTGCAATATCCTTCTGAATGTTTCAGTTCCTTCAGTTGACATCATTCCTCCCGATCTTAAGTCGCGTATCGATGATTATAATCAATATTTACATGGCTGCGCAACGAAAAAAAAAAAAAATGGGGAAGAAATAATATCCTTTCGAATTAATAATGCTCAAGTGGAAACGTTGAGCCACAAAGTAGTTTCTTAACCCTTTAAAGCTTCATTTCCTTAAATGATTTTTTATTTTTTTTTTTTTACTTTAAATCATTGGTACCCAAAAATTCTTCAGTAATTCGGTGGTACATTCCAATTTGAGCCAAAAAGCTAGACGTCCCGATAAATTCGGAATTCATTTTTGTAGTGCTGTGATTATTCGTTAAATAACACTGTGACACATTGCTAAGGTCGTCCAGTGTAAATCAAAGTTTGACTGCAGTTTCTAAAAGTACTTGGTGAATATAGCAACTCGTCACATAAGTTTTAGTCAAATCGGCTCCAGTATTTTTTTTTTTTTTAATCGGTTTCAAAAAGTGTGGCCGAGAATTAAGTTGCGCACTCACTTATGGCTACATCTTGTAACCCGTTCCATATTTTATTTCCCTGTCAATGACAAAGCTTTAGCCCTAGACTCATTTAAAATAATTGTAGTACAAACTGACCCCAAAAAATTCCATCTAGGAGGTAAAAATTGTAAACGCTTCAAAAATTTTTGGATTTTTTCACCTCTTTTTTTAACATATCTTGCCCAGAGCTCCCAAGCCGGTAAGAATTTTTTGAAATTTTTTTTTGATTAAAATATAGAAAAATTATAACTGTTCAACTCCCTCGAGTACACTTATTGCATCTGAGTGTTCCTTGATCAAGAAAAATCTCAAAATTACCCTTTAAATATGCTTCAAAACTTTTCATTCAACGCAGATGGTTCAGAATCGTGAAACTTATTTGTATTTGAATTTTTAAAAAATGTATTCCGTATGATTCGGCCAATGCATAATCGACTAGCCGATGCCAGGCGCGTACGCAGACAACTATTTTGGAAGGGGCTTTTAACGGATTCCTCACAATTCGGAGTGGATTTGAACTTTTGAGAGCACCCCCAGGCTAAGTCACTGGCCGATGCTATCGCTTTCATTTTTTTTTTTTTTTTTTTTTTTTCTTAGTTTGTGTTCTCTCAAAAAGCAGATCCAAGACGTTGAGGTCGCTTTCAATTGCTTTGGTTTTGAACATAAAGTGCGGACGTTGATGATGCAACTGTGTTGAGTGTGTGTAACAAGGCAACGTCAGTGTCAATACGGCAATATGCTCGCTCGGATGGTCCTTGGTCGGATGTTACTAGATTTGTGTGCGTGTGTGTGTGTGTGCGTGTGTGTTTGCTTGAGTGTTTCGGACAGCATTGGCCCATGTAGAAATGTTTGGTGGGGATAAACACAACAGTTCAATTGGTGGTCAAGGTTGATGGCGTGTAAATTGAATTAGTATTTCTATTGGTGGAATCCTTAGATGATTCAGTGCCAAAGATGCTATTTCTATGGCTCAAATGAATTTGTTTTTCATTGGAAGTGTTAGAGCTAATAAGAAGAAAAACAGAAAAGAAAAAGAAAAAAAACAAAATTGAGTGCTGTCCAAATAAACCTTAAAGTGTTCAAAATAAACGCTCAGTTTTGCTGCAAAATTAAATGGAAAATAAAACTTGCACAGAAAACGCAAGTTTCATTTGTTTGCCTGTTTGTTTGTTTGTTTATTTTGTTTTGTTTGTTATGGCTCTTGTTTTCCTTCCTATTATACAACAAATAGCAGTATGATCCTGATGCAGGAAGATTGCAAATATAAACACGGCTCCAAGTAGGTACAGCGAAAGGAAACGGAAGAGCTTACCTCAATCATTCATGGTCTCGATGTCTTGCCCTACATACACACATACAAATTAACATAGATAAATACGTACAGACAATTCGCAGAAGCGGATGTTCGTTCTCTCTGAATGATGTTGAAAATTCCAAAATGACGAGGAAATCCTATTTGAAAAACCATTTTCGAACAAAGAATAAGAAGTAAAATGAGAATGAGAATAATAATAAGAAGAAGAAGAAAAAGGAAACATTGACATTTTTTTTTTGCTGAAATTCAACCACCAATGACACAAAACCCGATTCTGAGAAGCCTTCTAAATTCAACGTTTTCAAAGTATCCCCATTCAAAAGAGAAGAAAATTCATTTCTTGGGAAACTATAAAGCTGAAAGGAAATTTTTTTTGTTTTGTTTTTAGTCAATTTCTCTCTTAGGCAATTGCGCTTTGTGCCGACCATATAAAAGACATCTTCGGTTCAAAGATTCAAATCTTCGTGCTAGACGTGTACCTACGTAGAAAAATATTTCAGAAGGACTTTTATGCATTGTGTTAGTTCGTAGTTCTGTGCAATTTGGAAGCAGTTCGAACCCTCAAATCCCTCACACCTGAGTGCGCTATCGCTTCTTTGCGATTAAAAGGGTTAAAGCGAAAAAGAGACAAATTTTGTTTTTTGTCTTTTTGTGTTCGCTTTGAGTTGTCGCCGAAAGATATGACAAAGATAAATGTGTTTAAATGTCAAACTTTCGCAATTTTCTATTGCCCAGTGAAATTTGTGGATGCATTGATATTTGATAATATGTAATTTTTGTTAATTTTTTAGTATGTACCAGGGTTACTCCATGACATTTATTGCACTTAAAGCAGCACTATGGTACAAGAGCCAAAAAGTCGGCCACAAAAAGTGTAATTTTCAAATTTAGATTTTATAACAAATTTTTATACTCATGGGTTTTCAATACTCCCTGATGTATAAACGATTTTTTAACTCTTTTTAATATTTCTTGCCCATAGCTATCAAAACGGTAAGAAATTTTTTGCACATTTTTTGATTAAAATATAGAAAAACCAGAGGAGCCAGCCTTCGAAGAAACGAATGTCTCAAAAATCAATTAGGTACTAAATATTTTCAACAAAAAATTTAGTTAAGCAAGTAAAGCTTTCTGATAAACACTATTTTTTTAACCTCACCCTCCCTCTGCCACACTTTCCCACCCTGCCTCTCTTTACCACACTCATTCACCCTATCTCCCTCTCTTCCTTTCTCTTTCGCTATCGCTCTTTCCCTATCTTTTCCCCCTCTTTCCATCGCTTTCCCACTCCCCATCTTTCCCTCTCCCCCTCTTTCCCCTCATTCACTCTCTCCCTCTTTTCCCTTCTTCCCCTCTATTTACCCTCTTTCCCTCTATTTACCCTCTTTCCCTCTATTTACCCTCTTTCCCTCTATTTACCCTCTTTCCCTCTATTTACCCTCTTTCCCTCCATTTATCCCCTTTCCCTCTCTTTCCCTATCTTTTCCCTTTTTACCACTCTTTTCCCCTCTTTCCCTATCTTTTCCCTTTTTACCACTCTTTTCCCCTCTTTCCCATCTTTCCCCTTTTTTATCCCCCCTTTCCCTCTCTTTCCCCCTTTTTTCCCCTATTTCCGTCTATTTACCATCTTTCACTCTTTACCGCTCCCTTGTCCTCTCTTATTAAATGCACGAAGTATTTCCATACAAACTTTCATCCCCTATTTCAACTCCTTACAGCCCTTGTTTTCGCATTAAAAACCAGCCTATGTCCTTTCTCAGGGTCTTGACTATGTACGTAATAAATTTCATATAAATCGGTTCAGTAGTTTAGGCGCGATTAAGAAACAAACAGACATACTGAGTACTTTCGCATTTATAATATTAGTAAGGATTACAGCTAGAAAACTTCCTTGAATACACTTACTGCATTTGAGCGTTTGTTTTCAAAGCTAAAAGCTTTTTACCCAAAATCAAAAGAAAATATTTTAAATCACCCTTTAAATATGCTTCAATTTTTTGATCCAACGCAGATGGTTCAGAATCGTGAAACTAATTTGCAATCAGTGTTGCACTGTTTTTTTTTTTTTTTTTTTTTTTTTGGTGACTAACTTTACACCAACAAATTTTTTAGTTCAAAAATCATCAAACCTCATGTCGACTTGCTTATCATTCCCTCGCACACACACACACAGACAGACTTAATTGGCTTCAAAGTTGTGCCAGTTTTACACTTTTTGTCAACCGCTAGCAACAACAACACAGCTCCGCTTAAGACTGATGCCTCCGAAAATTGTTCGAGGTACGGTATATCTAATAATACGGTATGGTATAACTAATGTTGAAGAAGGATATTGTTCAATCCTTGGCGCCATGTTCGGCGATGGTGGTGCTTTATGGTTGGGAACAAGTGCGTACATTAGAGATAAATTTCAAATAGACGCTCGTAAAGATAACAACTTGTCGCGTTGTAAGACGCGATTCGAACAAATTTTCAAAAACAAATGAACATTGTAAAGTGGCCAATTGTTTTGGTGATTTCTTTTTTTTTTTTTTGCTCTTTATTAGAAATCGGAAATCAGAATTCAAAAGTTATTCAAATCGAAAAAAAATGTTTAAAAAAAAAAACCAACCGCTAATGCAAAAATTTATTTCGGGCGGGGTTTTTAGGCACTACAAACATTTTTACCATACAATATAAAGTGAGTATTTCCTCGCATTACTTTGTGGTTCCTTGCATTACGGAAAAGGAGGGCTGTTTGTACCTCCCAAACCGCACCGTGCGTACGCGCCTGAATGAAGCGTCGTAAAATGTTTAAAAGAATATTTATATTTTAAGATCGAATACGGATATAGAATGAAACTATTGAATCGTAAAGAATATTTGCCTTGTTTCCATATCAGTTAATTTGTTTGTGTGTTCGTACATCCAAATAGTCGATTTTTTTTTTTTTAATGTAAATACTTTTCGCACTCTCCAAGTCGAGGACATAAATTTAATGAAGCGTAGCTTGCGAAATTTCCGTTTTTTTGATGTCTTATGCTTCAGATTCTATTTTATTTAACTTCGTTGGTGCTTTATCTCTTTGCGAGGGAATCATTTTCATTGAAATTACGCCGTTGAACATACATGGAGGCGGTCTTGTTTGAAAGTCCTTGCTTGGAATTCGAACAAGCGCAAATGCGTGTTCAACCATATGTAGTCAGCTTCCTTCTTCCAAAATCCTTTTGTCTTTCTGCTCAATTTGGAAGGCATGCTCTCAACTAAATGTAGTTTTGTTTGCACTCACTACTTCGATTTTTTCTTCTTTTCATAACACTGTGATAGTGAGGGCTCGGGTTGTGTTGAGTTTTGTAAAATTAAAGCATACTTTATGGGGCGAAAAAAATTTTTTTCTTACGAACATTTAGCAAATAAGTTTAGCGAAGTTGAACTTCAAACTGATTTTCTAACCTCAAAAAAAATTCAAATTGAAGTTAAAAATCTACTTGAATCTAAACTTTATGTGAGTTGCACAGAATTTGTACCCCACAAAATATGCTTTAAATGTCACGGTTGTCTAAAATAAAAAAAAAAGTCGAATGGATTATTGTTAAGTACGTCTGCCGTTATTGTCCTTACCAGAAATATTTCTTTTCATAAAAAGCAAAATAAAACAACATGGCGGACTGCGGAAAAAGTGTCGAAAATTTTATTTATTTTTTTTTTTTTTGTAACAAATCGTAAAAAAAATTAGTCAGTGCCGTAGCAATTCTGTTTTGCGTGAGGGGAACAATTATTTTTCCAATTTGCGTGGGGGGGCAAAATTATTTTTTCAATTTTATTCATAGGCAAAAACCAAAATGCGTGGGGGGGCAAAGCCCCCTCTTGCCCATATGGTTGCTACGGCACTGAAATTAGTAATAAAATTCGAAAAAATATACGGCAAGAACTACTAATAAATGGAAGAATATATTAAAGTTTCAAAGCTATCGGTTCGATGGTTTGGTTTTTAGGTCGTTGGCCGTTCCAAAAATTGACGTTTCGCGAAAAATGCGCTTAAAATTTCAAGAGCAAACAAAGTCTCTTGGGGAGCGTTGGCGATTATGAGCTGTAACTTGATCAATACAAGGAATTTTGGTCTGATTTTTTCGCAGTATATTCTCAGTAGGTTTTACAAATCGATTTTTTTTAAGTAGTTACATCAGAAAACCTCCTTAAGGCCCATTTACTACTGTTCCCGTCTTAAAATGTAAAAATTTAAGAATTTTTTTTGTCTTTTTTTGCACCCTAAATATCCAGTTTGGTATTGAAAACTTACAGAAAATCTTCATGATTAAATCGTTCAACATTTTCAATATTTATATTAAACACCTAGATGTATGCTTTCGAATATTTCGATGCTTTCGAACCATTTTATATAAGTAATTTAAAAGCATTTACCCTATGGAACTTTACTAAGTCTTTAAGAAGATTCAAACGACACCTCAAAATTCTTGCTCATAATATAGTTCTTAAAAGAACAAAGCACAAATATTCATAATATTTATAGGTATCCTTTCAAGTGTTGAGCTTAAATATTTTCTATTGCGCTACTCATAATCACAAGCTCATTATGAAATTTTCATGTTGAAACATTATTAAATCAAGGCCTCTGTTAAATCAGGCAATGAGTTTTTCTTATCTTCCTTACGATATTGTCGGCTATTAAAGAGAGAAAAATATCCTTGAAAGGAATAAGTTGGAATAGTTGGAGCTTAAAAGCAGTAGCATTCTCCTTTTATAATTGCAACAGCATTATTAAGAGCCACTCCAGATGAGCTCTCAGCCATTATCCTGCAATAAACAAACTAATGCTGGACAGGTGCTTTCATTCTAATTGAGTCGTTCGTGTTGAAAGATTTTTGCTCCTTTCACTTCAAATTTTTAAATCTCTATATTGTATAGAGCATAAAATTTTTGCATTCCTTTGCTGTTTACAGTCCGACTTGAGTTCGTTCCATTCTATTCACGGCTAACCAAGAATATTACATACCTTTCGTAGCCTTCTTCGATAAGGAATTTACGAGAAAATTCCGCATGGTCGAAGGAATTGGATTTGATTCGAATTGAAACAACTATGAAATTCTGTTAGTTTCATATTTTCAAAGGAAGGTAATAAAGATGCCACGAAAAGCAGCGAGCTGAAGACATCGCATCGGACAAGAAGAATGCCTTTAAATTGTCTTAATTCTTAAATTTTTAAACCTTTAATCATTCTTTTATAATGCTAAGACATATTTCCATTCTTACATCTTTTTAATGAACCTCACGAAACTCGGCGCTCCAGCGCTGAACTAACATACTGACAAAAACACACAAAAAAGCTCACCAGAGCTCTCTACCGCCATTTTCGCTAATGCTCGAAGTTAGGTGACAAACATTTCTAATTACCACCTGTTTGATGGTTCTTCCCAACGCTTTCATCGAGAGAACAACCCAAAAAATTTGTGAAAATTTAAGGATAAATTTTACTTCATTTACCTCGAATTTACCGCCGTGGTTGTCGCGCGTGCTCTGCCACAAGGAGGCGAGAATCGCGTTACATGAAATGCGGTTCTCTAGGACTCGTAAAGCGTAAGTCCATAAAATTAATTCCCAACCTGTCGTACGATTTCGGGCTAATTACAACGAATGATGACAAGCCGTAAAGTTGTGATGAAAATGAAATTAGATTGCCATCGCCAAAGGGGGTGGAATGAGTGTGATGCTGAAACGTTGCTTTTTGAAATGAAAAAAGAAAAAAAAATTTAAAAAAAGAAAAAAAAATAGAAAAAACTCTCCATGTGGCAAACACATAGCGAAAGGGTCAAAAGACTGAACAGAAAAAAATGTTCAGTTGGCTTCGACTAAAGTTCAATTCAACAGAGAGCTTTTCAAAGAATGGCCAAAAAAGATGGGCGAAAAAATGAAAAAGGATAGTAGAAAACGCTAATTCTTTCGTTATCAAAACATATTCGGATGTTAGAATCTATTGGGTTTTATTCATACAGTCGACTCCCGGTAATCCGATTTCTGACTAATCGGGAACCCCTGTAATCCGACATTAATCGGGGGTGTCACGGAAATCGACTCGATATTGAAAAGTTTCGAAAAACAGCGACTTCAGAGTATACCATATAGAACATTATCGTTGGATCTGTAATAGTCGGAATAGAATCCTGTAGGAAGATCGGGGTTATTTGGTACCCTAGCGTGTAGATATCTACTATAGGAAAAAGCACCAGTAAACGAGTGGAGGAGACACGGACAGCAGAACCTAACTAGTTGCATGATCAATGAGGCGTCTACAGGTCATTTTTGCTCAAACATTAATCCAACATATTTGCTGCGCGTGAGTGAGATAAGTTCGTGGCTAGTTCAAACGCCAGTGTCGATTTCGAAGGACACGTCCGTGTTTAAATTGACAGTTCAATGCTTTGGCGGGGAAATTTTGAGCGAGTAGTACTGTTGATTTGGGGATTAGTCGAGGAGTAATTCTGCACTAATTCGATTTTCTGCAGGGAAGATATTCTTTTGAAAGAAATTTCGGACTATGTATGGGGGGGTCTAAGGCAGTACTGTATGATAATTCGACAAATTCAATAGTTCGACAGTGCCCTGCAAAACGGTTGTCGGAGTCCCGAGGGCCATCTGTATGACTTTATGGGATCATACAGTAATATGGACTGATCCAAGTGTAGCCTTCGGTCAGTCCTTCATGTCTAGTCCCCCCATAATTCCACTTCTAATGTATTCAACTGACCTTTTTAACATGGGACTGTGATAATTGAGATCGGAACATAGTTGTCAGGGAAGCTTAGGGACCGTAGGTAAAATTTATTTTTTTCGGTCAATTAGTCTATTATTGTATCGAGTTAATGTAACGTTATTTCGTGTATTTTTTATGGTTGTTCAAAGTGCCGAAATAACGCCTAGAGAAATAGATAGAATAATTAAAACCGGTAGGATTTGGACCGGTCAAAGGCCAGTCCTTCTTAAGAAATTGACCGGCTAATTACTGCAAGGATGTTCAACCCATTTTATACAAAGGCAAGTTTATGTGCATTTGTTGTAAAAGGATGATGTTGTTCATGCCCGGTTATGTTCAAGGTAGCCAGAGCTCCATAAGGAATATAACTTTGAAAAGCTCCTTTTTTTTTAAATAATTTCTTTTTTTTTTTAACTCTATCATTTATTAATCCTCTATCCGAGGATTACGAAAGTATAAAAGTGCATATTGGCGTCATATAAAAAAACTCTTAAGTCATTCTTAAACTTTACTTTTTACCTTAACTTCTCATTTCGACCCCACTGTCTTCTTCAATTTTCAATTATTTTTTCCACGTCTGAAACGCTCTAATATGGTTTATATGAGAAATCGAATTATTCTTGTTTTTTATTACACATCCCGGTAGTAGTTGAAGAATTTAAAATACTCTTTTTACGATTGCTTTCCATTGAGTTAATTACATTCCAACCTGACCTTTCCAGTAGTAGCAGAAATTCGCTTGAATAAAGTTTTTTTCTTTCTTATAAACTTTACATGACTTTAATGAATCTTCCTTTAAGTAGGAGCTAGCAATAAATAATGAATCTTATTTCTAAATATAACTGAACTTAACTCCTTACACAGCGAAAAGAATATAATATAATTTTTGGTTCCAACGGGTCTCAATTCAAGTGACGACTGGGCTGCTGTTGATTTAGAGCCACTCCGCACACTTTAGTGCCGTTCAGCCGAGGTTCACCTCTGTTGCTAGGTATGAGCATTGTACGTGCACTGGCGTGGTGCATCAAACTTAGTGACTCCTTGAAATGGCTGGAGCGGCTACTATGTTGGTAGTGAAAAGCATTCAGCTGGCACGAGCGAGGTGCCTCAATATGTGTGACACGCACGAGCGAGGTGCAGCGGACAAAGAGTCAGTATTATGCTCCGAAAACAATAGATGCGGACGGAAGGTCCTTTCTTCTTAAACGTGTTCGACTTGTTGAACTATTAAGACTTCTTGCCAGCTGGTTCGAGTGATATTTTAAATTCTCGTTGTAGGATTATTTCTATAGAGCGAGACAAATAATGTAAATTTAATTTTTTTTTTTTTAATTTTTAAATGTTTAATTGGATGAAAAGAAGATTTTAATGTACTCATTTAAGATACTTAACAGGATGTAAGCTGTTCTTTCGAAAATTTTTGAGTAATTATATTAGTTTTTATCTGTTTGTACGGGACAAAAGTATCATTTTCTGTGGAATGCTCCAGCGGAAGCGCAGACATTTCCCCATAACTGAATGCTTGAATTAATTAGCAACGTTAAATTTGCCCTGGAATGTATGCAGCACAAAATTGCAGCTTCCACAAAATACAGCACTTACCTTAATTAAATGCATTTTCTGTTAAATTAACACTGCTTAGAGCGCATTTTTTCCTTTTTCGAATTGAAAATGATTCTGTTGAAGGTTACTTACTTTTGTCTAAACGTTTTCTTTTTTCAAAAAAAAAAAAAAAAAAAAAAAAAAAAAAAAAAAAAAACCCAAAAACAGCAAAAAAAAATTACGGAAACTCTCATAGTAAGACCTAAAATAATGTGTACTTTACAAAACAGGGAAAAAATCCTTTGAAAGTCAGATAAAAACTTGCAGTACAACATGCTCAACATCCATTGAATAGCTGTTGAGTATTTTGAGTGGCCACTTAAGCAAACTTTTTTACTTTTCCCTTTTTGCGCCATTCTCTCGTCTCTTCACTTTTTTTTTTTTTTTTTTTTTTTGGAGAAGAGTTTTGTGGTTCGTGCAAGAATTTAGTCACGTACTTTTCTACGTTCTGCATTGGGTTCGTGCGGTATTTTTAGTCCAGTTTTTCGTTTTATTTTATTTTGTATTTTTATTATTTTTCGCTTCCTTTGAATAACACGAATTTTGTGTTGCTTTCAACGGTCCTTGATGAATTGCTATAATGTTTTTAAATATCCGAAGGCTTTGGAGATAAATGTTCGGATTGCCTATTTCGATGAACGAACGAGACAAGGCATTGAGTGATACAATTTGGGCAGAAGGAAGATTTTTCATTAAAAATTTAGGAATTTGAATATTTAATGCCCCGATTATGTTTTTACAATCTGTTTAGTCTGGCCAACTTTGAAGAGAACACAACTAGATTTCATTACCTAATCATGTTTTACAACCAAAACTAGTAAATTGTATGATTTTGACAGTTCTCACAACTGGAAATTACTTTCGTTGTCTTCCATAATAGTCAAAAACTTACAGCACAACTAAAAACGAACTTGTTAAGCTAGCTGTAAAACATAACACCGAAATGTCAACTAGTCTTCATATTACAACTACAGTCGACTCTCGTTAATTTAAACCTAGGACAATTCAACATACAACATACACTGAGCCTTTATCGAGTGAGCAATTGTAAGGATTCGCTCAATTATAAATGTCCTTACTAAAAAAAAAAAAAAAAAAAGAGTAAGGATGTCATAGTCAGTACAATATCCGACACAAATAAACGCTTGTTAGCTTCATTTATTTCAGTATTTTTTTTAAAGCTGACCCGAAGAACGAACACGACCATTAAGACAAAATATTCTGGAGATCGCCAACAGCTTAAAGAAACCTTCTGTGCTGAAGTCTGTTCAATTACATTACTTACGGCCCCGTTTTTGCTATGCCCGCTTTATTTGAAAGTTGCCGGGCTACCTCGCCATTCGGTTCTACTACCTAAAAAACGAACTCACGATTTTTATTTGAGGTTTATTCTCTCAGTGCATATTTTAATTGAGTTTTTAGAAAAAATTAGACGACTTTTTTTTTTAAATAAATATGTATTAAATAATTTTATTTCTGTTTTTATGTGATATTTATATAAAAAAAAAGTGTGGCATATTTTCCGGGGAAAAGAAAGTCGTCTCATTTTTTCTAAAAACCCAATTAAAATATTAACCACTCATCGGATTTTTTTTTCCTTGGTCTTGAATGACTCTTAGAAATCCCTCTTGTATATAAGATAGCCTGAACTTGAATACTGGATCTTTCTCGGAAATTATATGGGTTTAAAATCAGGTTTTTGTAAAAAATTGTTAAAAATTTTATAAAAATTTTGCCTTTATCGACCTATAGCACCCAAACTGTTGAACAGATTTCATCCATATGTATGAGGGATATGTCGTATTTTTACTCTTCTTTCATATAAATTAAAGATTTTTTGAAACGGTCGAACGATAATGGGGCTGCGACTAAAAAATATTGACAAAAATTCGCAAAATCTTTCCTAGCGGATATTTAAAAAACGCGAGCTAACTTTCAAATTTTAAGCATATATTTAGATTCAGCGAAACAAATTCTACAAAAAAAAAAATTGGTTTCAAGTCAAAGGCACGCAAAAAGTTCGATTTTGTTGTGTAGTGTAATTATGCCGGAGAAACCATAGGTCAAATGTGAGTTTTAATCCTGCGCTTTTGGTAAACAAAGGATTTCCATGCTATATTCGAATTATTTTTATCGTCATTGTTGGTGGTTAACCCCAAGTCTAGGATCTCATTTTACTGGTGAAATTCTCATCTTTGTCGAACGAAAGGATCCACGTTAATGAGCATACTTTTAAGTGCAATCAGTTGTCATCTCAATAATATGTCTCGTTAAGATCATCATAAGAATGAAGCGTTCAACATTTTTTCGAGAAAATTTCAATTTTTTGTTGAACCCTGATGGCTCGAAATGATGAAATAGCCAAAATGAGGACAAATTTTGTTAAATTGCGCTCAGCTTTGACGGCATAGATAAAGTGAACTTTTGCGACAAATGATTGAAATGACCTTAATGCGTGGAATCTCTTTCCAGCAAATCATTAGGCAGGGATATACATAGGAATGATGTTCAATCATTTTGGGATCATGAAGTGCAAAGCTAAAATGGATGTTACAATCGATTCCTTTTAACGCATTGACCCATTTGAATAAAAAGGATATGTACGTTATTTAGCTTTAATCCTTTGGAATGGATGATGTCTTAGCGAAACGTTAGTTTTAAAATTACGAACGCATGCAAGGCTTAAAACATAGCGACGATATAATAAGATTCTAGTGTGTGTTTTTCAAATCCAATTACAATGTTTACTAAAACACTGAAGCCTGATTGATTGATCCGCATCGGAAAAAGCTTATTTAAATGAGATTCAGAAT
This sequence comes from Chlorops oryzae, assembly GCA_020466095.1. Taxonomy (NCBI): domain Eukaryota; kingdom Metazoa; phylum Arthropoda; class Insecta; order Diptera; family Chloropidae; genus Chlorops; species Chlorops oryzae. The sequence goes on along the minus strand of CM035806.1, from coordinate 20,330,661 downwards.
ATTCTGTACGAAACAAAATAAATGGGAATAAACAAGCTTACGAGTAGATCTCTAAATTAACACTTCAATCGCTTCTGACCTTCATTTAATGGGTAATCCTTTCAATCGAATGTGCTTATGGAACTATTCGCTTTCATTTGTGATGGACACAAGTAAATAGACGCCTGTAGAGAGGGTTGAAAGGCCACACATTGGGGTTCTTCACTAAAAGAGAATTCGATATCGAGCTCCCAAAATTATGCAAAAAGTATATCACAAATATTTTCGCTGTTCGTAGTGTTCTGCCTAAAAAGGGGAAGGGGGTCGATTCCATGAATATTTTTTTCCAATGACTAAATTTATAATCTTATATCAATTACGTTACTTTATTGATAGCGAGGCCAACCACAAATCCATATTAATTGATCCCTAAAAATATACGTGTCAATATTTTGCAATGTTTCCGATGCTGGAACTCCGTTGTTTTCTCGAAAACACCCATATTTATACACACCTTTCGAAGGGTATTGTGGAATTTTACGGATGATGTAAAAGCTGGAACTAAGTTCCATTGGAAAATACTAAAAAATTCATTTATTTTATTTATTGACCTGCATACTTTTAGGGCTCAATTGAAACATATTTAATTGACCTGTTGATAGCGACAAATGGTTTATCAATGCGCTTAAAATCATACTGTGATATCTTTAAGCTCTTAAAGCAATAATTTATAAGTAAGACGAGAGAAAATAATTAAATTCATCACCTAAAAGCACGCTTATAAATGCTAAGAATATTCTTGGCTGTCGGAGATTTGTTCATTCTTGTAGGTTTGTTCATTTAAGGACATTATGAGCAAGGATTTTAGGCGTTGTTTGAATCTTCTTAAAGCCTTAGTTAAATTCCATAGGGTAAATGCTTTTAAATTATCAAGGCTTGTATTTTGTTGCTTTTATAAATTCAAAGCATACTTTATGGGGCAACACGTTTTTTTTTTTTTCTTACCAACATTTTGCGAATAAGTTAACCGAAGTTGAACTTCAAACTGATTTTCTATTGTCAAAAAAAATTCAAATTGAAGTTAAAAATCGATTTGAATCTTAACTTTATGTGAGTTGAACAAACTTTTGACTCCATAAAGTATGCTTTAGTTTTATAAAAGCAACAAAATCCAAGCCCTGAAATTAATTTAAATAGGTTCTGTTACCCAAATTATAAGCAGAGACAATCTTATTTTAGGATATTGTGCCGATACCGCATGCATTTGTTCGACCTCAAATGTCACAATTAAATAAATATCAACTTTGAAGCTGAAATTCTCAGATTGAAGGAGAGCTCCCACATAACAAAAATAACTTTCTTCAAATATATATGAATAATTGCTTGAACATTTTTGAATTTGTTACAAAATATCAGTCTATCATCGTTGAAATCAGCTTTGGTTATCAACACATGCACTTCATTCTATTGTCGTCAGAATCGTTGCAGGATGTATGCAAAATCAAGGCGGAAGGAGAGAGATAGTGAAATAGTGAGAGAGAGAGAGAGCGAGCGAATTTGCCTTGCATTTGAGCAATTTATACTACAATTAAATCCTTTGGCATTAGGAAACGATAAGCGCCAAGTCATGGTATTTGAATGAAAGGAGCATAAAATTTGGGGAAATGCTGAAAATGCAGCATGCGGAAAACTCAGTTTCAGCAGTTTTTCCATTTCTGCTTGTCACATGTCTCTCTCTCTCTCTTTCTTTCCCCGCTTTCTCCTTCTGGCGCTTGGCGTTTTTATTCCCGATGATATGATGTCTTCTGACAGAAAATGACAAATTACTCTATCATCGCAGATAATGAAAAGTTGAAAGTCATCAGGTGGAAGCCGGCGGCATCCTATCTTCGTAGAATGACATGAATACCCATTAATGATGATCCCCGATGTTTTCTTGCGCAACCTTTTACCGTTGGTGGGTCCTTTTTGTTTTGCTGTGTTGCTTATTTCCTATGAATTTAAAATTTAAAAGAAATTCTATTGCGCTAACGAAAGCAAAAAAAAAAAAAAAATGTAGTGAGCAAGAGAAAAATATTGTAACACGATATTAATCAATAATTTGAAAGAAAAAATCAAAGCATTGCCAATGGGCATCGAAGACTTTACAACTTCAATAAAAGAAAAACTTAACTCATGGCTTTAAGATCAATTTGCAACAATAAATAAGAAGAATAAGAAAAGGCAAAACAAAAAAAAAAGAGAAAAAAAAAATGTACAGCAACAAGAAAATACATGTCATCCCAGCCTGTAAAAGACATTAATCTTTTTCGAATCGAATGGAGATTTTTGTTTGAACTGCTTTGCAATTCGGTTGGCGGCGAGGGTATATCCAATCTTAAACTTTGATCCCACTCATAGGAAATTTTTGGCTGTAAACAAGAAACTTTTATCGACTAAAACACGTACACTGGGAATCAAGTTTGCCAAAAAATTTATGCACAAACTTGACTTTCTCTCTAGGGCTTTTAAGCTATCATTTTTTGTTGTTGTTTTTTTTTTCTTTCTTGCTTTCGTTGCGGTTGGATTCGTCTCAAATGAAGCAAATCGATTCTATGATTTATGATTCTCAAATGTCTACTTTTCCGATTTAGTCAATATCTGTTTAAAATATTCAGAGAGATAGAGAATACCGACATATACGGGATCAAAAATGAAGGGGGAAAGTAAAACAAACAGAAAATAGAATTACATCAATTCTTCGAAACTCTTCAATCTTCTCCGGACTTTTATGTTCGCAAGAAAGGAAAATATTTGCATACCGCACACTAATCACTGAATCGGTATAATTTCATATTTTTCCAATCAATTTTTTCATCCCTCTCGTAACGAAGATATCAACTTGCTAAAAAGGAGTAGTCTGAGGTTACTCGGAACATGACTATTTAGTCCAAAAAAAAAAGAAGGGGTGTTTTATAGTTATATGAGAATTGATTAGACCTTGAGTAGAAACAATTGGGTCTAGAAGAAGAAGTGTAGATCAAAACATAACCCAGCTGGCACATATGGCACAATTGACCTCTAAGTGACCACAGGAGGTCCACTCTTAGGTTATGTGTCAACGACAGCTAAAAATTATGCTAAAAAAAGACACTGAGGCGTTGGTAGGCAAATTCAAATGGAGAAGTCCTGGTATTTTTGTAACTAATCTGTTAGTATTTGGAGAGCAGGAATTACTGCAGGGATGCTTGACACAATTTTACAGTAGGAAAAAAATACCCAGAAAAATCACATTTATATTAATCTAAATTCATCAGTTAATTAAATATTCTTAATATAAAATTTATAAAAATTTAATTTTTTCAGGCTTTGAAAGAGATTGGATGTTTGTTCGAGAAATGCAAATTTTCAAGTGCTGCCGGCTTTTTTAACTAGTGTATGTGATATATTTCTTCCTCGTGATCAATGCACAATTAAAAAAAAAAAAAAATTCTGTCACTTCTTCTCGTATTTTCGCAATCTCTGAAGTTTTTGACTCAATCTCTTACGAATTTCCCACAATGAAAAATGAATTAGAAAATAACCAAATTCAGGCAATAGAAAATAGTAGTTTATGTGTATGTATATTCAATAGTGCTTGGACCATCTCTAGGAAACATAGTTCAAATACTTCTATGGTTGAAGAGTAAATCACTGAAACTCTATAATTTTTAGCGCCAAAAAGTTTTCCTTACGAGTAGGGCAACAGCAAATTTATAATTTCAGCAGCCAAAATTATGCATTTAAATATTCCGAATATTTTCGATAGTTTTAACTATAGTCACTATAGTGACATATCTCTGGCTCTGGGATAGCGTAGGGTATGCATGCTATGCTCTTGATCCCAGGGTCCGAGAATCGATTCCCGGCACAGGCGAAATGGAGTGTAATGTTCCAAGACTAGCACTGGTTTTCCAAAAAATCTCATGTTTGGGGCACACTACATAATAAGACACCTCCTTGGTATCACAATGGGCCGATTAACGGCCTAAGTGGCAGCCACTTCAACCTAAGGACCCTAACCTAGATACAAATCTGTTCAATTTTGTCGATTTTCCACTGTATTTACATCATGAGGGGAGAGATTTGAAAGGTGTGCGTGCGGATATCTTTAGAGCCTCAATTAGGCTCCTCTTAAAATGATATTAATTCGTTGTTAAATATTCCAAAGCATACTTTTAGGTGCTGATTTAAATATTTTCTGTTGCCCTACTTACCCAGCCAACACATATACGGAGTGATTCGAAAAAGAGTGTAAAATGATTCCTAATAGAGCTCTTCGAAGTAGGCCTTTTGCCAAGGCCTCAAAAATATAAAAGCCTAGGAGCATTTTGGGAGACCAAACGAGGCTCTTAAGAAGCATTCTAGCAATCTTGAAAGATAAATTTTGAGATCCCACAAAAACTACACTTTTTCCCTATTAGGCTCCGAGCTCTTTTCTTCAAAAAAAAAACTCCCTAATTTAGAGCTCCCGTCAGAGTGTTTTAGGAGCACTTATGCTACGGAAAATGAGTCGTTAGGAGCTCCATGCGGACTCCTTTGGTTGGCTGGGTATGCGAAATAGACTTTTTGGTTTTTTAATGATCAGAGCTAGCAGCAACAAATTTTCGAAAATAACCATCCCATTCTCAGCGGTAACCACAATGGTTACCAAAAAGGAAGATGATTTATGCGTCTTCTTGGAAGATACACTTAGTATTTATGCTCTACGAGACGAACGGCTGTAACCAAACAGTGCCCGAACAGAATTCAAAAGTCATACAACGTAAGCACATTTGTTATACCATGGCGTGTCTAAAACATATACCATCGGAAATTGAACCGATCTTGTTTATTAAAAACTTACTTTGCCCATCATTCTTTAACTCCGACTGGACTTTCAAATGTATGTATACACTTTGCTTTAGTTGAAAATAAGCTACTAGAGTTACCCCCCGTGTATGTGGCTTAAAATTCACAAAAAAAAAAGAGAGAGATTCTCTTTCCTTTACCTTCAATTTAAAATTTCAAAACATGTTTTCAAATGTAAGTGGACTTTTCGTTACGCATGCGCACACTTACAGTTCGTCCCAAGAGAAATTCACCTTTGGATTTCGTGGTGAGTTTTCGTATTTAATGTAAACAATTCTTTGACGCTCTTATAACTATTTAAAACCAAATGGAGTTATACGAGAATTCGTATCTTGGTCGATTCGCACAAGAATGGCGATAGTTTGTCAATAAATAAATACATATTTTCCTCTTCCAGGGTAAGAGTAGAGTTCTTGATAACACAATGCTACAGCGTTTCTGCCATTTTTTTTTCTGTTGGTTATTTTTTGTTATTAAAGGGCCCCTCAATCTAAAAAAGTCAATGGTTTGATGGATTTAACCCTTTGAGCGCCGAATTTTAACCTGCTGTCTAATACCATTATTTTCGACTCCAAGCAAAAGGTGATGGTGAGTTGTTGAACCAGGCGAAGTTTTGAGATGTTTTGATCAATCATATATGTAGGTGCTGAAATAAAAAATCTCCAAACAGAAAAAGGCCTAGAACTTTTTGAACAACCATTAAATTTACAAACATTTCCTGTTTCCTCATTTTTGGGTATTTGCTACTGTGCGAGCATACGATTTTACGTTACGTATACGACAGGTAGGTATGTAGGTCCTCAGTGCGTATACGTAATGTATGATCCCACAGTAGGACCAAATACCCACGTTAAAAAAATAAAAATGCAGTTTTTTGCTGCATGGTTGCTAATTGGAATACCACTGTTAGATTTCAAAAAAAAACCCAGCAAGTTAGCCTTCGTAGCCAAGACACGAACAATTGTTACAACATCCTCCCCGCTCTCTTATACTATATACGAAAACCATTTTCTTTAGTGAGAAACGTTTGTAGGCATCTCGGCTTAAAAAAAGAATCTTGACCAGGCTTTAAGGTACTGTTCGGACTTTCTGAATTGATCCTGTTACCCAAATCATGCCGAAAAGAATCAGTTAAAAACAAACAACCAGGTGAAACAAATGATAGTTATTCGGTGAAATTTCTTCCTTAAATTGCAAGGATGTATTTTCAATTTTTTTTTTATTTCTTTATTCCCATGAAAATGGAAAAATAGCTTTACGAAACAGACATTCTCATAACTCTATTGATTTTTGCTTTTTTTTTATTTGCTTATTTGTTCGCATTCAGCAAAAGTCAGAGCTTCAATGGCATTTGAGCCAAGTGCGAATCCATTTCTATTTTCTTCTATTATCCAATGTAATTGAGAGTTGCGGCTATGCTTCAGCTTACCAATTATCGAGCATTACGTCAATCATTGCCTTGATTTGTGCTACAATCAATGCATGGCAACACAAGAAAGTAGGTCACAACGAAGCGCAATGAGAATGAATGAATTTTTTATCTCAAACGAAAATTTATGTCCAGAAAAATGCAGGCATCATTTTATCTTCTAGCGGCAGGACTCTTTAGTTTTGCGGTCGTATTTCGAACAAGACTCAAAGAGGCACCAGAGAAATAACAAAAAAACCAAATTAATATTCTCATGGCATGGAAAGTCGACGAGTCTGTCGTCTGACAATATTTCAAAATATCTTGAATCGAAAATTTCCATTTAGAGAAATGAGCATGTGAATGTTTTGGTCGAAGGATTTGCGATAAAAATATATTAATAGACCTATTCACGAGACCGTGGTATCGTGGGAAAAGTGCAAGATTTTTCAATACAAATTTTTTTTGGAAGCTTAACAAAATTTTTACACTTTAACACTTTTGCTACGATACCACGGTCTCGCGAACAGGCCTAATATTAGGTGTAGTAAAAAGAAATCCATTATTTTTCCAATAGATGGCGTTATTTATCTGCATCTCGCGTTGTATAAGTCCGATCGTGTTCCGCTAGGGGGCATTAGAAAGATGACAGTTCCTACTAAAAAAGCTTTTTTGACACTTTTTTGATTGATTGATTCAGTTTTGTTTGAGAGCTTGTCAAAGATGGACATCAGCAAAGAGAAAATTCGCTACATTTTACAGTTTTTCTTCGATAAGGGAGAAAACGCAAGCCAGGCGGCTGAAAATGTGAATAGCGTTTATGGACCTGATACTGTAACAGCCAATCATGCGCAATTTTGGTTTCGTCGATTCCGTTCCGGTAACTTCGATGTCAAGGATGCACCACGCACTGGAAGGTCAATTGTCGAAAATGTCGATAAAATCATGGAAATTATCGAGTCCGACCGTCATGTTAGCACTGTTTCGATTGCAAAAGAGCTAAAGATTGCACAAAAAACCGTTTGGAACCATTTGAATAAGGCTGGATACACAAAGAAGCTCGATGTATGGGTGCCACACGAGTTAACGCAAAAAAACCTCATAGACCGAATTTCCATCTGCGAATCGCTGCTGAACCGCAACAAAATCGACCCATTTCTGAAGCGGTTGGTGACTGGTGATGAAAAGTGGGTCACTTACGACAACGTCAAGCGAAAACGGTCGTGGTCGAAACACGGTGAACCGGCGGAAACGGTGGCCAAGCCAGGATTGACGGCCAGGAAGGTTTTGCTGTGTGTTTGGTGGGATTGGCAGGGAATTATCTACTATGAGCTGCTCCCATACGGCAAAACTCTTAACTCGGAACTCTACTGTCAACAATTGGACCGTCTGAAGGAAGCAATCGCCCATAAGCGGCCAGATTTGGCCAATAGGAGAGGAATTGTGTTCCATCAGGACAACGCCAGGCCACACACATCGATAGTGACTCGCCAGAAGCTCCGGGAGTTTGGTTGGGAGGTTCTTCTGCATCCACCTTATAGTCCGGACCTGGCACCAAGTGATTACCATCTGTTCCTGTCCATGGCGAACAATTTTGCTGGTGAAACATTCGCTTCAAGAGAGGCTTCTGAAATTCGACTGTCTCAATTTTTTGCTAATAGGAACGAGGGCTTCTATGAGAGAGGCATAATGAAATTACCTTTAAAATGGCAACAAGTTATCGAACAAAACGGCGCATATTTGACCTAAATCGGGTCATTCTAACTATCTTAAATAAAGCCCTCAATTTAATGCAAAAATAATGGATTTCTTTTTACTACACCTAATATAATATATATTTAGTGTTGGATATATCCGAATCCCCATATAGTCGCACATTATTTTTCTTCCGAATTCGACAAAAAAAAAAATTCTCCAGAGACGGTCCATATCCTCGTATTTCGGCTGGTCGCATACCAAATGGCGCTCATACAAAATTAGCATAATTCATAGGGCAAGTAAAGACCTTTAAACTCATCTCCCAAAATCAAAACAAATTGAGAAATAAAATAAAAGGTAAAAATGACATCCCACCGGATAGGATCGCAATATGGCGAATTGTGTGCTAGTTACGAAATAAACAATTTAATGAGTAATTTTACTCCAGCTGTTCCTGTCCATTTTTATACCCGACACACTTTGTATATTGCGTTTGTGTGGTTGTGTGTAACACCTAGAACCAGTCGATATACCATAGACCATAGAAAATATATATAGAAATGATCAGCGTCACCAGGAGATTCGATTTAGACATGTCCGTATTCTTACTTAGTGGTCCTGTTTTTTGGGCATTGTTCAAAAATTATTTGAACATGTGTGTCTGTGTCGGGTATTCTATTGTCAGGCTCGCCTGACTATAACACCCTTACTTGTTTTTTTTTTAATTTTTTTATATTTTTTTTTATTGATAAAACCGTAAAGGAAGGATGACAAAGACAAATGAGTCGAGCATGGAGACACAAGGAAACGGGCAAAATTTTAATAATGTTAAGTAAGTCTATAGGATGGTTCCCAGTAGAAAATCTTCGGATTGTGAGTCCAGTATGCATGCACTACACTACAGCTCGAAAATGCTCTCCTGACCTATTTAAATTTAAGCAGCTTTCGCTCGCTCCATCTTGCGGAAACTGTCATGCTGAGCAGTTCACCGAGGCGTCCGCTCTGAAGGACGCGCGGACTTGTTCACCGCCGACATAATATTCTGCTGGGTTTTAACATCAATTTAAGCAATGGCAATGGTTTCATCATTTGTGTTTTGCGAAATTCTTTGTGATTTGCATACAAACAATCAATATGGGAATATGAACGAATCCATAGAAGCAAAAGACCAGTATGCGGTCAAGTCATTGGCAAATAAAGACACCTTCTAGGCATTCACATTCGTATATCTGGCGCTTGTTTCAAATTTTCTAGAAATCTAAAAATCAAATCAGATGGACAGAATCTCCTTGATGAGAGCAGAGGCGAATTTTCTTCGAAATGAAATGAAGAGCCTAGAGGAGGAATATTTGCTTTTGCTTTGCCTTGTCTCCCAATGGGGAAACTTTGAATGTACAGCAGGAAAGAAAAAAACTCGATTTTTTAAGAGTGATTACATCAGAATAACCTCCTAAGCACATAAGTCCATCGAATTACAGTGTACAGCGTTCAAAAGAAACAAAAAAATAATAATAATAATTAATGAAATGGTATAAAAAAAAAAAACCGAAGAGCGGCTAGTATTAATTGCGAAAAAAGAAAGTCCATCGGAGAAGTTTACCCATAAATCGTTAAGCTTATGTGCGGAAGAATTTGTCCGATATGCATTAAAAGGGTAAGAGAAATTAAGCTACGTCATAAGGTGATATATGCAAGGTCCATGACGTCGTCCGGCTTTTTCTTTTCTTTCTTCTCACACTTTGTCTCTCTCTCTCTCTCTCTCTCTTCTCACACTTTGTCTCTCTCTCTCTCTCTCTCTCTTTTACTTCACTTCCCACTAATGGAAGCAAGCTTTTAATAATCATCACTCAAGCAACAGTCAACGTAATGAAGTGGTGAGCACAATCTGTGCACCGGAAACGTGCGGCCAAAAAAAAAAAAAAAAAAAAATTGAAAAGTTTAGTCTGGTAAGTGCAAAAGGGCATTTGCCATGTTCATGACAGCGAATAAATTACGTTCCAGGCTATGTTTAAAGTTTCGACCTCTTAGATTTTCGTAACCGACACTCTCTCTCTGTGTGTGTCGGCGGTGTATTGCGTTTGTGCGTTTGAGCGTACAAACATACAAAGGTGCAGATAGTGCAATACCACTCGAAATAGACCAAATCGTATATAGAAATGATCAGTGATAAAAATAATCATCGATTAAACCAACTATTCATTGATTTCTGAATGGCGTATTATGTTTTCCTGACGCTCCTGACTATATCAACTTTAATTGTTATAAAAAAAAAAAAAAAAATTCTTTTCATTTAACTGTATGCAACACAGGAGACCACCAGAAATTGTCTCACTTTTGAGTCCACTCTTAAAACGAAAAAATGGAAAAAAAATGTCCGATTTTCACTCATTTTACAAACTTCATTCCATTCATTGACGACTCTTCGAACTGTGAAAAGAGGACGACAAAGTGTGGATTAAGGTAAGGGCTTGCAAAAGAATCCTTTCTTACACTATGCAAAGTTCATTCACAGAAGCGCCGAGAACACGAAATAACAACATTTCCAGTTAGCGTGAAAGCCTCTATGTTCGCACAACGAAATTAAGTTGTTATCCCTTCGGCGAAAGAGTAAAAAAAAAAAAATAAATAAAAAATAGAAAAAAATGAAATAAAGAAAAAGGAGAAAAGTATGCAAATTGCCTTGGCTTATGTCAGACATGAACATGAACATGAACATTTTTATGACCAAGCGACATGTCAGCGGACTAAGCAACCGACAACAAGAGAAATTGTTTAGTTTTTCGCACACTTCACCCTTTTTGCATGCGGGGCGATGATTCCTGGGAAAACATTTGTCTGGCAACCACTTTTTAAACGGCGCCAGTTCATAAGGAGTTTCTTTCTTTCTTTTTTTTTTTTTTCTCTGACCCTCCTTCCTTGCCTGTGTTAACGCATTTCTTTATTCTGGTCCATTTATTTTTATTGGAATTAAAACAGTTGAGTGGATTTTTCATGGGACAATCCAAGAGTGACTAAAATATATATAGGTATAGATATTGTATTGCAGTCTATCTCAATTGTTTGAGTCTCAATAATTGCGATATTTTTCGGTTCATTGACATCGCGAAAAGACCTTCTTCCTTGAAAGAGTTTAACCAAGGCGAGGTCGATGCCAAACATAAATAAAACAAGGACTCTGAGAGCATCGCAAACTCGATCGCTCTCAATACGAAGCCATTCCAAATTTCTGGATCAATATTTACGAAACCTAAAAGTAAAAAGCCTTTGACTTGAATTCAGTAAATAGACAAAAAATAAAAAAAAAAAACATAAAAATAAATCGTATTGCGGTCAAATTATTACCCTACGAAGCCTTCTTGTGGGCATTCATGTCGATATTTTCCTTTGTATGTGTTTTGAAATCCTCGGGAAATCTAAAAATCAAATCGGATGAACAGAATCCTTGATGAGATCAGAGTTCCAGCTTTAGGCAAAGACTCTTTTAAAATGAAAAGCGCTTGGTTTGTTTTGTTTTTTGCTGAAATCCACAACAGTAAATCGTCAAGATTGATAGAAATATACCGAAACGGCCCTGAGGTCTATATATCGACATGTCAATTCAAGAAAACCCATCTCTTTTTCTGTATAAGGTGTATCATGGCTAGCCAAAATGATGTCAAAACAAGTAAGGGTGTTACAGTCAGGCGAGCCTGACTATAAAATACCCGAAACAGACAAACATGGTTAAATAATTTTTAAAATACGATTAAAAATCAGGGGACCATTATGAAAGAATATTCAAGAGATTTTTAAGGTCATTAAGGGGCCTCATATACTGACTTTTGTTGAATTTCTTTATAAAAACCGCCTTTTTGCCACGCCCACTTTTCAAAAATTTTCGAATTCTAATCGGAGGCTCAATTATACACGCTCGAATTCCAAATTTCTTTGAAATATTTCGAAAAAGTCCGATTGTGGGGCAGTTTTAGGATTTTTGTGACAGACCCTAGTAGCGGAGGTACCCTTAAAAATGGTCCGATCGGGTCCATTTGTTTTTACTGATGTCCCCATGAATACGCATACCAAATTTCGTGAAGTTAGCTCAACTACTTCGATAAGAAAACTGTATTCAGACAGACCGACGGGCATGGCTAACCCGAATCCCCTGATGAAGCTGACCATTTTTATACATGTTTTGTATGGTCTATCTCGACTGGTTCTGGGTGTTACACACGTACGCACAAATCCAATATACCCTCGATTCAGAGTGTTCGGGTGCAAAAAAAAAAAAAAAAACAAAAAAAAAAACAAAGCAAAAAGCTTAATCTAAAACGTGGTAAATTCCAAAAACAAACCGATCGATAATCCTATGACTATCCTTAGTGGAAAGTAACATCGACAGTCTTTTCAAATTGATCTAATTGATCTCATCAATATTAAATCACACGGAATGTTATAAAATCACACCGGATCGCACACAGAAAGGAATGCGTCACTCTTCTGCGGTTCGAAGACGAATGGCTTTTGCCGTTCCACATAATTACCAATTACCACGAACTCTCAAGGCTTTAAATGAGGCGATTCCGTACTTTGGGGTTCGCTGAATGACAAATTTTATAACCTACTTTTTTTTTCTTTTTTGCTTTTTCTAATCGCCTGCCGATTTCGTTTCCGTTTCGGATTTTTGTTTATACTTTTCTGGCAAAACCCGTCCGCTATACTAATGAGCCATTAGGAGGACATTGGAAATGTTTGATGCTTAATTGCTGAAATTTCGACTTCTTCGGATGTCTCCTTCGAGAATTGCTTGTGCACGTTTTCCCTTGTCTAATGTATAAAATAGGGGTCCATCTTCAGAATTTCGTAAACCGTGAAGGTATGTTCTATCTATCAAGCTTAAAAATTTGTTGTCATCTCCAAATCCTTTGCTCTACGGGCAAAGGACGAGAAAGGACGGGCTATCCTAAAGCAATCGTTGAAAGTTTAACGAAAGTTGAGAACTTTGTATTACTTTTTTTTTTTCTTTTTCGAACTTTAATTTTTCATTAGACCATTTTCTTCGACCCATCCCATCATCGGCATCAAACCATTTTGGGCGAGAGCAGTTCTCGATCTTTCGTACAAAAGCAATGGGGGATTTGTTGTTGTCAGTCTTAAATGGGTTAAGCTAGCCGAGAGCAATCTACAAAATTCTCGACCGTATTTGCCATTAGTATTACTTAAAAATTGATTTTTTGTTGTTGTTGGTGTTGTTAGTGATGCTGATGTTGTTGTTGTTGTTGTCCATTTTGGCGATTTTGTTCAATGCTGAATGCGTGCAAGGACAATTAAAGCATCCCATGGCATTTTATCTTGATTATTTTATATGAGCTTTTCGAGCAGTAATTGTCTTAAATTGAATGATCTTTTATGCTTTTGTAAAATTAACCACCCCCCCCCTCCCCCCCTAAAAAGTATAGTTTGGTATCGTAAATAAGCCTCGGTACACTTTTAGTCGAGCCACAAAGCTTAATATGAAAACCACATGAAAGTTCTTGCGTTCCTTCGAGCTCATTTCCGTTCCTTTGGGAATATTAAGTTAGAAATTCAAATTTCAATGCTAAAGAGCGTGTCCTTGCCACATCCTGTCACACACATGAGTTTTGCCGGTACGTTAAACAGTCTATCGTCTAAAGTTACAACTCGGGGCATACATACATACATGGAGCCCAGTGTTTTTGACATCTAATGGCATAATATGCTTGTGGTGAATTTTATGGAATATTAGGCATCAAGGCAAGCAGGCAAGCACCCAGTCAGTCAGCCAGTCAGTCAGTCAGGCAGGCAGACATACTAACTCCTAAAAATCCCATAAAGTGTCGTTCACCATTATGGCTGAGTGCTAATAAAGTCCTTTCCAATGTTTCAACAATGCAATTTCCCTACTCTTGTTTCGAAAATCGTTGCCGTCGTCCTCAGCGTCGCCGCCGCCGCGTCGTCGTCGTCTACTGCTCCCTGTCGAGCGAGTGGCGCCGCCGACTTCGCATAATTCAATTACAACTGACGGAGACTCATGAAACTCAATCAAAGGAAAACAAAGCGTAACGCTTCATTTAATTTTATCTACTCTTTTTATGATGGACGAAAGAGGCGAGAGGCGAGAGGCGAGAATCGAAGGGATTGGGGAAAGCAAAGGGGAAACGAATCGAAAAACCAAGAGTCGTTTTGCCGTTTTATTTTTCTGTTTTTTTTTTTTTTTTTTTTTTGTATTCAACATGAAAGGGTAATTTTAGGAATTCCTCTCCTCGCTCCTCGCTCGTCTACGCTCTCGTCTATTGTATGCGAAATCTCACGTTCCGATGTACTTAAGCTGACAGCTTTATATGCCAAAAAACTTTGTCATAGTTTCCAAAAACTTTTTCGTAATTGCCCACACCCGCACCCATACAGTTACAGTTACAGTCAGAGCCACAGCAACAGCCACATTCGCACATCCACATCCATCCACCCACCGAACGAAGTGTTATTGCGGTTTAGAAAAACTTGCCGGAAGTGCCAAAGTTTCCACTTGTAAATGGTTTTTGCCGCTGTTATCCCATGGGTGGATTGTTGGCTGCCGAGCTGCCGAGTTTTGGGCGGCCGACGTTGCAAGTGAGAGGCGGCAATATCGTAGTGTATAAAATTTTCTGATTGCTTGACTGCGTTGCGGCGGCGGCGACGGCGGAGGCGACGGTGACGGCGGCTTCGATGCTTTTTAAGTCCGCTTAACTAACTCAGCATGCAAATCATTGATGGAGTCGATTCGATGCAGTGTGCAGCTCATAAAACTCAATAAAAATACAATTATGAATCACGACGTATATTTTCTTTAACACTTGCTTAACCCAACGTCTGCCATAATCAAGATGATGCGCAATGTCTGGCGCCTTAGCCTTCGAGTTCGCCTTGGAGTTCGAGTTCGCTATTCGTTTGTAACGCTTGCTCGCACGCTCGTTCGTGTTGCCTTTTTTTTTATCGTTCTTGGCAGACCATTTGCGAACTTCTTCAATGCGCACAGAGCCTATTGTGGATTGACTTGACTTTGTGCCAAGCCGGAAAGTGTTTGGCACATTATTATAGCAGAACTATAGCAGAGTCCTCCGACACAATCTGGAGATCAACTGCGTCTATCACTGAATGAAAGATAAAAGAGAAAACAGATAAAAGTAAAATAAAAAACAACAAAATAATTTAAATACAAAATAAAATAAAAAATATAAGAGAAAATTAAATGCAACGAGATTATTGCCTTCTCATACTATTTGCCATCCTTTCTTATTCATTTTGTTTGCTGCAAGCGTAAACATGCTTTTTGCTGTCACGTTAAATCCTTTTTTCTTCAACGGGCTTAAACAGCAAACGTTGCATTTCTTCAGAAGAATACTTCACCAGCAATTGCGATAAATAAAATTGAAATCTAAAAAGGAAAAACTGAAAATTACAGGAAAATTAATTTATGAATTTTTTTTTTAATTTTTTTTTTTTTTTTTTTTGTCAATAATGAAGCTTTACTATTGTGCAGTTTTCATTAAGTCTGCTCGGCATTTTGTGGTGCAGCCGGATTGTGAATTTTTTATGCTTCGAAGTGCATAATAACTACGGTTTGTGGTCTTTGCACAACTCCTTCGAAACTACAAAACCGGATGCCTTTCACTCTTTCCGCAGTCTGTTGAGTTCATTAGATTGTGCCTCAAAAGGCACAATGAGAGAAAAGCTATGAAAAAATAATGAAAAAAAAATAGAGGGTTCTTTTTTAGCTAAATAATCCTTACTTAGTTTTTTCTGTTGAAAGAGTAACCCTTGGTAACCCTTTAGTCACGCGCTCCAATCGTGAAACATCAAAGAAAGATTTGAATTTGTTGAAAAAAACAAAGCCGACGAGGATTTTGAAAGCGTGCAACTTTGGATTTATTTTCGTTCGGGTGCCTGGGTGAACCTTGTCAAATAGTTGGCCAATTAAATGCTGAAAAATACCATTTGACATTCCATTCAATGGAATGATACGAACTTTTTTTTAATTACAAATGCTTTCGAAGACATCAACCGACATTCGCCCGATTTCAATTACGCATTCCATTTGCTTTTGTGATTTACTTTTTAACACAATGCAAAGTGTAAGATGCGAAAAAGGCAAAGAAAAAAATTTTTTTTTTAATCAATAATAAAAAATTCAAATATTTAAAAGAAAATATAAGTACAGTGTGAAAGCTCTTCTTGCAGACATCTCCCATAAGCGGACAAATTTCCAAAACCGAAGTTTCTTTCAAAGATTTTAATACAAAACGCTCTCTAATAAGCGGACGCGGACACTTGATTTTGAAATTTTTGATACTTTTCCTTGTCAAAAATAAAAAAAATTCCTCTAAACGGACACAAAACAATCCCAGCAGCCAAAATGCTGCCAACAGAAGCAATAAACCGCAACACATTTCGTAGGCCGTAGGCGGTAAGGCAACCCGAGTGAAAATATAAGGCCGATAAATCTACGAATTTTTGACTTTGCTCGAGCATTGTCGAATACGCCGATTCGACGCCGAAATCTAGCCCAGGTAGTGAACACATGGCCGAATAGACGCCTATTTGAGGCCGAAAAGACGCCCATATGGGGCCGAAGAGACGCCTATATGAGGCCGAAAATACGCCTATATAAGGCCGAAAAAACGCTTAAATGAGCCCGAAGAGACGCCTACATGAAGCCGAAAACACGCCTATATAAGGACCTCAGATCGGTCTAAAATCGGCCTTAATCCGGCCTCGATTCAGCCTAAAGTCGGCTTCTCGTAGGCCTTAAATCGGCCTCACGTCGGTCTTAGGCGTTTTTTCATTTTCTTTAAAAAAAATCCGGCGTGTTTTCGGCCTCAATTCGGCCTCAAGTCGGCCTTTCGTAGGCCTTAAATCGGCCTCACGTCGCTCTTTGAAATATTTCGATGTTTATTCGGCCCTGTTTCACTTTTTAGGCGTGTTTTCGGTGTTTTTTCGGCCCGATATTTTCACTCGGGAACCGACCTCATATACCATTCTAGTATACTTTTGTTCGAACGTGGCCGTTTTGTAGAGTGAACGCCTACCACCACCACATAAAGTAAGCTATTGGTAGTCAGATCGCTTACAGTCTCGTATACTTTGTAAGCAATTGGTAGTCAGGTCGCTTACAGTCTCGTATACTTTGTAAGCTATTGGTAGGCACTTCGCTTACAATCTCGTATAAGTACTTTGTAAGCTATTGGTAGGCAGGTCGCTTACAGTCTCGTATACTTTGTAAGCTATTGGTAGGCACTTCGCTTACAATCTCGTATACTTTGTAACTATTAATATTCAGGTCGCTTACCGTCTCGTATACTTTGTAGGCGGTAGGCACTGTTAACCGCTGGGAAGCTCTTACAAAAGAAACAACTGCATTGAATCTTGTATCCGCGTTGAATTATTTAGCACAAAACGACTTTGTGATTTTTGAGCATTTAAAAAATTGAGATCACCGATTTCAAGATAAACAGCCCCATTCTAAATGAATATTCCCCGCGAATTTTTTTCTTATAAATTTTACTCTGTTGAAAAATAAATTTAAAACAAAATTTAAATGTAATGAAAATTTTTAATGAAATACGATTAAAATTTAAAAAAAAATATGTACGTATGTATGTATCAATAAAAAAAATCAAACATTTTTTCTTGTACTCTCCCATAAGGGGACAAAAAAGGCCGTGACCGTCGGTGTCCGCTAAAAGGGAGCTTTCACTAAATATAAAATATATAAAAAATATTTTTTTAAATTCTAAATTTATTTTTTGCAAATATGTACTTAAATTAAACAAAAGCCTTTCATAAAAGTAATAAAAATAATTTTAAAAATTATTAAAAATAAAAAAAATATAGAAACTACAAAAAATATAAAAAATATAAAAAATATAAAAAATATAAAAAATATAAAAAATATAAAAAATATAAAAAAATATAAAAAAATATAAAAAAAAAATAAAACTAAAAAATAATAAAAAAATCAACAAAAAACAATTATTAAAAAATTAACTTCTTTAATTGAAAATATTTTAAATGAATCCCAAAATGAGTGAGAACTCAAACAAATATTTCTATGGTCCACTTTTCCAAACCTTAAGAGTTTCTTTTTTCCCCCTCAAGACAACACCAATTTTAAGAGCATTTCTGAACGTATAAAACCTCTCAAAGTTCAATGCTTCCATTCGCACGAAGAGTGGTGAATAAATTGTTCTTAAGAGTTTTCTCTTTCCAGAATACATTTTGAGTGAAACATTTTGAATCAGGACACACGTTAGTCCTGCACTCCATTCAGCTTGCCCCCAGACCTTCGAATTCAACTGACGGTTTCTGCTTTTGATTTTTTTTTGTCAATTTTAATTATGAATTCTATCGAAACTCATTTCATTTGATTATTAAGTCTTAAGTATATTAAGCGGCAGACCATCGATGCACATGAAGAATCTTCCCACCGAATGTTGGAAACGAAATACGGAAACTTTATTTATAGAGAAAAATGATTTAATGCACTACACTTTTACAGGGCAACGTGCGTCCAAGTATTCAGCAAAAACAAAATGAATCGCAATGAAAATGAAGGAAATAACCTCTATTTTGTTTATATCAAATTTAAGGAAATATATTTTATTCATATTTATGGTATGAGGATAATTTTGTAGCTTTTTGTTTTTTTAAAGAGATTTTTAGTTAAAAAAAAAATAATAACCTCAACTTTTCATTCTTTTTCTTTATATTTTCTGCATGGAGAACGTTTTAGTTTGATGACGTCCATGAGAGCTCCTCAGTCTTTAATAAAATTATGCCAATTAGACCATACAACTTATGCACATTCTCGCATTTTCCATGCAATCTTTCAATGCGTCCGATGGCAGACCGAGTCGAAATTTTTCGTTCGCACGCTTCAATTGCTACACGCAGAGAAAAAATATCACATACCCAATTATATTTTGCAGGGATTACATATGTAATTGGGTATGATGCAATTATATTTTCATAATTGCATCCAATTATATTTTTCATTGCCTCCAATTATATATGTAATTGTATTAAATGAAACAGGAAACTCCATCTTGGTACGATCCACTTAAGCGATGTTCCAATCACAACGTCGGACACCGCTAAGTACCTAGGTGTCACATTCGATAAAAAGCTTAACTGGAATGAGCACACAGAGAGGCTCATCAGCAGAGCCACTAGATTGGTGATGATGTGCCAACGGCTCCATGGGAAAACCTGGGGCCTTAAGCCTAAACTTATCTTCTGGTCCTACCAAACCGTGATAAAGCCCGCAATTACGTACGCGGCGCTAGCATGGTGGCAGAAGGCAAGTCAGAGGAAAACCCAGGCTGCCCTTAGCAAACTCCAACGCCTGATCTGCTTAGGCGTGACAGGAGCGACTAAATCATGCCCCACAGCGGCAATGTGCGCCCTATTGAATTTAACACCTCTTCACATAGAAATACAAATGGAGGCTGCAAGAAGCGCACTTCGATTACCTAACGTTCTCTCCTTGAAAGCAGGGGATCTCACGGGCCACCTTAGCATCCTGGAAATGGCTTTCTATGAACCTTCATTCAGGATGCCAGATGGTTGCGAGAAAACATACATATTCAACAGGAAGTTCGAGGTTTTGATACACCCCCGACAAGCCTGGGCGGATAGAAAGGTATGCCTACCAGCGGAAACACTTGCATGGTACACGGATGGGTCAAAACTTGAAAATGAGAACAGTGGGGCCGGAGTCTATGGCCCCAATCTCAAACTATCCGTCCCGATGGGAAAATTTCCATCAGTCTTTCAGGCAGAAATTTATGCCATTGAGCTATGCGCCAGAGAATGTCTAAGAAGACGCCTTTCTGGAGCGCTCATAGCCATTCACTCGGACAGCCAAGCAGCGCTCAAAGCCTTGCAATCCAACGTTGTGGGCTCAAAACTTGTGCTGCTCTGCCTAAAACTTCTTCAGGAACTATCTAAGTGCAATCATGTAACGCTTATATGGATTCCTGGACACGAAGGATTTGAAGGCAACGAAATAGCAGACCAGCTAGCAAAGAAGGGAGCTGATACAGACTTCATAGGTCCAGAACCCTTCTGTACTGTACAGGCGAGCTATCTTTACAAAATCCTGGAGGCATGGAAACACAGGAAGATTAGCAGGCACTGGGCCATGCTCGACGGCCTACGGCAGGCAAAAAATCTCCTGAGACCAGGCTGTTTTAAAGCCAAGGAAATTCTAAGCCTCAGTAGGCTTGAAATCAGCCTACTAACCGGATTCATGACTGGTCATGGACCAGTTGGGTACCATCTGAAGAGAATAAAGCTCTCAGACACGGACATATGCCGATACTGCATAGAGCAGTGCGAGACCACCACTCACCTGCTCTGTTCTTGCCCGGCACTCGCCACCAAGCGATTGAAATACCTCAACAAGGCGTTTCCACAGCCTGATGAGATAAAAACATTTAATCCCAGATCAATCGTAGCGCTTATCAAAAGCCTTAGATTGAGCTGGTGTTAACAAGACACGGGATAGCACAATAGATCACCTTTGGTCGCAGTGCACAATTGTCCCTCTCCTAATAATAATTAAATGATAAAAAAAATAATTTCGATTACATATATAATTCCGTCCAATTAAATATATAATCGGAAAATTCAAACACGTTATATACAATCGCAATTATAAACCATTTGAGAAATATAAGAACAAACTGTAAAATAAATACAATCATATATATAATTGCATCAATGCTTTAAATTGTAAAAGTAATCAGATGTAATTACATATGTATTCAGAACGCAATTATATATATGATAAATTTAAATGCAATTATATAAGTAATTGAGCACAATTAGCATTTTTAATTTTCTAATTATATTGTAATTGGCTCCAATTAATAATGCAATCGGGGCAAGGCTCCAATCACATATGTAATTGGTTCCAATTATATTTCGGGAACTTATTTCTCTCCGTGTAAGTTCGGGACAAACGGAAAGCGGCACTCTTCTCGTTATGGCTATTTTATTGCCATTATTGCTGATGAATAACTTCGTTAAAATACAATAAAAGCTATTTAAAAACTATAAAAATATTTCCTCAAGCATTAGCATGCCAAACTTTCAAAAGTGCTCGCAAAAAAATTGAAAAAACAGAACTGAATTCCCAAATAAACAGAATTTCCATAAAATCTAAATTAATTGGATATTTTCCTTTGATGAGACCATTTTGAAAATATTACTGTTTCGCTACAAAACGCATTGAAAAAACCCTAATCTCGCTTAAACAAGCATCAATCATATGAAAAATTTCTTTGTGGAAAACAACACACATCAAACTCACACAAAGCAAGCATAAAACACAAATCCTGGAATCGAATATTCGAAATTTCGAACAGAGAACATGAAACCTGACAGTGATCTTGATTTAATGAAAATTTCATTAAAATTTCATTTGAATTTCCTGAATTATGGGAACATAAATTGGTGATACCCGAAACTCGATTTCCGAAATGAAAATGATTTTTCAGCATAATAAGAGACCATGACATGAGCAGCAACTTTCCCATTTCCAGAATGAAGCGTCATAGCAACCGAGTGTGCATTTAGTCGGTGGTGAGCTATTCGAGTTTCAGTAGTTCGTTGTTCATTTTTTTTTAAGTAACCAAATAAGAAATTCATTCCAATTTTTTATTACAAAAAAAAAAAAAAAAAAATTATTTGAATTTTAAAAATAAATTCCCAATGAAGGAAATGGTGCTGCAACACCCATTCGAAATGATCGATGAAAGAAATATTTCTAAAATATCAATATAACAATAAAATATCAAAAGTGCATGGAGGGCTTCCTTAGGTTTTTCGAATCCTTTCCAATTGGAAAATTGCATTCAAAGCTCGTCGCAAGCACTTCCGTTTCCGGTGAATGTGTATGAGTCAAACTTCCGTTTTTCTGCTGCGCCCTTTTTTTTTCTCTCGCTCTATTACAACACTCGATAATATTCTCAATTCAAAGCTATTGTTAAGTGAAAACATACATACATATATATATATATATGCATTCAAACAACACGCTGAACATATGTAAGCAAGACAACTACCAAAATATTGGACAGCAACAAGGACAGAATTTGTTGTAGGTACAACAGCTCGAAAAATACGTTAAAAAAAAAAAAAAAAAAAAAAAAAATGAAAGGAAATAAATCTTTGACAAATAACAAATAACTGGAATGGAATATTGGTGGGAAAATTTTTTTATGCATATTTTTATTTTTTCAATGAATATTTGAAAATATTTGAGCTTAAATCGCATGAGGCATCCACGGCTGGGGGATATGGCCATATTTCGTCACTTTGTGACTGTGACTTATCAGCTCCTTTAGAGAGCCTAAAGAGCTTTAGTTTTGAAACATCTTAAGTTCTTACAAATAAATATTTATATTTCTCTCTGAATCAGATTAAATTCAAATTTGAATAAAAAAAAAAAACACGCCAAATATGTTCAACGGTCGTCAAATCCATCGATTGAAATCTCTTTAAAATTAAGTACATGTTATATAGCATTCAGACGTCATTGAAATCCCGGGATTTCGGCACTTTTGAGGATATCAGTCGATATCCAGGGCATTTCCCATACAAAAGAATGTCAAACGAAATCCGCTGAGAAATTGGATTTCAACGAAATCCTAAGGGAAATCCGGAAGAGACTGAATGCAACTCTGTGTTTTTCGATAGGTATCGATGAAATGCTGCAACACTACTGTCAAATTTTTGAAAAAACCACACACACAAACAAAAAATTCCCTACAAACTAAAAAAAAAAATCCCTACAATTCTTTACGTTTTTCCCTACCACAAATATCGTTATATTTTTTTAAATTAATATGCCTCTTGCCTATAAAAATGTATGAGTGGCCATGAATATGGTAGGCTAATATTTTTGAGAATCTTTCAGTGTAGTCTGGAACTCCGACTCGTACTAAAGTCATTTGAAATGTTGTTTTTTTTTTTTTTTTTTTTTTTTCAAAAATAAAAAGTTTCTTTCAAATATTAATTTTTTTGCTGTTGTTCAAGTAAAAATGATTTCATTAAAAATATGAATAGGCCTGATCTTGTAGCGGTAAATAAAATAATTTTCAATTTATTCAAAAAGGCCTATACGAATACTATTTCAATTTTCAAATTTGTATACTATCGACGCTTAGTCTACTTTTACATTGGACGATTGTCGGCCAACAGCACTCACCGATTTTTGCGTTTGTTGGCAAGGGAGGAGAGACGAAAGTGAAGCGGTCAAAATCGTTTGTACTAGCCATGTCGTCGATTTCCATGCCGATTTTTGACAGTTGCCTTTCCCGCCGTTCGTAGAACGGAAAACAGTTTCAAAGAATTGTTCGAATAATTTTTTATGAAGTGTCTGAATCCATTCTAATTTAATTTATATATTTTAAAATGCGTCACAACCACTTATTTTATTACTTACTTACTTAATTCGCATAAATCCAATAAACGAATGTCATAAGAAAAACACAACAAAGTATAAATCGGTTGCTTGCAAATCGTGTAGTGTAGAAGCGAACACCGACAGAAGACAATTTCAAAAGGGAATTTGAAAAAATCGTTGTGAAAATCGCGTCGATAATCGTTCAATGTAGAAGCCGACTTAACGATAGCTTCTACCGAACTTTTTCACATAAACACAGGTTGGCATAGTTATACCCGACACACTCTGTGTCGAGGGTATATTGCGTTTGTGTGGTTGTGTGTAACACCCAGAACCAGTCGAGATAGACCATACAAAATGTATATAGAAATGATCAGCGTCACCAGGAGATTCGATTTAGACATGTCCGTCTGTCTGTATACAGTTATCTTATCGAAAAAGTTGAGCTATCCTAATGAAATTTGGTATGCATGCTCATGACATGAGTAAGACTAAGTTCGAGAATGGACCCGATCGGACTATTTTTAGGGGTACCATCCAGTACTAGGGTCTGTTACGAAAATCACAAAAACGCTCTAAATCGAAGTTTTTCCACAGATAATTTTGATGAATTTGATATTTGATCATATTTAAAGGAGAGTAATATCTTTCCAAAAATTGTAAATGTGGGCGTGGCAGATAGGGGGTTTTCTAAAATTGTCTCCTTCACCCTAAATTCAAAGGGACTTGAACGAAATTTGGCACTGTGCTCCATGAAGCCTTAAGCATCCTTCCAAAAAATTTCTTTGATCGGTCCATTTTTAAGGTACCTCCAGTACTAGGGTCTGTCACAAAATATCACAAACTGCCTTAAAATCGGACTTTTTCGAAATATTTTAATGAAACTTAATTTAGCGTATTTTAAGCCCCCGATTATAGTTCATACAAAAATTGGAAAAGCTGGCTTGGCGAAAAGGGAATATTTTCATTATAAGAAATCTATCAAAAGTCGGTATATGGGGCCCCTTGTGTCTTAAACACCTCTTGATGTTAAAAATGATTTGAACATGTGTCTGTGTCGGTATTCTATTGTCAGGCCGCCTGACTATAACACCCTTACTGTTTTTATTTTGTTCTTTTTTTTTAATTTTATGACAACCAAATTTATACAAAATTTATTAAATATTTTGGAATACACCACAAAATCCGTACATTTGCCGATTTTAAGAAATCTGTCATTTTTAAAGAAACTTCCCAATACACAGAAAAACTGGCTACGAAAAATTCCAATTAATGGCGTTTGTTAAACTCGATTCATCGGTTTTTTAATTGTCCCAATTAAAAATTTCAAACAAATCATGAAATTCGGGAAAATTTCGTAATATTAAATTTTGAACAAAAATTTTTTGGATTATTTTGTTGTATTAAATACCAAAAGTATTAACACTTAACAAAATATTTGCTTGAAATTTTTGTTATATTGAACACCGAAGGTATTAACACTTGACAAAACTTTTGTTTGAAATTTTTGTTATATTGACAAAACTTTTGTTTGAAATTTCTGAAAGTGCATATAAATATTTTTCTAAAATTCTCATTAGCTTTATGCGGACTTACATATAAGAAGGAACAAAATAATCAAATATTAGCTCACATATGTTTATTATCTTATAATGTATAATTATCTTCCGTAAACTGACTTTGCAGACTCAAATTTTTATTATGGAATATGTAGATATGGCATTTTTTCCTTTTTTATTTATTTAAAATAACGAATTTGTTATATTGATTAAAAATTTGGTTGTATTTACGCACAAAAATCTTTACAATTGGCAGCACTGCAAACAGATGAATGGCTGTCAAAGCAAATCCTCTCAAATGCGATATTGTCGTGTGAACGCTTGGATTTCGATGTGGATTTCACGAAATCCAAGTGCCGAAATCCCGGGATTTCGATGCTCGTCTGAATGGCATATTACGCAACTAAATTCTTAGCGGTCCATCATAATAGAAATCTTAAGAGCAAAGCAACAAAAGAACGGAACAAAAATATTTAAAATTTAATTTATTAAGATATGTAATACAAAAAAGTCTGAGGCACTCCATTCGAATCTTCTGCGAAACGAGTGAAATGTCAAAAGACAAATACTGAAGGCAGTTAGATCAATTAAAACACCTTTGACTAACGGCGGTGATGACGATTTGTTGTCATTGTGGCGATGTGTTTGGCAACAAACATTCCAACCGCATGTAACAGCCTAACGGAATGAAAGTAAAGAGCCCAGAACTATAAAGCGACACCCCTCGTTATCTCGATGTTGTGCGAAACTTTTCCGACTTTTATCAACACGGCGCGCCGAGCCGTGGCTTGGCGCAGCGTTGCTATCGCGACGTATTGCGACTCGCAGCACAAAAAAACAAAAAAAAACGAGAGCAAAGAATGACTACTCGTATTGACTTAGGTTCGTACCCTGCCGGAATTCCAACTACTCCCAGACTAGTCACAAAAGTAGCGAGGCCACTCCCTTTTAATTTTGCCAGCCAATGCTTTTAAGTGTCTTCTTTAACATTGATCTGTCATTGACAAATAACCACTCCCACATTTAACTGCTCCACGAATAGACCTACTGTGGTCAATTAGAGATCAATTGTCCCATTTGTACCAGGCAGCCTTGGAGTGCTCGACTAGTCCACGAGTAGACCTTTTGTAGTCAATCAAAGGTCAGTTGTCCCATAACTTGTTCTAGACCACTTGTTGCTACTCCAGGTCGTCTAGTCAATTCTTCTATATAAATTGCTCTACATTGTTACTAGTCATGTTCCCAGTGACCTTTGAGTACTTCTTTTTCGTAAATTGAACTCTGCATTACTCCAGGGTACATAGTATCTTCCTGTTGATGTGTATTTCAAAGGAGCACGACGACAAAAGTAGCCCAAATTTTGAAATTTTGTTGTTTTAACATACGAAGCCACTAGCATCGTCAAGTGACGCATGGATGCGATTTGCTGTTGTAAGCAGGCGCGGATTTGGAAATTTGGACATAACAAAGGGCGGTAATAATTTTAGAGCAACAAATTTTGGGTCCAAATTTTAGCTTTTAACTTGGTTGGTTGGTTAGTATGGCTGCCACGACCGAGCCGAGAGTTGAACCCAGAGCCTCTCGAATTGTAAGCTGGCGTCTCAACAACCGGCCGACCGGTTTTACCTTACTTCTCAAATTTTCATGTATAAGAAAAAATTTTTTTACAAAAAATACTCGTCGCTCATCCGAAGGACATTGTGACAGATTTTAGAGATCACCGAATGAAAGAAATTTTTTATCTGCAGTTTCTGCAAGTACCTGATAAATATATAAAATTCCTTTATTTGGTTTTCCAATATTGGCTACTGGTCAATTTGAAATCGATCTCGAAACGCGGGGCCGAGAATTAAGTTGCGCACTTTCTTATGACATAAAGCGTTTAATATTTTATTTTTCTCGCATTAAAAAAACTTTTAGCGTTAGGCATGCAGAAAATAACGAAAGTAATAGCTGACTGACTGACTGAAAAAAACTCCATCTCCATCAAGCTACATGTGGCAAAAACCTCAAAAATTTAACAATTCTTTAAAGCTTCTTTTAAGCATTTCTGACGCATACCTCCCCAGCCGGTTTAAATTTTATGAACATTTTTCGATAAAATTAAAAAATAAACTTAACTGGAAAACCCTCAAGCATACCAATTGAATCTGAGGCCTCCTGATACCGTTTTGAGACCTGAAAACAAAAGCAAAAATTAAAAATTAACCTTTAAATATGCTCTAAATCTTCGATCCAGAGCAGATGATTCAGAGTCATAATACCTTGCAAGGGCAGTAATCCAGGCTATGACGAAGGGGTGCCGATTTTTTATTAAGTTAAAAAATTAAAGTAGTTTTAGACTTTTGGCTCGATTTTCAAGTTAATTCCGTGTTAAATGGGGGCTATGGCCCCATCTACGCCCCGTCAAATACGCCCTTGATACCTTGTACACGTAGTCAGTGTTGCACGTTGTTTTGTTTTCGAAAAAGCTGCCGAGCTTAAAACAAAAATCACATGAGATACAAAAATATCGCTGACAAAATTCGAATTAAACTCCGGCCCTGGTTTTTGGCACAAGTGAAAAACTCTTCTAGACACTCTTTTGGAATATTCAAACTATCTAAAGCCAGAATTTTCCATTTGGTCGAAGCACGTGGGCTGATATATTGTTACCCAGACAAGAAAAAGGTCACGAGCGCTTGACAGCTTGAGGGCGACGACAAAGTCTTTTGCTCTTAAATTGAATGAAATATAATTTGACAGCAATCTGAAAGGACTCTCTAAAGCATTTTGCTTTATTTGCATTTCGGTGGTAATAAAGAGAAACAGTTTAACTCTGAAAATTCGTTCTTATGAAAAATCACTTCCTTCTGAAATTGATTTTTTTTTTTTTTTCTTTTTGTCAAAGAAACCGAATTTCTTTGTTACAATGCCACCGAATTGTCTGTGTGAAGGAAAAATTTTTGGTTTAATTATACCCGACACACTCATTGTCGAGGGTATATTACGTTTGTGCGATTGTGTGTAACAACCAGAACGAGTCTAGCTAGACCATTCAAAATGTGTATAAAAATGATCAGCGTCACCAGGAGATTCGGGTTAGCCATCTTCGTCTGTTTGTGTACAGTTATCTTATCGAAGGAGTTAAGCTATCTTGACAAAATTTGGTATGCGTGTTCATGGGGACAAGAGTAAGAACATGTTCGGGAATGGATCAGATCGGACCCTTTTTAAGAGTATCTCCAGTACTAGGGTCCGTTATGAAAATCACAAAAAACTATTCTGGAACCTGAATTTTTGAGATACATATGGGTATTTCCATAGTAACGGGTGTGACAGATTTAGGCGAATTCTTTAAATTTCTGTAAAACCATCAACCCTTCGATAACAGTGTTGCATATTTTTGAAGCGTCCATTTTTAAAGTATTTCTACCATTTCAAAGAATCCGGTAAAAATTACTTTTAATGCCTTAAAAACCTTCAAAAGGAGGTAACGGGTGTGACGTTAGAAAATGGGGTTTGCATGTTATTTGTGTTCATTAATCGATTCTGTAAAATTTTCCAGGAAATATACAAAAAGAATGTTTAACCAACAGTTCTAAGGAGTATTCTGACTATGAATAGGTATTGACTTATAATGTATCGGTATTCGTATGTGTTTTATACCAATTTACAAAAGTAACGGGTGTGAGAGAAAAAAATAACGGGTGTGACAATATAAATTGAAACAAGAGTTATATGAGGAAGACGAGTTTTTTTAAATATATTTCATTGTAACTATTATAAAAAATATCAACGTAGTATTTTCGTAAAAACAGCTTCATTCGTTTTCCGTTAAATAACTTGCTTTTAAAAGTTTTTGGTTTCTTATCACACGATTTTGGTTTCCTGTTACTGAATAGACTTTTTTTGATAATAAGGTGTTGAGAATAAGGTTTTGTGTGTGGTGATCAGTGTGAGTCGTCAGCGTACAGTATTAATTAAGACATTTATAATATACTACTAATTAATACATAAATAATAAACTTCTATATTAATATTTTTATATAATTTAATTTTATTATTTATTTTTTTATTTATTTTTTATTTATTTATTTATTTATTTATTATTTATTATTTATTATTTATTATTTATTTTTATTTATTATTTATTATTTATTATTTATTATTTATTATTTATTATTTATTATTTATTATTTATAATTAATTTTTTATTATTTATAATTTATTATTATTTATAATTTATTAATTATTAATTATTTATTCATTATATGATATTTATTATTTAAAATTTATTATTTATAATTTACTATAAATGAACTGTAAGGTAAATTGGCCCAAAAATATAACACAAGAAAATAAATAAGTAACGGGTGTGACATCGTTTTAAATGTTAAAAATGCCATCTCTGTCACACATGCTCCAACTAGGTTTCGCTTTATTATTAAACGGAATTACCTTCTTACTATCTGCAGGTTAACACTTTGTTAAATTCTTTTGCTAAAAGATAATTTAACTTTTTGTAGTTTATCGGTAACGGGTGTGACAGTCTAAGGTTAACTTTCCAAACGTCTGTAAAAATTTCAACATATAACCTAAAGCATTCTACTTTTTCTGCAATCCAGATAAAATGACATACTTTTAGCTGATATCTATTTGTGCTGCCACATATTCAAAAACAGCTTGTAGCGAAAGCTCAAAAAAGGGATAATTTTTTTGTTTGCGATATGTTTAAATATCACTATTTCAAAATTAATTTATATACAAACCATATATATTTTTTAATATTACTCTTATTACTAATATTACTCCAAGTATTTGAAAAGTGGGCGTGGCAAAAGGGTAGTTTTTATTAAGAAAATTTCGATATATGAGGCCCTAATTTTCTTGGAAATCTCCCCAGCACTTTGTCCTAATGGTCGCTGTCTTAATGCATGTTTAAAAAAGAATATTTATAGCTTTCATAGCTAAACCTTCATCTGTATCGGTTATATTATTGTCAACTTCGTCTGACTATACCAGCCTTACTCTTTTGATCTACAGTCCAAAAGCTGTTGAATAAGCAAAGTTAAAAAGTCCTTTCATCAAATGTCCTTAAGAAATGATATTAAATTAAAAATTCCTCACCCGGAGGCTGAATTTTCCATTCGCCAATTGCTCAGCCCTAAGTCTCACTTCTAAATAGGCAATATATATAAAATAAAATGACGCGTCGTGCTGGTATGCATGAATGTACATTTTATCGCGTAAAAAGTGTAAAACGAACGTGTAAAAAGTGTAAAAGTGCAAAGTAAGCATCCCTCGAGAGACAGGCAAATATTAGCCTCACACTAAAGCTGCTGTCGTCTTCCATTAAGCGCAAAACATTTTTGCTTTTAATAAAATAAACAAGAAAGATAAAATAAAAAATAAGAAGAAATTCTAGAGAAAACGTCGCTGCGGAACACGATGTCCTTTTTCTCTTAGTAAACATCCTTAAAAGCCTCATCATGTTGCAAATAGAAAATTGCAATTCTTGCGCTGAATTTCAGACTTTACCCTCTCACTCTCTCACACACACACACACACACACACACACACACACACACACAAGCACAAATGGTTGCGCCACATTGACAAATATTATTTCGGTCTAAAGTAACCCCGAGGCGGTTTTCCACCCAAAGAGTTGCTTAGCATAACTTAGACCCAAGACACGATTACTTATTGAATGGATGAATGCGTCCGATGTCCTGCCAAAAGATATTAAGGTATGACCTTGCGTCAAAAAAAAAAAAAAAAGTTTTCTCTATTTAGGAAAAACTCGAAAAAATTCCTGAGTTTAAATTGAATTTTTTTACCTTGACTTGATGTTATTTAAAAATATTTAATACCGTTCCTCAATTCAATTTTTTCCGGATTCACTTCCGACAATTTCTTGGCGCAACTGTCGATCGTGTAAACGAATCGATTCAGATTTTTCTGTTATCGATCTTCCATCGATAAGTTAATTTATATTGTTACCGATTCTATTGCAGCGTTAAGGGGTTTTTTTTTTTTTCAAAATTCAGACTTCCCCCACAAATGCTTTCCGTTTTAACAAATACCAAGGCTGGATTAAGTTTTGTGTGGGCCCTAGGCAAGTTTTTAAGTAGTAGCCGTGCTTTCTAATTTTAAAAATTTTCCCTGGGAGTAACAAATAAGTTCTATATTCCAGCACGGAAAACCACTGTTAATACTATTGACACTATTCATCGAAATACCTGGCCTACCTGGTCCATCCTACAATCCGGCATTGCCAAATATTTTAAAACCATTTATTTTTGTGGCCGAAATTTTTATCAAACTTTTTCAATATAACTTGAATTATATTCTGAATAGAGCAGAGAATTCGGGTGCTTAGCTTGAGCCTAGGTAGATTTTTCAAAATATAGACATATCTAGGCGGGGTCTAGATACATCCCTGGACTTATAAATCTTGACTCGATCAGGGTTATTCGGCCCTAGTTTGGCCCCTATATTGACGATGATATGAATAATCTAGACAGGGCCTTTGTTATTTTTTCTAGATAAAGCCCGGATAGAAAACTCTATCCTGGCGTCATTGTGGGCCTAGTCAGTGCCGCCTTTTTAGTGGCCTGGTTAGGAAAAATCTAGACAGTACCTCACTAAATTTTACTAGTTATAGCCCTAATGAATGTGAACTTTTTTCGAGAGAGTAAATTTGAGAAAAAAATATTATATTTCTCATTTAGTTTAAATTCGTGTACTTTGTGTAGGGTGTACTTTGCGCGTTGAGCGTAAGCTTTGCGCAGAGGCGATATCGAAACCAATGAAGTTCTACCGAGACGCGATTATTGCTATTTGAAAATTTTAACCAATACAGTGGACTCGCGAAATCTCGAACAGCCGAAAACTTTTTTTCGCGTCCATGGCGACGTGAAAATAAATCTTTATGTAAAATCTTTAGAAATGTTCTATTGCTTTAAAATCTTTGAGGCTTAATGTTTCTCTAATGATTTTGATTTTTGATTTATTTACCGTTTCATTGTTTTTCATTTACTCTTTCTTCATCGGGACTTCAAAATATTTTCCAACGTCTATTTGTTTAATTCTAGTAATAAAAAAAAAAAAGATTAATCTTTGGGAAAAAAAATTTCCCATTTGTTCAACACAGATATAAGTAAGAAAGAAAAAATGGACTTCATTTTCGTTTTAGCAATTTGAAGCTTTCGCGTACGAATGCGACAGCAAAAGGGAAGTGAAAAGCGCAAAGCTCTAATGCAATCAAACGACTTCCATATTGCTGACCGTCCGACCCGACCGCACCGCACCGCCCCTTTCTGATAAGATATAAACCGAATGCGATATTTTAAGTACATTACGCTTCGGAAGGTCAACAACGTGTGACCCTAAATGGGGCACGAGCGGCGAGCGGAAGACACAAGAGTGTGGCAAAAACTTCCGCATAATGACGACTGTGATGATTGCGTGCAGAAAAAATCTCGTCCTCGCGGAGGAAATAAGCTCAACGGGGTGCGAATCGCGGAGTTCTTTGCCTTTGTTTCTGGGTTTTTATTTTTTTTTTTTTTTTGTATTTTTTCACCGACCGTTTAGAGCGTAATTTAATAACGTTCGAGCACAAAGCGCGAGCAGAGAGAAGAATTGCGACAAAAATGGAAACTGACAAGTTGAAAGCAAGCCGTGAAAATGCGAAAATGTGAAAATGCTTTTCTCTGTTGTCAGAAATTGGATTTGAAATTGCTGAAAAAAAAAAACGCTGTGAAGTAAGATTTTTTATCAGATAAACACAAAAGTTTTTACCATACGTTAAAATATCATTGAAGCCAAAAAAAAAGTAATTTTTTTTTATGGAAGGACGAAAGCTAAAGTCGAAGGTGAAGCTGGTTAAAAAACTATTGAGAAAAGATACTCCTCATTGCTTTAGAATTCCTTGCGGTCATGATTTAGTCTTTGAGAACGTGTACATTTTGAAGAACGTCAAACTTTTTCAGCCCTCTCCCATTTATAAAATAATATACAGCCCGGTTCTGAATATTCCCGAGGAACGAACTCCTGGGGAATTTGCTTTTCTCGAGAGCGAAATTCTTCTTTTTCAAATATTTGGGGGAAGAAATTTGATGGGGAATGTGTTTTCTACCCATACCCATAGTTTTCCTTACCCTATCTTTTTTTTTTTTAAGAGGAGAATTTTAGTCTCGAGAAAAGTAACTTCTCTGGGGATTCGTTCTCCGGGAATATTCAGAATCGGGCTGATACTGATACTGAAATTTCTCCAAGAAAAGGACATTTTAAATGACTCCAAATTCAGTCAAAAGGACGATAAATGTAGTTTCAAAACGTAGTGAGCGGGATTTACCGAAGGAACAAACTGTGATCATTATCATCGAGGGGGCGTCTGTATTCTAAAGATTCAGCACGAAAGAAAACAATTGTC
Source organism: Chlorops oryzae (assembly GCA_020466095.1). Lineage (NCBI taxonomy): Eukaryota > Metazoa > Arthropoda > Insecta > Diptera > Chloropidae > Chlorops > Chlorops oryzae. The sequence goes on along the minus strand of CM035806.1, from coordinate 20,297,281 downwards.
AATGGTATCGGTGTTGGAAGAAACCCTCGCGGCGTTTCCTGCAGGATAACTTCGCAACTTCGCTGCACGAAAACCCATACACGAACCCAAAATCAGCACATGTTTTATCAAAACAAAACGCAACAGGTTGTCCCTTGTTTTTGTTTGCCTCGCCCCCCCCCCCAAATGAACAGCTGATTTCGCCGGTTCGGGGCGGTCCGCATGTCCGGGAAAATTCTCATGAATTGGACAAATTTTCAGCGCTCTTTGCATGAGTGTGGTGAATTCTCGGAGCAAGCACTCGACTCGATGTTGAACTCATACTTTTTTGTTAGTGTTTCGCTTGGATTCGACGTCAGCAGCAGTTTGAGCTTGAGAATCGGAAAAAACACACTCGAAATATTTTTATAAAAAAAAAAAAAAAATTTGTTTTTAAATCTTAATAAACACAAGACTTTTTGCATACTTGAAGGCGGGAAAATTTCTTCTAGAAACCATGTGAGGAATAACAAAAAAAAAAGTAGTAAAAGTTTTAGTGTAAAAAATCAGTGCCACCGATAAATCAAATTTCATAGCATGGGAGATAATTTCGAGTGCTTTACTGAAAGGACAATGAGAACACTTTTCTATTTTAAGGTCATTTAAAATAAAAGGTCTTCAAATAAGTCAAAGAAGCTTTCCCACTTCATTTCTTTATTTTTATCTTCATTTTTTTTTTTTTTTGTCGCATGCGAAGCTGGTGCGTTAAAAGTCCTCAGTCCTCTTGGCAATAGAAAAGAAAGAAAAAAAAAAGACAAAAAGCAAAAAACAAATACTCTATAAATCTTCCTTAACTGCCTATTTCATTTTTTGTTTACCAACTATCACTGCCTTTTTACTACCCGTGCTGTCCGTACTCGCTTCGGAGCCTATAAATAGGCCAGCAGACAACGAAAAGGATATAAATCATTGTGCCAGTGACTGTTTGTAAATCTCCTTCAAAAGACGGGTTTTATTGTTACTTTTGTTTGTTTTTAAGGTTGATAGTTAACATCAAACATCATTTTATGTCCAACGGTCTTTCTCATTCCGAAAAGTATGCAATAAAAATTTGTAATTTTAAAAGAGCAAGTGCACAGATCGAATGTCATCGTTAAAAAATTTTTTAAATAATTTAAAATAATTTTAATAATTATATAAAAATAATTTAAACAATTTTAGGCAAGTGCAATCGAAATGAGTGAAATCGAAAGAAAACAATTTTCTAATGGAGAATGGAATTTTTGGAAAACAAAGGCTTTGAAATAGCGGGTGTGTGTACGTGTGCATGTGTGTGTGTTTGTGTGTGAGCGTGTGTCCGTACTGAAAGTAACGCAATCATGCTGCATAAACTGAAAATTTTCCCTCACTGAGACGTTGAGCTCTGTTATTGTGTCTAGCGAAATCGAATATGGCGAAATCGTGGATTTATTTTTGGGCTGCCATCATTGCGTGGTATCCAATATTATCCTGCGGCTATCTGAACGTATTCATTAGCCATCGCGAATTGCTGAAATTGGTTGGTAAGTCAAGTCAAACAAAAGCGAAATCATTTGAACAATTAAAACTCCATTTAACCGGATAGTGACGCATTATGCCATATTATGAAGTCCGCAGGTATGTAGGTACGTGTTACCCATACCAATTGGCTTTCCAAGTCAAAGAGATTTCATTCTATCGATATACTGCCCTTTGTGCTAAATGTGAACAAAAGGAGTAGTAACAATATTGCGTATAGATTGTGCATTGTCAAAGTCGAAGAAAAAGGAGCCATTTCGATTTTGTAGCACACTTAAAGGTTGGTAATGACAGCCCTTAAGTATGCTTCAAAATTTGATTTCATGATTTTTTTTTTTTTTTTTTTTGTGTGTGTCGTATCTGCTTGTTCGAACTTGAAAAGTTTTCAAGCTAAAATAGATTTTTTAATACCGAATACAAAAAGAAAAAAGCATTATTTTTATGAAAAAAAAAAAAAAAAAAAAAAATTTCTTGTAATTTTTTTTTTATTTTTATTATTCTTAATTACTTCCGGTGATTAACGTATGCATTCCAATCTTCCGTATGATTGCAGGACTTGAAGCCGATTTATTCTACGTGCACGAGGGCACCATTAACACCTATGCCATGCATTTCAATGTACCAGTGCCGGCCGAGCTACACGAGCTGGAGTTCACCTGGCAGAGTTTGACCGCATATCCGGTAAGTTCTGTAATCCCGCAAAATCTTTTTACACGTAACACACCATTAACCATGGCAAAACTAAAAAAAAAAAATTCCATCGCTTTCTGCATGCATTCCTGCATCCGAACCAATATCAACACCGCCACCACCAACACCAACAATGACGCATGACACTCCACCACATAACACACACACACACACACGCACACACACACACACACACCTGTCAACATGTTGGACAACAAACAAACTGCAGCTGCCATATGCCATTAGCATTGAGCTTGGAATAGCGCAAGACGCCTTAGCTCCGCCGACGTTGAGCATCCCGGCAAAGGGCTTTGTTCCACAGCAAATCGAGTCATTTCATGTGCACTTGCCGTGCACTGGGAACGCAACGATGCAAGTACCGCTAACCGTTAACATGGTCGTCCGTGCACCACCGTTCGCTAATGATACAAAGTTACACTTTAAGCGTACGAAAATCTGCGAGAAAGGTTAGTAGCAAATCCATCTGCGATACACATACAACATACATACATACGCAAGTATTTGTGTGGTGTATGGCTATGGATATGTGAGTAACTACTTATGTATGTGTATGCGAAACGGTTCTTTTTGTGAATGCAGGAATATTTCCGGCACAAAATCAGTCGCTGTCACCCTCGCAGGCATCCTCACAGGCACCAGCTCTGCTGAGCGCCGCAGCATGTGCATTGGCGGCGTTATTCGTGATCGGACTCGTCATCAGCGGGGTCTATGTGCGTGCTAGGCAGCAGCTACGCCAGGATACGTTGCAGTAAGTAGAACAAAAAAACAAAAAAAAAAAACACAATAATAAAATAAAATTGATTGTCTTTTTCACACATCATCGTCAGCTCGTTCCATACCACAACAACCTACGGCAGCCATCAGAATGTTTTCATTCATCTTGATCCTTTGGGAAGACCGCCAAGTGCTAGTGGCTCTTATGCGACCATAACAAGTCTCAATAAATACCCGATGGAAGAGAAGAAATTCTACAACATTTTTGATAGTAAGTATAATACACATATGTATGTATGTAGGTTCATACATGTATATGGGCGAATGTCCGGTCGTGTGCTGGCGTTGAATAATGGTTTCTCATAAACCTGCTCAAGCTAAACGCTTACACCATCGCATAACAACAAAGAGATACTGAGCTTGAGCAGCAGCCATATTTATTTTCGATTAACTAAATCATGAATAATTCTTTTCCTTTTATGTCTCGTTTTCATTTGGCCAAAAAGGATTTCGTAGCCCGGAAATGGCACTGCCGTATGCTACCGCACTTTTACCCTTGGGCGAACGCAGCACCGCGGGAACAATTTACTCCAAACCAGATTCGTCGATTTGTCCTTCGGGAATATCCTTTTACGCCACATCACAGATAACGCAGGTAAGTGAGAGAGGCCTCAGCAAGTCGAAACTTTTGAAAGAAAATTTCCAAATTATCAACTCGGATGAGCTCTCGACGATGACGACGACGACGACGACATAGACATAGACAACGACGATGATGATGACGCTTATTCATCGGCTTATTAATACGGAACGGGCTTTTGCTTTTGCCTTGGCTTCCCGTTGTAGCTTCCCGTTGCTTTGTTTATTATTGCCCAGAGGCAATCAATATTATGCTCTTTTAATATCGCATCAACATATGCGTCAGGAATGAGGCATAACTTCGGAGAAGCTCTATGTGCTTCATGCGTTGCGAATTTTTTGCTCCTTATATAAATTCAAAATTATGACATTGCAGAACTTTCACAACAGTTTGTTGGTTCGAATGAGGTCGCGTGCGTGCGTGCGTGTGTGTTTTTGTTTTATTTACACATATGTACGCATTCGAGTGTCGGATACACTTACTCAAGTCTAAGAATGAAAGCTATTGCTACAGATCGCTATCGGCGAAACAGCTTTTCAAAGCGAACAAATTGATGTGGGGCAAACGTCCGCGGGGAAATATCGCGAAGTTCTGTTAAAAAAGAAAAAAACAAAGAACGTATGTATTCTTGTTTAGTTACAAGAAGTTACAGGTAGATTGGGCTTGCTTGCAATGGACTTGGTGTGTGGTTTTTCCATGTTTCATAGATTAGTCGTTTCGGAATTCTTCTTTCGGTTAGATTCTCCAATGGAATTACGGAAAATTCTGGTTGTGCTTAGATTTTTCTGTTGGATTAGGCAATTTTTCAAACTTTTTTTGTTGTTTGTCACATAAATGCATCTGATATGCGCACACCAAAAAATCATATTGATGCATATCGATCACAGGTACACCCGAGAAGTATGCAACATTTTTTTAATTTTGTAATTTTTAAGCATGTTACACCCGGCTGAACGTGCTGAAATTCGACATATTTATTCTTGACATAAAATTCTATTTTCGTAAATTTTTGCAATTAAATTATGACTTCTGGAACAACAAAAAAAAACTGTCATGAAAAAATATCCTTCCACAGGAGCATGTATTGGTTTTGGCAAAATCGCCCGTAAAATAATTTTTAAGTTTTTTTTTTTTAAAGAATTTTTCTATATTTGGGCTTTTGAATCATCCCTGTGGGAACGAAGACAGTTAGTTCAATAAAAAAATTAGTTTTTCAATCAGTTGGAAAATAAACTGTTATAAAACTAACTGAAATTATATGCAGTCAACAGTCAGTTTGTGACTAAAATGAGGAAGAAAAAGAAGAAGAAGAAATAAAGTCATCTACAATCAACACTTTAAAATTAGTTATTTAAAAAGCAATTTGAAATAAAGTAATTTTCAACTATGTAGTTGAAAAGATATGCAGAACTGGACAATTGACTTACTCGTAGGACACCGTAATGCTAAAAAGGTTAGTTCGCTCCATAGAAAAAAGTCAGAATTTCAACTAGCTGTCACTGAGAATCAACTAATTTTAAATTCGTTTAATAGTTGAAATTCCTATCGGGATGGTTCTATAGTTGTTCATGTCTGAGATATAATTTTTTCAAAATTTCACTTTAAAAAAAAAAACGCTTTTTTCAAAGGTATTTCAAGGACTATAGAAGATAGAGAACCGAAATTTCGCCGAAAATTAAATTTAATGCGTTGAACTGGAACACAACACAACTTTAGTCGAAATCGACTTTGGGGGCCAAAACCCTATGCTTATAGTGATATACTATAATCCCTTTTAAAATAAAAAGCCAACGCTTTAAATTATATAGTTCTCTACGCGATCGCCTGTTCCACATGTTGTCTTTCCTGTTCTTCAAAATACTTGCTATGCGATAAAAAGATACACGGCCGCTTAAAATCTAAGATTTATCGCACGGTCATTATAGGCCCGTTGCTCTTTACAGTTCAGAGTGTTGGCCAATAACGAAAGAAGCGGAACGTTGTCTCAGTGTCATGGAAACAAAGATGCTTCGCTGGATCCCCGGGCTTGATCAGATACCAAACGACACGATTAGAAATCGATATGGAGTCGCTCCAATATCTGATAAAATGCGCGAAGCAAGATTACGTTGGTATGGACACGTACTGCGTGCTGGCAAGAACACTTTGGCAAAGAGAGGTTTGAGGCTTGAGGTAACAGGTGTTCGGCCAAGAGGACGACCAAAACAAAGATGGCTAGACATTTTGAAAAGGAACCTCCAAGCAACTGATCTAAGAATCGAGGATGCAGTGGATAGAAGAAAATGGAGAAAAAATTCAAAACATGCGGACCCCGGTATAAGCCGGGAAAGAACACGCTAGAAAAAGAACAAAAATTGTTAGCCTTATGAAAAGAAAAACGAAACAATTATTCAATTGAGGTTGATAGGGGGGGAAAAAATTAAAATCATTGAAGTTTGCCTTATCGATGGCAACAATGGAGAATTCTGTTGCCATCGGCAACAACAGAAAAAACTTCCTGAATTTTCTAAAGTAGAAACTCAAACAACCTGTTTGGTTTAGCTTTAAGCAAAATGCGCTATGCACACGCATACCGACACAGCAGGAGCAGCACGCATCAGCATCTCCACCATGCACCATCCACCACCATCAGAACCACCACCATCACCAAAACGATTCAATGCTCCAGAATTCGCTTATTTCCATTTCCATCAATTAATTTAGAACGTTTGTTTTCTATTAAATCAGTCTATAAAAAACATCAGCAATTGCTTGAACGTTAACGCAACGTTCAACATTGAAATGGAATTGGCGGGGGGTTGGAGCGAACGACATCCAATGTGAAACATTTAAGGATATACCCAATTCTGGAGGGTAAAGTTCATTTCAAAACATAAACAGACATGGAAACAGACATTGTCACAGTCATAAACACACACACACACACACACAGACATCGTACATATAAGTGTATGGACATAGATATATACATAAATATATATATGTATATATAGATATATGTCGGAAGTATGCGTGCAGTCGCAGACGAAAACAATAACAAAAATGAGAAGCTTTGGTGAAAAGTCAGCAGCACTCGTTATGATCCACACCAGACGACAATGACTACATCTGTTGTAACATGACTCTTAACTTGCTCAAAGCACTTACTTTACTTTAGCTAAAACAAACACAAATACAATCGCATTCTCAAACACAAACAGGAATGCAAAAATACACCGACATCCGTACACACGCGTACGACGCACCCAATGCTCCACCATGGCCATCACCACAACTGGAGTTCTACAATTAACGTCAAAAAAGCGAGTACAAAAAAATGAACCCACCAACAACAAGGACAACAACAACAACAACAACGAAAATTAAAGGAAATAACAAGAGCAAGGAAATTGTAACAAAGCCACAGGGTTCTTGCTAGCAAAACGGCTTCAGTATGTAATGAAGCCGGAAAAGCACATTAGAGCATTATACGAAGAATGGCTATAAAGAATTTAGGACTAAGCCAAGGATACTGCAACGAGGCGACATAAAAAGCACAAGAAACCCTATAACACACTAAAGAAAAATCCCCAAATGGAATAGAAAACAAATAGAACAAAAGAATTGAACCGCGGAAGGGGTAGGAGTTCGGGGTAAGAGGTTAGAGGTTCGAGGTTAGTGGTTGGGGGAAAGATGAAGAAGAAATTTAAGTGGTGTGAGATAATTTAAGGAAACGCGCGACATCAAAATGCTTTGATGCTAAACGATGGAGGCTGCAACTTTCGGGCTTAATCCCTCATTTCTCTAAGACAACAACAACAACAAGAACAGAAACAACAGCAACACATCAATGCAAAAAAAAAAGAACGATAAAGCATAAAATAAGAAATGTTTTTCCTGCCTTTGAGATTCTTCTTGGTAACATTTATGCGAGCACACTTTCGGCCACATTTTTGCTCTGCTAGCATCAGTCAAAGAATGTTTTAAATAAATTTCGGAAACCATAAGGAAAAGTCCTTACGTTCCATTCCCTCGGAATTTTCTCTGGTAGACAGGTGCAAATTAAAAATGTTGTCACCCATTTTAATTATGGGGGAATGCTGCCGAGGTGTCTAAAGGGGAAATATGCTCTTTTTTTAGAATAAATCTTAGTAAATCATGGATGCAACGCAGCTAGGTAAGGGATAAATGAGTTAAAATTCAGTGGAGGGGTTAAAATGTAGTCTTACGGAGAAAACACAAACAGAATATTAACAAATAGGGGGAAGATTGCCAATTCCTAGATACTGGTAAGTGAGAAGAAGTTGAAAGTCAGATGGAGAGAGGGAGAGTCAGATGGAGAGGGGGAAAGAGGGTGAGAGAGTGATGGAGAGAGTGATGGAGAGTGATGGAGAGAGTGATGGAGAGAGTGATGGAGAGATGATGAGAGAGTGATGGAGAGAGTGATGGAGAGAGTGATGGAGAGAGTGATGGAGAGAGTGATGGAGAGAGTGATGGAGAGAGTGATGGAGAGAGTGATGGAGAGAGTGATGGAGAGAGTGATGGAGAGAGTGATGGAGAGAGTGATGGAGAGAGTGATGGAGAGAGTGATGGAGAGAGTGATGGAGAGAGGGGGAAAGAGGGTGAGAGAGTGATGGAGAGAGTGATGGAGAGAGTGATGGAGAAGTGATGGAGAGAGTGATGGAGAGAGGGAGGAGAGGGGAGAGTGATGGGAGAGGGGAGCCAAGGGAGAGGGAGCCAAGGGAGAAGGGAGAGGGAAGAGAGGGAAACAAAGAGAAAGAAAGAAACAAAGAGAGAGGGAGACAAAAACAAAGAGAGAGGGAGACAAGAACAAAGAGAGACGGAGACAAAAACAAAGAGAGACGGAGACAAAAACAAAGAGTTACACAGTGATAGAATGAGAAGGAGAGGAAAAGAATAAGAATAGAACCAGAAAAACAAGGAGCGGATAAAGCAAAGGCAGAGATAGAGATGGAAATGGAGATAGACGCAGAGACTTATAGAGATAGAGAAAGAGATACCGATATAGACAAAGATACTGATACAGATAGAAATAGAGATCTAAATAGGGATAGAGAGAAAGAGGGAGATAGCGAGAGATGGCACAAAAGGGTGATTTCTCCGTCGACAGACTTCCTCGTTAAAAAAAATCCCTTTTGATTTCTATAGAAAAATGATCGTAAAAAATCCCTTTTGTAACTTTTTATTGGTTTTTGGTTAGACATTTTTTTTTTTAATCCCGCACATTTGGAAAATCCCTTGGTCTGACATTACTTGTTCAAAGGGCTCACAGTTCCTCGAGGGGGCTACCCAATTCCATAAAAATTCCATGCAAATCTAGTCTAGGACCTTTTCCTTTTTCACAAATGTGCTAAGAAAAGAATTTCCTTCAGTTTCGTGATTCCACCTTAAGTGCTTGCCAAAAGAGCAAAAATTATCCGATATTTATAGCCAAGAAATCTGATTAGCTCTATTCCCACTTACAAAAATAAACAAAAAAAAAAAAACTTATGTAAGCAACCAATTGACGATAAAAAAAACGAAGTTAAATCGAATCGATGATGTTAATTGGAAAGGAAAAACAACAGGACGTTAGATAAATTAAGTGAAAATGATGGTGTATGAAAAGCAATAAGAGGAACATGAAATTATGATGTGATAATAACATAAATGTTCGTTTCTGGATAATGCCTGGGTTTTCTAGGTTCAAGACAATATTCGATACCCAAGAGGGCATTCAAGATTGCAGATTAAGGTATCGTTAAAAAAGTGCCGCTCATTTCTATGCGGAAAAACATTCATAATAAACAGCAAACTACAAGTACAATATAGATACTTAAGTATTTCAAATATATGTATGTATGTACACAAGTCTGTAGTATATAAAAGGTATCGCCGTGGGGTTCAATTGCAAAATATCACGGTGTCTTCCACGGTCGCATCCCCATCGAAGATGAATAAGTTTTCACTCGTCAACCGGAAATTGTTCGAGGGTTGGCAACCAAGTTTCGTGCGCAAGAAGAAATTCTTTTCATCGCTCCTCGACTTCATGAAGCTAATACAAATTGAAAAATAATTACGTCGCTCTAAGCGTTAGAATTAAATACAAAATTGTTCCTTCATATATAATTAAAACTTTTCGCACGAGCTATTCCAAAAGCGACGAAAAGAGAAATTAAACCAAACAGGAAATGATAAAAGGTGCCGCAACGAACAAACAAAGAACACGCAACTAAAAAAAAAAAGAAAAAAAAAGAGTTCTCTCCGTAAAATGACTATAAAATGAGTAAATTAATGAGCTCCTTAGCAACACCTTCCTATTTCGTTTTATTGCCTTTTTTCTTGTGCCGTTCATTTCACTATTGAGAAAAATCCGTTTGTGCAAAAATTTCGTCCAATAGAGAAGCAATGTTGGCTGAATTTCTCAAAGCGTCAAATCGAAGCCGGGTACCTTGTTGTGCTGCCCCATGGCCCGTATTCTGTGTAGAATGAGCTTTCCAAGGATTATATATCGACCGAAATAATTGGCCGTTTTTGGGGAATGCTTTAAGGATAACTTCGAGGACCTTTTGAGCGTCAAGTGCCGTAAGCTTTTGCAAGAGGATTTCTGCCAAAAAATTGAATAAAATATCCCGATGAAATTTATTGCTTCGAAAAGAAAATTCGAACAAAATGGCACACCCAAACGCTTTTATTATTATTGATAGTCGTTATGGATGATGATAATACGTACCGTACCGTACCGTACCGTACCGCACACACAGCACAGGGTCAGCAAGATGGTGAGATTTTTTCCCCGATAGAAAATAATTTATTTCGGTATGTAAAGAATTAGCTTAAGCCGCAAAATTGTCATGAAAGCATTTCCAATAGTCACTTGAGCTTGAGATCTCACTCACAATCTTAAGGCACGTATTCAACTTTTTCTTCGAAACTTTTTTATTATTTTGTTTTTCGTTCCTTTTTTTTTTATATGTAGGTTTTATGGCATTTCTGTCATATTCCGTCATGTCAATGAAGGCCATTTTGTTGAATGTAATATCGTTCAATTTTTGGTTTTTTTCACTTTTTTTTTTGTGAATGGTTGTTCTCGGCGTTATAAATCTTTATCATTCCCGAAAGCTCGATTGGCTCTTCTTTTATCCGCAAATTGAACTTTATTTAATGGTTATATCATTCATTTTTGCAGCTGAATATTTTTTGAAGCATAAGCCGAGGGGTTTTGTCTTCGCGGGGGTTTCGTTTTTTTTTTTTTTGTGTATAGCAAAAATTGCGAGGAAAATAGGCCTATTTTGGACAGAGGTTCTGCATACATACATATACTCGTATGTACATATTTTGGCCCTTTAAACGACCCCGGAGCCAGGGGAAAAATGACGTCCCAACACTTCCCTACAGTCGTAAGCATAAATAATCGAATGTATCTGCATCTGATTTAGGTGCGGACCTTCAAATATCGAACACGCGTAAATTGGATTCCAATTAGATTCTCTGTCACATCTCAAATAGTTGATCCTCGACCCAAAGCTGGACACAAAATAAGCAATAAATTTGAACTTTAATCCTATCAGCAGTTTTCGAATTGCCTCTTGTCGAATTCGGTTTCTTATTTTTTATTCCTTCTAATGGCTTTCAATGGGCATAAAATGCATAAAATATAAATCGGTATTGAAAATTGGTATCGAACAATGTCAAAGTGCTTTATACATGCAGATATATGTTTTTGTAGAGTCAAACATCGAACAAACACAGTGATAACAACCACATATGCAAATAGTGATGCTTAGGGAGAGAGAGATAGATAGAGAGATAGAGAGAGATAGAAGAGAGATAGAAGAGAGATAGAGAGAGATAGATAGAGAGATAGAGAGAGATAGATAGAGAGATAGAGAGAGATAGAGAGAGATAGAGAGAGATAGAGAGAGATAGAGAGAGATAGATAGAGAGATAGAGAGAGATAGAGAGAGATAGAGAGAGATAGATAGAGAGATAGAGAGAGATAGAGAGAGATAGAGAGAGATAGAGAGAGATAGAGAGAGATAGAGAGAGAAGATAGAGAGAGATAGAGAGAGATAGAGAGAGAAGATAGAGAGATAGAGAGAGATAGAAGAGAGATGAGAGAGAGAGAAGAGAGAAGAGAGAGAGAGAGAGAGAGAGATAGAGAGAGATAGAGAGAGAAGAGATGAGAAGAGAGAGATAGAGAGAGAGAGAGAGAGAGAGAGAGAGAGAGAGAGAGAGATAGAGAGAGAGAGAGAGAGAGAGAAGAGAGAGAGAGAGAGAGAAGAGAGAGAGAGAGAGAGAGAGAGAGAAGAGAGAGAAGAGAGAAGAGAGAGAAGAGAGAGAAGAGAGAGAAGAGAGAGAAAGAGAGAGAAGAGAGAGAATGAGAGAGAGAGAGAGAGAGAGAAGAGAGAAGAGAGAGAAAGAGAGAGAAGAGAGAGAAGAGAGAGAAAGAGAGAGAGAGAAGAGAGAGAAGAAGAAGAGAGAGAAGAAGAGAGAGAAAGAGAGAGAAGAAGAGAGAAGAGAGAAGAGAAGAGAAAAGAGAAAGAGAAGAAAGAGAGAACATGCGAGAGAGGGAAAGTGAGGTATGAATTTTTTCGTAAAGCGAATTCAAATTAAATTGAACGAAAATATTTTTGATTCGCCCACTTCCACAGGAAAAGTATTCATTTTCCACAGTTAATACTATAAGTGCAAAAGGGCTGAATATAATATCGGAAAAATGTTGACGTTGACATAACAGAAAAAACTATGACGCTTGGTGCAGTATATGCGGGTGAGATAGACTTTGTTTGGCCACTGTGCGGATTAGGGTAAATGCCTGCAATGCGTTTATATTCCTTATATTCTATTAATATATATTATTTAAATGGGTAATGAGTGGTAAATGGGTTTTAAAAAAAAAGGCAGCAAATAAAAAAATTTTGATATTCATTTTTTTTAGTCTTCTTGGTTGCATTTTAGTTGAAAGTTCAAAAAACCAAACTTGAAAATATTAAAATTAATTAATAATTTGCATGTCATCGAAGAAGGGTTAAAATATGGCACTTGACACAAAGTTTGTGTCACAAAAAAAAATTTTTTTTTTCAAGAAATGCAATTACCATGGACCATCGTCTGTGTAACAAGCTGTCCGAAAAGCCAAAAATGCCTAACGAAAAACAACAGATAAGAGTAGGTACCCAGCAAACAAATAACTTAAGTCAAAGTTGACAAGTTTTTCATTAATTAAAGTGGACATTCAACATATGTGAAAATTTATTTTTCCACTTTATTGCTCTTTTCATTATGTTTCATTTAGGTTTTTTCTTTTTTGGTTTTTCCTTCTTTCGTTTTATATTTATTTTTTGCATTTTGTTTGTGCCTTTGTTTTTTATTGCGCTTGGCAAGCAATTAAACGTAAATGGTTCGCGCTGGCATAGCAGTTTAATTGTTGCGATACTCCAAAGGGATACGAGCTGGAACATGTGCCTTGCTGAATTTGAAGGCAATAACAATGGCAATAAAATGCTGAACGTTTAACAATGATGTCACTTTGAGGTGGATCCCGAGCGTTCAATTTTTTTTTCCTTCCGATTATTCTGTTAGCATTCAGTTGTGAACTTGTTGCTGCATTTATTATTGTTTTTAATTTTTTTATTTTTTTTTTTTTTTTTTGTGTGTATTTTTTGTCTTCATCGATGGAAATGATTGAACCCAAAAAAAAAAAAAAAAAAAAACGTGTCGCGATTTTCAATTAAAACGCAACACTGCGCCCAACAAAGAGCAAAATCAGCACAATAACGCATTCAGCAACCGTTTTTCATCAGAATCGATGATAACCAGTCAACCAAATCGAACAAGACGAGACGAAATGACATTTTTTCTGTGGACTGTCGGCAATTTTGACTGTTCAAACGAAAAATGGAAGTTCACAGATTTTTAATATACATGTCTATATATATATATATATACATCTATATAGGTATATATACAATACATGTGTGTGTTTGTAAAGTGTGGGCAAAGGACTCGAAAGCTGGGTACATATATTCAGGCTCGTCGAGCAAAAGTGCGGGAGCAATTCGTCTCCTTTGTGTCCCTCTTTGAGAGTATAAAAAGAACAAAGCAAGGGAAGTATTTAAAGACACCAAGGGGGCCCTTGAGAATGTCCAGGGCTCTTCCGCAGCGATGAAAATTGACTACTTAAATGTATGAGGCATCAATGATTGGGGTATATGCTCCTATTTAGTCGCGGCTTGACTCGTGACTCATCATCGCATAAAGAGTTTCAATTAATTGAAACATCGTTATACGAGTATACGCAATCAAATTATAAGGTCCTGAGAATTATATCCCAAATTCTACTAAAACAAAATAGAGTAGTCTTCGTCCTATTGGAGAAGGAGGAATCACTTGGGTTTTGGGAGCTCTTTCACGAAGTCTGGACCTGCCGGGAACCCCCCGACCCGATCATAAGAGAGTTAAACAATACTCGGGAAACGAGGTTCTTTACGCTAATTAAGTTCCACTGAATTATTTGTGTTTTTGTGGGCGTGGTCCGCATGTGTATATTTTACAAAAAACATATTTACAAAAATTGCAAAAATTGGCGTGGCAAAAGGGAGGTTTTTTTTTACAAGGAAATATGCAATCTACTTTGTATCAATTGAAAATGATTCTTCGTCGATACGACGACATTCAAGGGTTAACATTTTATTTCTCTTGTTCACATTTTATTTATTGCTGAACAAACATATTAATGCGTGCTTAATTCTCTTAAAGCCTCTTGGGACGTATCATCATATGAACTGTTTTAAGCGCATAATTGAATCCATGCCAGTCACTCCAAACTATGCCTTGTGCGTATTGGCTCTCGGGATAAGCGCCTTTCAAATAAAGCCCATTCAAATTGCTGAGGGAGAATTAAAAAACATATACATAGGTAACTACTGTTAATTCGATTCTGTGGAGGTCGTATTTTAATAACTTATACCTGGCATGGCAATTGTTATACCACCAAGCTCCCTTGAACACTTCCGCACAGTTCGTCGTATTTAGATCGGTTTTTTTGTCCTTCGTTGAGAATTTCATTCCCTGATGATATGACAACGAGTCTCCGGCATCGCCGCTGTAATTGCCCAAAACTTTCAAGGCGTAATCTTCCGTTTCATTGCCAATACCGAAGGCATCATATTTAGCATATTTCACAACATCATCGAAATCGGCTAAGAGTATCCATAGCTCTTGTTCTCTGGCCGTTGTCAGAGCATACAATTTATCGAGACCAATGAAGAAATTTTTCAACAAATTCCCAAAACCGTTCTTATATGCAGCCCAGTCAAGATAAAAGTCAAATGAATCATCTACACGTCTCTGTATGACTGTCCAGCCGCCACCCTGCCCCACCGCATAGCAGTAAACCACAAATGGCTGAGCACCGAACAATGGCTCTTGAATAGTATGAATGCCACTCTGATTCCTTAGAGTAGTTGCCTCATCGCATGAGTTTGGATATAGGGAATTCGAGGTGACCGGCCCAACGGCTGTGCATGAGCTGAGTTTTGTCAGAATCTCCGTTTGCTGCTTCGATCTAAATATAAGAGGTATCTACAAATAGTTAAGGAGTAATTGAGGTCTTTTTATGCTATTCAATACAATTTTATAGGTATTTGTAATTGGCAGGGCAACCAAAAATACCAAAAATATTTCAACTGAGCCCTAAAAGTATGCAGCAGGTTCTGGGTGTTACACACAACAATACAAACGCAACTCTGCAGTAGTGAGCTAGTCAATTTCCTAAGAAGGACTGGCCTTTGACCGGTTCAAATCCTACCGGTTATATTATGGCAGTTTGCTCCATCGAATTCGGCTAGCCGGCGGTCGGTAATAAACGGGTTGGTCTAAGGGTAGTCTGTAAATGACATTTTCATCAACATAGGATATATATAAGAAATTGGTTCATTATTTTCCCCCATTTAACTATCCTAAAACCAGACAAAACTACAACAATTGACCCAAAAAAATTTACCTGTGGTCAGCCGTTTTGCGGACTAGTCCCTCTCCAATGAAAGGCCCATGTTAAAAAGGTCAGTTATATACATTAGAAGTGGAATTATGAGGGAACTAGTACTGGTAACATGAAGGACTGACCGAAGGCTACACATTGGTCAGTCCATATTACTGCAGGGAATATACCCTCGACACAGAGAGCCCTTCTGGACGGAGAATAAGCTTTAGGCTTCAAGAAGGTCTGCACACAACTTCATAAGCGCTTACCAATGGCGTTTATAAATGCACAAATATTCAATAATAAGGAGATTCTTATTGCGAAAAATATTCTTGCATAATTTTGGGTGCTAAATCTAAACTTTAAATACTTTGCCTTTGCTGTAAATTTTTTTGGGGTTTTTTTTCTCTGTGTTTTACTTACGCACGAACAAATTGGGAAAAGTTCGGAATTCCAATTTTGTCGGGAACTTACCGCCAGTCCAGTGTTTCCAGTTGCAGGCGCAGGATCTCGGCTGACTTTGTCAATGAATCCAATTCCAATTTTAATTTTAACATAATATCATCGGCAAAGAAAAATGGACTCAATGGCTAAAATAGTTGAATATTTATGTTAAGAGCTTTTTGGTCTCTACCACAAAAGTATATGTACGTACCAAAGTGGTGTTCGAACATGAAGAATCCGCAAGTGTAACACCAAACGAAATGCCAAGCGAAAAAAGAATCAAAATTGCCGACATTTTTTTTTTTTTTTTTCGTATCGAAAACTTGGGCCAGCTTTACGGCATGAACGCTAAGCGAACACTGGAAATATTTCCATTTATGAGGCGACTTTTAAATTTTCTTAAGGTATCGGAATTTACTATATTCCCTCCCCACCACCCACCACCCACCACTCTCTTCTTACCTTTTTCTTTCTTTCATAAACTATTTACACACGCAATAGAATTATTAAAAAATCAACTTCATAAATGACAAAAATTCTGCAAACAAAGTCAATGAAATCGTTCATCCTGGATCATAACATTTTCAGTAGCCGAAAATCGGTGGAAAAAATAATAGAAATATGGAAATAAATAAATGAATTATTTTAATCGAATTTGATCAAAAATCGACTTGTCAAAATTGTCCATTAAATATAAAAGATCGCATAAAATTGAGAAAAATTGCGGTGGTAGATTTTTTCTCTTCCCTCGAAGTTGCTTCACAACAACATTTTTAGCCGTAAATAAACGAAAGTTCAAATATTAGGATACTTGCTTGCTAAGAATGATTTATAACAAAATAAATTTGAGTAAAATATAAGCAAGCGAACAAAAAACACAACAAGATAGATAAGCCATGCACGTTCTTGTGAGTTCAAAGCATAAAAAAAAGAAGTATGTATAAATGCTCAGTAAATATTACTAACCACTGTTCCGACATGGTATTTATCTTCTTTTTTTTGGTTTCTAATTGATTTACAGTGCTACCTTGCAGGCGCGTAAGCAGAAAACTGTTTCGGAAGGGGGTTTTAGGCATAACTTTGTATCGAGAACACTTTCTCTCGCTCATTTGTGATATTCCTCGCATTTCGAAGAACGCTTTAACTCCTAAAAGCACCACCCCCTACGTGAGCCACTGTTACCTTGGTAAAAAAAAACCCAACATGAAATCATCAAAAACGGTATTTCCGACTCCCGCCCCCAGAAAGGGATTTTGAGTTTTTTTTTTAATTTTCGATAGGTATTCTATCTGAAAACACTCTAGGAACCGATTTTTAAGTTCCTGTTACGCAGTTTCCATAAGATGTCCTTGAAAAGTCCCTTTCAGTAAGCCTTTTAAAAATCTTTTATATCTAAAAAACTACTTACGATAGAAAGATTAAACAAATATTGGCTGATTAGTAATATAACAGGGAATCAAAAACAATTTTTTTTTTTTTAATTTTACACTGAGAAAATTTTTTTCGCAAAAATGGAAATAAAAATTTAATAATTTTTTTCAGTGCATTCCAGCTTTGATGCAATTCTCTGCTTATTTTTACAAAATACCTCCAATTATTACCTTTCATTATAAAGAAAAAAAATTTCACTCAAATCGAAAGGGCGATTTTTAAGACAATTAGAAAAACCTAAGTGCATATCGATGCTCTCAAATAAATAACAAAACTTTAAAATCCCTTTTCTGGGGGCCGCACGCCTTCGTAAAATGGAAAGGCCCTTTGGTAATTTTGA
The DNA here is from genome assembly GCA_020466095.1 of Chlorops oryzae. Classification (NCBI taxonomy): domain Eukaryota; kingdom Metazoa; phylum Arthropoda; class Insecta; order Diptera; family Chloropidae; genus Chlorops; species Chlorops oryzae. The sequence continues at coordinate 20,279,521 of CM035806.1, read as the reverse complement.
TTTCGCTCATTGCTTTGGGAATAATTGCGATAAAAGCCACATTATATCCCGAGAAATATGCCATTTTTGATTCAGTATACAAAGAAGTCGATTTTTTACAGGCAAACTTCGATAGCCCAAATAAGCATTACAGTCGGAACTCTCTATTACCCCTATTGCGAATCTTCTGAAGGTTTTTTCGGTACATTTTTACCCAGCATCCAACAGTGCCTACCGTCTACAAAGTAGGTATACGAGACTGTAAGCGACCGGACTATTAACAGCTAGAAAGCATACGAAATTGTAAGCGAACTGCCTACCAATAGCTTACAAAGTATCAGAACCTGTAAGCGACCTGCCTACCAATAGCTTACAAAGTATACGAGACTGTAAGCGACCTGCCTACCAATAGCTTACAAAGTATACGAGACTGTAAGCGACCTGCCTACCAATAGCTTACAAAGAATACGAAATTGTAGGCTAAATGCCTACCAATAGCTTACAAAGTATACGAGATTGCAGACGAACTGCCTACCAATAGCTTACAAAGTATACGAGATTGTAGACGAACTGCCTCCCAATAGCTTACAAAGTATACGAGATTGTAGGCGAACTGCCTATCAATAGCTTACTTTATGTGGTGTTGGTAGGCGTTCAGTCTACAAAACGGCAACGCTCGAACAAATGTATACTAGGATGGTATATAAGGTCGTATGCATTACCGCCTACGGCTTACGAAATGTGTTGCGGTTCATCGCTTCTGTAAGCACCCAGCCGGGCCTTGTAGTTACTAGACACTCAGTGTACAGCGTAGTTAATAGGCAAAAATGAAATAGTTGACTGCCTACTACACGATGCACTTGGTGCATAGCAAGTATACAGAACCGAAGAAAGCAACCGAAGCCGAACGGCACGAAGTATACTTTGTATACAGCATTGTGCTTTAGCAACGAAAACTCACGAAGTATGCCCATATACAGCCGCTATCCACTTCGAACCCAGTTATCACACCACCGCACCAGCCTAGGACAGTTTTTAACAAAAGTGCATAAGTTTTGTATATCAGCATAGTGTTGTGCACATCAGACTTGGTGCTATGGCAGTGATCGGGCACTTCCTGTACACAGTTCCGGCTGGGCAGCATTTTGGCCGCTGGGTACAGAAAGACATACAAGGCAGATAGAAATGGATTTTTTTTTTTCGCCGTGTCGCTTCGAACAATCGAACCGCATCTGAGCAGTGAATCCCCCAAATCGCATGTAATCGGAACAAAACGTGATGGCCTAAACAAACGCTTTGAACTAAAATAAATGGCACAAAATGAAAAGTGTTTTGTGGCAGTGAACTTTGATCGATAGATGAATTTGAAGGCCAAAAACACAGCTTAACTTGCAATTATTTATGTGGGACTTGTTGAAATATCTTCAACTACAAACATCCTGTTTTTTAAAATTTATTTTTTAAAGTCTCCTGAATCGATCCTTGGCTTACATAGTTTAATTTGATCCTTCCAAGAATAAAACAAACGAACCTAATCAGAAGGATTTGACTTGATGACGATGACCAAAGTGTGTGTCCCGCTGTTCGCCCAATAGCGACGCGACGTGACGTTTGATAAGCATCTCTCCGTCTCCGAGCCGGACATTTTGTAGGAGAAAGCCAAGCCCACTGTCGAAATAATTCTATGCACATTTCGAAATCGAACGTGAAGAAAAGCAGTTGTCAGGGATTTTCGATTGTGCGTGTTTCTGGATGGCGGAGGCAGGAGCTGCCGCCACCCTCAATTCAATCACACTAAGTCGCACCATCTAAGTTAATACTTAAATATTCCCTATATATATATATCTTATATATATTAATAAATATATATTCAATTTGTTTGTGTGCTGGCGATAATCGCACTTTGCTGACCTCATTTTTGTGTGTCATCATTACAGATTTGTGACTCGTCCAATCCGAAAATCAATCGTTTCGGCAATAATGACAGCGTCCTCGATTGCGCCAGTTCTGGCGTTGGCAGTGGCAAGAGCAATAAATCTGCAAATACGGACTCGAAGGAGAGGCTCCGTCAAATACCGAATGTACAGCCGGGCGCTATACAATGCCAGCAATTGATTAGGCAAGGCACTTATGGTCGTATCTTTGCCGGGAAATTCGGTGAGACATGCGATCTGTTAATAAAGACTGTCGTCGGCGGGGCATCGCTGATGCAGGTGGCTTGCTTGCTGCAAGACGCCACGATGCTTATCGGTGTGAGTCATCGGAATGTTTTAGTTCCGATGTTGGCGAATACCGAACTGCCAGGACCACCGGAAATAGCGTACGCCTATCCGTCGAAGGGAAATTTAAAGGTTTTCCTTCAAAAATCGCGGAAACTAAACTCTCCGCTTCGGACACGGCAATTGGTTGAGCTCGGCCTGCATATCGCCAAGGGTCTTGCACATTTGCATTCGTTGGGCATTATTCACAGGGACGTTGGAACAAGGAATTGCTTGTAAGCGATTTCTTTAACCCATTAACGCATAACGCATAACACATAAGGGGAAAAAATGCTACATACACATACCTACATTAATTCATTTGGATCTTTGATATTTCGTATTATAACGCTTATCATTTTTCTCTCAGTGTCGATCTGGATTTCAACGTTCGCATCTGCGATAGTGCGCTTTCACGTGATCTCTTCCCGCATGACTATCATAGAAATCGTCCACTGAAATGGCTTGCTCTGGAAACTTTACAAAAGGACTGCCATAGCGGGTACAGTGACATTTGGATGTTGGGCATTCTTTTCTGGGAGCTGGCAACACTCGCACTCACTCCGTTCGACGACATTGAACCCGATAATTTGATAACGCATTTGAGTAACGGCTTACGGCTAAGGCAGCCATTTAATTGCCCTGATGAATTGTAAGCATTGTGTCGATAATTATCGTTTATAATCTAAACGAAATTCTTCAACCCCCATTTTTTTTTTTTTTTTTTTTTTTTTTTTTTTTTTTTTGCAAAGCTTTACTGTCATGTCTTGCTGCTGGCTTGCGGATCCCAAACAGCGCCCAACACTGCCGCAACTCTTAAGCTATCTGCAAGACTTCTACGAAGACCTGGGAAAGTATATCTAAATGAAAGATGAAGCCGGCACCGGAATATATCTATACCTATTTAAAGAAAAAAACTATTTTTGTGTGTGTGTTAGATGTCTGTGTAAAAGTATTCTTATTGAATAAACAAGAATAAAGCGGAAAGTGTTGTGTCTTTTCTCAATTGGAATCAGTCTTCGCTAATTTTTTATGACTGATTGTCAACGAAGCATGTAGGACAGCGTTGTCACATCACCTTTCTTCTAAAGCGGAATTCTTTTCAAAATTTTCCCCATAATTGCGGAAAGAAAGAAAAAAAAAAACTTTCCCCAAAAAACCCTCTTCCTCTCTACTAAATATATTAATAACTACTTTTTTTTCTTTTTATGGCCGAGATTTTTATCACACTTTCAGTGCCGTAGCAACCATAGGGGCAAGAAGGGGCTTTTCCCCCCACGCATTTTTGTTTTTGCCCATGAATAAAATTGAAAAAATAATTTTGCCCCCACGCAAATTGGAAAAATAATTTCCCCCTCACGCAAAACAGAATTGCTACGGCACTGCACACTTTATTTACATAAATGAATTCTGCTCACATCAGTGATGACAGAGTTGACGGATTTTGAGGGATTTCTTTCGATTTAATTTTTAGCCAAAAACCACGTCAAATGTGTATTTTGTGCGATCATTTTTCTTGAGAAAATCGAACAAAGTGGATGCTTTTTTAAATATCCGGGAAAAAGTGACGCCAAAATACTGGCAACACTTGTTCACATATCTTCACACCAGGGTTTTTTAAGCTAATGGGTTTCACCTCCTGCGGAATTAAAGGCTCGCTGACCATAATTGACATGAACCCATACCTCGATTACGATACGTTCCACGAAACTTGGTCGCAAAGCGAAAAGCCGCATAAGGAATCAATTATTCTGTAGATATATCGACATCAAAAAAAAGTATTCTTTGCCGTTATAGCGAAACATTTTGGGCCGTAAATCGAGAAGTGGCCTTAATTGAAGAGCGCCGTTAGAGCGAGGAGTGGGTGAATATTACCACCATCACCTCGGTTGATATATGATTTTTTTTTTACACCCGACATACTCTGTGTCGAGGGTATATTGAATTTGTGCGTACGTGTGTAACACTCAGAACCAGTCAAGGTAGACCATTATTATTATTATTATTTATTTATTTTAAATTCACATATATGTATATATATATATGTTAATATTAATATTAAAGTAGTTGTAAATGGTAGACCATACAAATAATATAGGTACCTATAAAAATGATCAGTGTCATCAGGAGATTGGATTGAGCCATGTCCGTCTGTCTGTATACAGTTTTCTTATCGAAGGAGTTGAGCTATCTTGACGTTACTTGATGTGGTAACTCACAGGCACATGAGTAAGAACAAGTTCGAGAATGGACCCGATCGGACCATTTTTAAGGGTACCTCCAGTACTAGGGTGCGTCACAAAAATCCCAAAACTGCCCGAAAATCGTAGTTTTTCGAAATATTTCAATGTTATTTCGAGTTTGAGCGTATATTTAAGCCTATGATTAGAATTGAAAAAAAAAATTCGAAAAGTGGGCATGGCAAGATGGCGGTTTTCATAAAAACAAAAATTGAACAAAAAACAGAATATGAGGTCCTTAATGGCCTTTGAAATCTCCAAAATACCTTGTCCTGATGGCAGTGGTCTTAGGGCGTGGTTTAAAATTGCTCAATGTATACAGTGAACTCTCCCCTTGCGGACACTCCTCTTAAGCGGACACTTTTTGGAAATGCTCTAGTGTTTCTGTATACAGTGTACTCTCTGTTAAGCGGACTCCTATGGGACCGAAAAATATGTCCGCTTATGAGGAAACTATTTGAGGAATACTAGCAGGGGCGGACTGGGGGTCAAAGGGCCCACCGGGTGTTTGAAAAATGGAGCTTCGTAATAAAAAAAAAAACAACAGCTAAAAAGCACACCGAACTGGGGGCCCACCGGGCTTTTGCCCGGTTGCCTATGGGCCCAGTCCACCCCTGAATACTAGAACATTCCCGAAACGTGTCCGTTTATTAGGGGTGTACACTGTACATGTCTGTGTCGGGTATTGCATGGTCCGACTTTTGTTGTAGCTCTTTAGAAAAAGCCTCCCAAAAATGTGAGATAAATTCAGGCATGACATAAAAAAATTAAATTAAATTAAATATTTTCCAATTTCGCAATATTGATAAGCGAAAATTGAAACTCTTTGTTAATATTTCATTTTATTTCATATATTATAACATATACATATGTAAATGTCCGAGCAGTAGAGCATGTCTTTTAAGCTCACAATGCAAGTATAGTGTAGAATCAAACATCAAAAGAGTTTGATATTTGCCATCACAAAAGCCGAGTTTTTTTATATCGAAACATTCGGCGGGACATTCCAACCGAAGGCCGTTGCTATTGAAAAAAAATCCAATTTAAAAAAAACAACAACAACAACCCCTTTTTGTAAATTTTTCCATTTCAAATAAAGCTAAACGAAATGGAATTAAAAGCGAAATCTAACGTTGAGCTTCTGTTTTTATGCATTGCTGATAAAATAATCAAATTTTCAACAAACTCAGAATCCATTTACACTCTCTGCCATTGCGTAAGCCAGATAAAGCGTCAATTTTTTGTTTATTTTTTTTATTTTTTGTTATTTTTTTTTTTTCGTTTTGCTAGCGAAGAAGCGTTCAAGCAATTTAATCCGATGTGACTAATTTAATAAAGTTTCTGCTAAGCGCCCTACGTTGGGCGCCAACAGCCCTCTCTTTTTTTTTATATTTTTTTTTTTTATTTGTTAGTAAACCTTTTCGGATGACGTTAATTGAATTTTCGTAAAAAAAGACAAATTTCCAAATAAAAAATAAATAAATAAAAAAAAGCCCGAAATAAAATTGAAAGCTGCCATCATAATTCAGTTAGATGAACTGAGTGCATGTTTCATTTTAAGATTACCAGACGACATCATACTCACACGGGAGTGTTTTCGAAGAGCTTGAATAGCTCCCCGTATTGCTCCTTTATATTTGCTGTTGCTGTTGTTGTTGTTGTTGTTCGTGCGGATGCTCGCTGCCGTACATTGAATGTGAATAATATTTTTCCTTTTTTCACTCGCTTAGCTTTTACTGAAATTAGTTCAATTGTAGACTAATTTCATTGAAAAAGCAGCCATTAAAGTGCAAGTTGTTAAGGGTGCATTGGATAATGGGTGGCGGATGTGATGGGACGATGGCATGGGAACTGGGGATATCCCCAATATGAGCGTTGCTCACGTCGCTTTGTGGCTGATACCCGTCAGGCTAACTGGTTAGCATGGCTATGTATTATGCTGAACTTTAAACGAAATAGAATTGAAAAAGGGTCCAAATCTACCCCGGCGAAATTTGTTGTCGTTGTCGTTCTCGTTTTCGTTGCTGCCGCCGTTTCGTTGACATATGTACGAATTTACGGAATTGCCTTTGAAAAGGGGAGGTTTGCAGGCAAAAGAAAAAAAGAAAAAAAAAATAACAGCCACTCGATATCACCCTCAAAGGATGGTCGAGTGTGGCCGAGTTGCCTTTTTTGTTTGGTCTTTTTTTTTTTTTGTCGAATATTTTTCTTTTCTTTTACTTTTCCCCACATTTTCCAAATGGCTATGCGGAGGTTTATAATTTTTTTTTTTTTTTTTTAGTAAAAATGAATACATTGTGAAATGAATTCGATTTGCCTGTCGAGATCTAAAAGCATTTTGATGCAATTTAATGTTTTCCAGTGTTGAAGTGCTAAGGATACAAAAATATTTGATTAGGATTTTTCCTGAAAAACGAAAATATAAATCAAGGACCTCATTGAGGACTGTAATTAGCGCAAGAAATCAATGGCCATCGATTTTTAAGTGAATGCAATGGAAAATAACAAAAAAAAAAATTTCTCCTCTTTTCGAGTGAATTTAAAATAAATTGCTAAATGTACGAAGTGTAAAAACGGCCTGATAAATCTCTATCTCTCTCTCTCTCTCTCTCTCTCTCTCTCTCTCTCGTATCTTACTAATTCGCTCATCTCCCTCTACGCCTCTCTCTCTCTCTCCTCTCTCTCTCTCTCTCTCTCTCTCTCTCTCTCTCTCTCTCTCTCCTCTTCTCTCTCTCTCTTCTCTCTCTCCTCTCTCTCTCTCTTCTCTCTCTCTCTCTCCTCTCTCTCCTTTCTCTCCTCCTCTCTCTCTCTCTCCTCTCTCTCTCTCTCTCTCTCCTCTCTCTCTCTCTCTCTCTCTCTCTCTCTCTCCTCTCTCTCTCCTCTGTTTAGCGGACCGAAAAATATGTCCGCTGAACAGAGGTGTTCGCTTATTAGAGAGCATTTTGTATGAAAATCATTCCAAAAAATCTTTTACGTTGGAAATTTGTCCGCTTATGGGAGATGTCCGCAAGTAGAGCTTTCACTGTACTACAAAATTTAATCACGTATGAATGCCTTTACAATATAAAACGCCAATTCCAACAGAATTGCAATTACGCGTTTCGAGAGCAACGAAATAAACGATTCAAGCCAAATTGATTTGAGTGTTTGTGTATTACATTTTTTTTTTTTCCTTTTTGTGGCATCCCAGCCGGAATTGTTCAATGGAATACTTTCAATTTGTCATCATTCTCTACACCAAAGTAGCCCAGTTTTTGGCATCGGATTTGATACAATTTTTAATTCCTTTTTGACGGTCTCTGTGCCGTAGTTGGTTGAGATGCCAACTAACGAGGCGAGAGGCTCTGGGTTCAACTCCCAGATCAGGTCGTGCATGTTTTTATCGTTTTTTCTGTTTCTCTTCTTCGTTGTTTTGCCATTATTCGTGGGGCCCATGTGAGACCTAAATGTGTCACCCTTAATAGTGGCATCCACGCTAACCTAATCTTACCTAATTCGTTTTAGTCCAAAATTATTACAGTTTTAAAAAGGTCATACCTCAATTTTTCCCCCAATAAAATCTCTAATTTTTTAGAGATCATGGTGATGGCACAATTCACCCATTCGTCGCTCTAACGGCACTCTTCAATTAAGACAAGTTCTCGATTTACGGCTCAAAATGTTTCGCTATAACGGCAAATAATACTTTTTTTCGATGTCGATATATCTACAGAATAATTGATTCCTTATGCGGCTTTTCGCTTTGCGACCAAGTTTCAGGTATGGGTTCATATCAATTATGGTCAGCGTGCCTCTAATTCCGCAGGAGGTGAAACCCATTAGCTTAAAAAACCCTGGTGTGAAGATATGTGAACAAGTGTTGCCAGTATTTTGGCGTCACTTTTTCCCGGATATTTAAAAAAGCATCCACTTTGTTCGATTTTCTAAAGAAAAATGATCGCACAAAATACACATTTGACGTGGTTTTTGGCTAAAAATTAAATCGAAAGAAATCCCTCAAAATCCGTCAACTCTGGCATCACTGATGTGGGCAGAATTGATTTATGTAAATAAAGTGTTATAAAAATCTCGGCCACAAAAAGAGAAAAACTGGTTATGAATATACATACATATGGTAAGGGTGAAGGGGGTTTTTTGGGGGGACATTTCATTTTTTTCCTGACGAAAATTTTTTTAAATTTGCTAAGGGACCTACGGGACCGATAATATGTTTGCTTAAGAGGGGACACCGAACATGGGCCTAGTCCGCCCCTAAATACTAGAACATTCCCGAAACGTGTGCGTTTATTAGGGGGGTCCGTAAGGATTTTTTGGGGAAATATTCGGAAAAATACCGCTTTGCAAAAACAAATTTCTGGCAACACCGAACACAATTTATATTTTTATTTTTTTGATGAGACTGCACTTTCGCCACCTGCCATTCGTTATCGATTGTTATTATGCTGACATTTCCGACTGGGCTAATTAAAATTATTCCGTCTGTACGTGTGTGTGTGTGTGTGTGTGTGTGGGAAGTCATTTATGTACGTTCGCATGCACACAATTGGTCCTCTTTGATTTATCAATTGAAATTGTTAATTTGCAATCAAAGCCGATTTCAGTTTTGAAATTTTGCGCCTGACTGCATCACAAACGACCTCAGACCCAGCTTCGTGCCTTCATGCACTTGGCAATCGAATCAATCCTATCGATATCGCACAATCAGATCAATTGCACTCGACGAAAATGTTTAATACTTATTTGCATTTAATTGAGTGGCTGACCAGCCATCGTCTGGATAACGTTCCCAGCCTGCTCGTACAATATTCCATTGGAAGCCATCTTTCGATTCTCTTTCAATTTTCCACGTTTTCATTCATGTGAAAAATCGGTAAATCAAGTGGTCTGTCGCTATCGGAACGATAGAATCTCTGTATCAATATTAACGGCAATTCGAAATCGAAGCTAAGATTCTAATCATTTGGGAATAAGAGATTATGAACTCGCCGTATTAACCCATTGTGGACCGCTGATCGATCTTTCGACCAGTAAATTAAAAACAACAAAAAAATTAAATTAACAAAAATTCCATCTCCGTAAAGGGTCCTTTCTGTGCGAGGTATCATGGTGTGCGATATGTCAAAATAAAGCTTGATTTATTAGCTTTTCCAATAAATTAGAAATTTTCACGTTAAATCGTTCACACTGGTCTTATATGAACACTAATTTTGGAAGATTTTTCAGTTTGAAGGATTTTAATTTAAAAAACAAAAAATATTTTTGTTCCAAAATGGGTTAAAGTTGAAGTAAACTTGACTTATTTCACTGCCTGTCTTCCCCCGTTCTTTTTTTCTCATCATTTTTCTTTCCATTCTAAGGTATACAGTGCAAACTCTCTTAAGCGGGCAGCTATGTGACCTATGGCCGCCTTATTGCTAAATAGTTTTTTTTTTTTGTAAAGACAAAAATTCTTAGAAAGGAGCTTCTTGTGATGTCATATCTAGGGCCTGGGTACAATAGCCCGAGAGTCGTGCGCGCAACACTCTCTGTCTCACTCTTCCTCGACTTCTCTATATTTCTCGCTCCCTCTACCTGTCGCACGCACGCATTACTCTCGGACTATTCTGCTCAGGCCCTTAAAGAGATGAAACATTGTTTTTATTGGCAAATTTTTGTCCTCATTTCTTCTAAACACACCTGTGCGGCTGTCCATTGATTGCGCAAGCTAGATTTTGACCGTTTTTGACACCCCCTCCCCCCACGTAAGCATATTTAAGCAGTAATCAGACTCCGATGTAAGACTTTTCGAACCCCACCTCCTCTATGCTTACATACGTAATTAATGGACGACCCCTTTCTCGATTCTTCACAATTCGCGGCAGACATCAAGCAGCTGTTTGGGCTATGTTGCTCAGAATATAAATTGTATTTCGTATTTTTTTCGCCAGTGTTGCAGGGAAAGTATCACAATTTGAGAATACATATATGCATTTGTGCATTTAGAGTGCTCTCAAATGCGATTTCAATGCACGGCTAAATACAGAATTTAGCTCTAAATGCAGATTTGGTTGCTAGTCTGAAAATCATTAAAAGTACATTTTGGCAACTTTGGCTACGATTGTGGCCACAAACGATGAAAGTAGAATTTTATTTCACTTGAGAAGTTCAAAAACTATTCGCTGTCCTCAATTGAGCCCGCTAAGTCTGAAAGTGTTAAGTGAACTTAACGATTAAATGTCTTCAAAAATGAAGGAGAATATTGTAATTATATAAATCACGAAATTTGAAAACAATTAACTGTCTTGCATTGTACGTCATGAATATGCAAAAGAAAATTTTTAATGAATTGAAACTATGTACTGTTTGTATTGTACATCAGGTATGCCCGATTTTTAATCAGTAGAGAACTAGACCCGCAAGAACGGACAGTACGGAGACAGACGAAAGAGCAAATCGCGTAAAGAATAATCAAAATATTCTTTAAAAAAAATCTCTCCTCATGCCTTTTCCAACGACGACGCGAAGTCTCGCTCTCCCGTTTCTCCTTTTCCATCGTCCATCGTTCATCGCCCGTTGCCGTTTCAAAGAACAAAATTCATGCCAACCGGCAAAGGATAAAGAAATTGGAGAATTTACAATGTTAATGCATGTGCGAAACATGCCACCTGAAATATCGGAATCATACTCGGTCGTGCTTCAAATATTGTATATATGTATGTGCGTACGTAGTATGTATGTATGCGCGAGTAGAAATTTCCCTGCAGTAATTATCACTAGTGACTGATTCAATCTGTCACTAGTTCCCCGTCACCGTCACTAGTGACCAACTGTACCCGTGCCAATGTATTCTCCTATGGACACTTTGTATGAGCATATGTTCGAGCGGACACCAGTTGACGATTGAACTGGTGATGCTGTAGAGGCAGCTCATTAGCTATAGTACGTAAATGGAAAGCGCTGCGCACAGGGCTCGAATGGCTCAGTGTGAAGAGTCTGGCCTAGCGACCGGGAGACCCGTGTTCGAATCTCGCTCGGGTGGGTGCCAATTTATTTTTTTTTTTTAAGTGGATAATATTATAGGTGTCTAAGAGGCTTTAAAAAAAATAATTTTTTATTGCGAAAAAATTGGAAAAATTAAGTTATTGAAAATATAATTCATGAGAATTTTCGCACGAACTGTGAAAGCATTCACGAGAATTCAGAATGGAAACGTTTTTTCTCTCTTCTCACCCATAAGAATCCATAAGAATAATCCTCCGAATTTTACAATTTTCCACTTTTTCTCGCCTGCCCTGGGATTCGAACACGAGCCTTCGGATTGATGATCGGACATGCTAGCCATTACGCTACGGAGCCTTCTGATTCTCGTGCAGCAAATTCATTTTATGAATGCTCAAGAAAATTGAACTGTGGACCTCCTCGTTGACCATGTCTATAGAATGACAGTGGTGACGCAGGGGTCAATTTGCCCCGCATTTACTGCAGGGAAGCTATTGTATGTAGCTCTCTAATATGGGGGTTGCATAAATTGTGCGGCCTTATCGAAATGAAGTGGCAAAACAATTTTCATGAGCTTATTGGCGCAAAATTATGACGAAATAAGTTTGAACGTAAGACCGCGCGACCGAGCGACCGAGCGACAAACTTTCCCATTGATGTCGATTCGAATATGAATTGCCATAAAGTACAAGGTATCGCATTGGAACAGTGATACGCGTTGTGCGTTTTTCATTCTATTCGGATGGCGCATTGTATTGCGCTAATGCACGTGAGAAGTACTCCAAGTGTTTCACTTTTTGTACACTCTCCATTTTAAATGATTCATAGACACTTGCATCGAAGGAGCTAGCGTACCTAAGCATACGACTGATTGCGTGAATAGCAATCAATTTCGCTCTACCGCATGCCAATAATGCTGGCATCAGCTATGTACATACATACACACATAAGCACACATCCACGCCCACTACAAACCAATGTACCAATGTACAATATTGTATATCTGGTCGGCTGCCTAAAAATCGAACAAGAAAGTCATGATGCGACCGAGTTTCATCTACCGCATTCGATGGAAATCCACTTAAAGCTCAGGTGGCTTATAAGTACTTTCATTTGTAGCCGGATTCGAGGGATATTTATTTAGTGCTACAATTTATCTTTATTACCCTAGATGGCTGCAAGGTGCCTCAGTCAGCTTTTCCTTCTCCTTTTGCATTTTTTTTTTTTTTTTTTTTGTTTTTTTTGGTCGCTTTTGCTGATAAGGATGCAAAGGATAGCAGTGTATGGTAGCAATTGAGAATTGTTGCATGGCGTCACTTTTGTGTCGCTGGACACAATTACTTTATACACCTGATAAGGCAAACAAATGACCGAGATTGGTGAGCAGAGGCATAAGATTTGTGAGCGACTAGCATTCTTTCCAGAACTCCAAATAGTAAAATTTATTTCCTTTTTCCACAGAACCCAGTTGAATTGTGGAGTTTTATGTACATATGTATGTGATCAAAGCTATTAATGGGTTAGAGGTTTCAGAATTTCACATGTCTTCCTTTTGATCCTCTTTTTTATGGAATAAAATATAGGTAATAATAAAAAAAAGTCTCCAGGAACGGAGAAGCTATATAACATTTAATTTTCTTTTTATCTGAAACAATAGTAATCTTACAGTCACATAAAAATACAGTGAAATCTCGAAAACTCGAACACTATGTATAACCCGAAACGTTGAGGAACAATTTTTTTCCATTGACTTCTCTAAAACTCCAACAGGATATCCTCATTCAGTTGTTTTCCCTGAAATGAAATACATAATGTTTAATTTAAATAATATAATATATGTAATTAACCCTTAATCGCATGCGAAACCATGTATGGTTTCTGAAAAAAAAAAAAGAAACGTCCTTTTTTGATTAAAAACGATGAATAACTATTTTTAAGCCTGAACGTATGATACGGGAAAAAAATTTCCACTAATTTGATATATAATGCAGCAAAGGGTTAATAGAACCATTTTCAGCCAAAAAAAAAAAAAAAACTCCAGCTTTTTTAATATATCGTGCAGTAAAGGGTTAATGAAACGATTTGCAGCAACAAATATTTATTTTTCCAATTATTTTATAAGTATCTATATCTTGCAGCAAAGGGTTAATGAAACGATTTGCAGAGAAAAAACTATTTTCTGCGACATATTTAATATAACGTGCGGTTAAGGGTTAATAAAACCATTTGCAGCAAAAACCCCAATTATTTAATAAATCATGCAGTAAAGGGTTAATAAAACCATTTGCAGCGAAAAAAATTTCCCAATTATTTCATATATCGTGCAGTAAAGGATTAATAAAACCAAGGAAAACAATTGTTTTCCAATTATTGAATGAGTACATGATGCATTTAACTTCAATGAACCTTAATAAATAAAGGGTTAAGTAACATATTTCAATATAGTGTATTACTGGGAAAACTCAACATTTCATCAACAATACTCGACGTTCGAATACGCATACAATTCGTTAACTCGAACAGGGCTTGTTTTAATTTGCTTGAGGTTCAAGAGCTTACTGTACCTTTTTCCAAATTGAAAAAATAATGACAATGGCACGTTTCCCTTTTTACATATGCCTTGCGGTTGAATTCATTCTAACTTCATTCATAATAAAACTTAAATAAAACTTAAATCAAATTTATATTCCATTTAACTCTTCAACTCCCAGACGACACCTTAAAATAAGATAAAATTTATTACCATTTCCGATTAGAATATTTATCTATGAATACTACCATTTCTAGCATCGATCTAAGCTAATTAGGAACTCTGTTATTGTTCTCTGGCAACTCTGAGCGCACATCGAATGACATTTTCGGTAGTTACGCGCGCTTTTTATGCAAATGAAGAATGTGGTGTGATGTATTGTTAAAAGTGAAATAATAATGCGCGGATAGTGAGTACTGCTTTCATTTCCTTATCTCCCGCCTGCTAAATCTATTGTAAATGACGTAAAATGTAACCCAAAGCAAGTTGATTTATCATAAACATAAGAATTGAAGATTGAAAGGTAAGTCTCTCATCTCCTTTTCTCTCTCTCTCCGTTATCTTTGCAATCTCGCAGTCTTTGAATGAAATGCGAAAATTTTAAATGATTTCGATCAATTCGGGCAGTAGTCGCCCATAGTAAAATATCTTTGGCGATTAATTGGATCCAAACGATGGATACGGAAGAGTCAGTCGAGCACACAGTAATTGCAAGGTAGACTGGAAGGTAAAGCTTTTAACGCTTCAGTCAAGTGCAAAAACTGATGTTGGCTTTGATTTTAAACTCAGAAATTTCAATTTGTGAATCAAAGAGTCAATTAAAAACGAGAGCTATCATATCCATAAATGTTCTGGACATAAGTGCATACATATGTATGTTTGTATGTGTATGTTTGATTGGAAGGCATTTGAAACTAATTTGAAATTGAAAAAAGCATGCAGCATTTTAGTTTCAATGAATTTGAATCGATGCACTTCAAATGTAGGTACTAAATGCAATCACACTGTCTGCGGTTTCTATGTTGATATTTAGGCTTTTCAAATGTATCCCGATAGGAAATCGATGACAGGCCCCGTTTTAGGGGGTGGCAAGCCGGGCAAATTGCTCCATTAGTGCCATCACGGGGTGGCAAACATTAATTTTGTCCAGACTGACGAAAAAACTAGATCGGGCCCTGATCGATGATGGGCTCTAAGAATTTTACAGCCATCATTGAGCATTGAGGAGACGTACTGTACGTACCTATATGTATGTTATGTGTAAATAGGGATAAATCGCAGTAACAATTATGGCTTTTGAAAAAAAATATGCCTTAAAACCGACATTTCCCATATTCATTCCCTTAAAACAGGCCCGTAACGGTCTTTAACTGTTGCCCTTCATACCTACACATCAAATATATTTTCTTTTAGAGGTATTTTTCAAATTCATTGGATTTAACAATTCAATGCAAGAAAATGTTAATAAAAAAGGCAAAAAAATGATTTCTAGGGTTCGGAAAAAACTGATCTAAAAATACAAAGTAAAGAAGTTTACATCGGCTGAAAAAGCTGTTAATTTGCAAATCAATACCTTGTTCCTCAAGCCTTGAAAATGTTAAAAACATTTACCTAACAATATATATTTCTGTACGTTCTTATCTTTTTGATAATCTATTTAATTACAATAATCAAGACTCGACAGTAAATATTTGATTTAAGCAACAAAATTATTCGGATGGTGACATTGTGTCAAATATAGTTAAGCGTTTAAGACATTTTTGTCTAGCTGAAGAATTCTCAATTCAAATTAGTGAAAATCAAATTTTTGCGAATTTCGCGATGCCGTGAGTCTTGAATAAATTATATAATCCTCTTATGAAAGGACATAAAATTCTGTGAATTGAACTGTCGAAATACTCAATTCAAACTAGTGAAAATCAATTTTCGACGAATTTCGAGGATGAATGTCTAGATTTCAAATTTTAACCCTAAGAGAAATTAGTTTAGTCGAAATACTCAATTCAAAATAGTGAAAATCAAGGTTTTCGCGATTTCGCGGATGGTGGTCTTATAAATTTTAACTCCTTTAGAGGACATTTTGTTTAACTGCGAAATACTCAATTCAAAATAGTGAAATAATCAAATTTTCGCGAATTTCGAGATGGTTGTCTTGATCAATTTAACGCAGCTTACGGAGAATTCTAGTTTAGCTGTCGAAATACTCAATTCTAAATAGTGAACAATCAATGTATTTGCGAATTTTCGCAGAATGATGGTCATGGTCAAAATTTATCCATAATGGACGACTTTTTTGCGCAAATACACAATAGAAGAAGCAAAAAAAATAATTTTGTATTCAGATATGAGAAATATAAAAGAGTGTTTATTTCTATTGTGTAAAGGATGATGACATAGTTATAGCGATGTCGCAATTTTTTTTCAGCGAAAGCTTAAGTCTACATAGTAGTATACACACCCAAATTTCAATAAGCTGGGATGTATAGTAAAAAAGTTATAGGAAAAAAATTAAAAATCGTGATTATTTGAAACTTCAAACCACTTCCACGACCAAGAAGGGACTCGAAAAAAATTTGTATGCATTTTTCGGACATTTCTGGTTGAAGTCCATGCCAAATTTCAATATGAAAATTTTCATGCTAGGAGTAAATTACGAAAACTAATGTTTGAAGACAGACAGACAGACAGACAGACAGACAGACAGACACAGAACAGACAAGACAGACCTGCTAGATCGATTCTTTGTCAACCTGATCAAAAATATATATATATGTTATATTCACGGAACTTTCCTTTGGATGTTAATAAAAAGGCCAAATTAATATGATTCCTTTCTTCGGAAAAAAATAATGACAAAAAAAAAAAACCGTTCACGATGAAAAAATGTGGTTAAAGTTTCCAAATCAATGCATCTGGAAAATGTTCTTCAAACCTTTGACAAATGCCCAAAAATCATTTCAAATAATACCTATATTTTGTTACTTCATTAATACTTTCTTGCATTGAACTTTTAATTGCAATGAATACGAAGAAGCCCCTTCGAAATAAAATTAATTTTGATGGATTTTAAAGCATAAAACAAAGAACTTGAGGACATTTTTCAAATAAGTAAGCTTGAAAGGCTTTACCAGCATTTTTTCATTGCTTTTAAAGCATATTGCGTCAATTTTAGTCAATTTTTTCAGAAAGCCTAATGATTCCGTATGCCGGAGTTTTAGTCAACTGAAATTTCATATATATCTCATAGACAAGCGGATAAAATGGGGCTCTGTGAAATTAAGAACCAATAGCAGTTCCGACCCAAAACCAACAAAATCTGTAAATCTGTATCTATCGTGACTATTATGTATTCCGACGGATCGAATCCGTTAGGATTTTTCACATTTTTATGAATGAAAAAAAAAATAGGTTTTCCTTCATAAAAATGTGAAAAATCCGAACGGATTCGATCCGTCGGAATACATATTAGGCATGTATATGAATGTTTGAGGACATTTTTCAATGTAAATCTGTGTCTCTATGAAATTTTGGTCGATTTTAATTCCGTCAGCTTTCGGATTCGAGCACATGCTTGATTATGTTTTACAGCTAGCTTAACAAATACATCGTTTTTAGTTTTGTGGTAACTTTTACTATTATGGAACACAACGAATGTAATTTCTTGTTATGAGAACTGTCAAAATCATACAATATATTAGTTTTGGTTGCCAACCATAATCAGATAATAAGTCTGTACATAATAAGGGTAATTGGCATTAGAAAAAAATCAAAATCTGTGTATCCTTTTTAAAGCATCACTCAAAAAAGCGTACCAGCAGTTAGCTATGTATGTGTACAATGCCTCTTCTATAACTAATCCTGTTATTGGTATCAATCATAAAATCAAAGATATGGACGATAGAATATCGAATTCGTTCGTCGATAACAACCGACTTTTATTATTGAAAATTAATATTTGAACATTTAATTTCTTTATTGTGATAACTTTTAATTGAAAATTATTTAATCTAAGACTAAAATAAAGTGCCCAATGCTCTAGATTCAGAAAAATCTAAAACAGAAGATTTGGAGTTTTAAAAAATTGGCAGCTCTCGGTCGGTGTATTCTAAAAATATTAGAACTTCTTGGCATAAGTCCACAGGGATTTTTTTTTCTTTAACAAAAAAAAAAAAAAAAAAAAAAAATTCTGCGGCTCGATATGTTAATTAATATGAACTAATCATAATAAAAGCAATGACCACCAGAAGGGTTCCAATGCCAGTCTCCACGCGTCGGCTCAGAATGCTAACAGCAGCGCCACGTCCAGTATTGCACAATGACTTCTCACAGCACGACGTGCACGCATACAATTTCGTTCGTTCACCAATGACAATACAACCGGCTTCACAACTCACCGTACAGCGCCGATCCAAGGACCACATTTTTGGTGAACTTGTCGAATTCTCCGTGCTCGTCGTGTACGAGAAGCGTTTAACCTATGATAAACCCAAAAAAAAAAAAAAAAAACCGAAGAGCTCGCATAACGAAAATGATTTTCAAAATGATTCCTCACACAAGTACTCACCATACAAGTGAATTCTTCACCTTTGCATTTCTTCACGAAGCTTGACATATTTTTACTCAATATATCGACGCATAGATCTCCATCGTCCATCGTATCGCACTCGTAGCACCATAAATCATTGACACGCTCAGTTGCAGCCTGAGTACGATGTATAGCATTTGTGAGCGATTGTCCAGCTTAATTGTTTTTTTAATAATCAAAAATGAAGAATATTGATTTTTAAGCGAAAATGATTTTAACAAAACAAGCGACACTTACCCTCGCCTTCTTTAATCGTTAGCTGCAACAATAATGGAAGCACAAAAGTAATTTTATGCATTGAATTATGGAAGTTTACTTTTCTTCTGAGAAAAGATTTGGAATTCTTTTTATACCATAAAATGGATTTGTTTACTAAACAAACTACGAGAACTGAACTGCATTATCACAGCTGATGGAATAGAATGTCAAAACGGGGCGAAAAAAATTATCCACGGACATGCGCGTTCGTTCCGAGGCATTTGGACTGTCAGATACAGACAACGGGCCCTACAGTCGGTCGAATATGAAACAACAGTATCAGCACTACTGATTGTTTATTTTCTTTAGGTAAATACATTTTTTGATTTCTGATCCCTAAAGGCTTAAAACAAAACTCTGCCGAAGCACTGTTGATGAGACTTCAAAATTCTTTACATACATAGGTATAACATAATCCAGGGGCCTTAATTCTGTAGTTCGACTCGGAAAGCTATCCTACTCGAATACTAAATCCGAGTCGAACGAATAAGAATAATTAAGTATAATTAATATCCGAAACTCGAACAAGAAAGTATGAAACGTTCGAATCCGGGGAGTTTTTCCGTGCGGAAGTGAAAAAAATTCTGCCCTTCTAAACACACTGGAGAAGTGAATTCGAAATTTTTTAAGCAAAGGTCATCACATTTTTTCGTTTAATTGACGCTGAGAATACTTCCTTTTTCCGCGAAGAAAAATTTCTGGAGAAAGAACTCTTGGGGAATACAGTTTACTCTCTCCTTGCGGACACTCCTCTTAAACGGAATTTTCCTCTTAAGCGGACATATTTTTCGGCGCTTAACGTGTCCGTTTAAGAGAGTATAGTGCTGAACATATCGCTTAACCTTTCTAAAAAGAAAACGGAAACAACTCAAAAATAATTTGCCAATTATTTGCCCCAATGTTTATCCCTCTAATTCCTGGCTCTAGACGGAGTTTATTTGAATAAATAAAATTAAAAAAATAATTGCAGGTTCTTTTTTCTCCACTCGAAATCAGTCTCGTCTGATTCTTTCATTGCAAAAAAAAAAAGAGCCTGTGGCATTAGAGCATGAACACTCAATTCATTCAGTGATAAAGCTGAAGGGTCTGAAAAAATGACCAACGTTTTTTTTTTTCCTTCTGTAAATTCACAAAATTTTACATTGCATCTCTTTTTTACAAAGAAGGTGTGTGATGATATACATATAAATTTATTTAATTCTTAAACGAAAATTGACGTATATAAAAAAATTATTAAAGAAAACAAAATGCTTCAATAATAATCCAGGAAGACTGTCTCTAGGATTTGTAATGGAAATGAAAAATTTTGCAATAAAAAATGAAAAACAAAAAACAAAGTGGGGTACAACACTACAATGACTTTGAAAAGCAATAAAGCAGAGCCTAATACAGTCTCAAGTACTGCAATGCCTGTCGACTCTGCATTGGATATAGCTCTCCAATGTTGAACATCAAATCGACAACATGGGTCGGACGGAGCATACGCCAAGGCATGAACTTCATCGTATTAACATCACAATGTATATCCTGTTCGAGCTGTAAAGGTAGTGGCACCTCATTGAAAAGCACACGTCCATCGACACTGCGCTGCAAGGTCGCGGGCAGTCCGATTTGATCGGCCAGGCATTTGAATAGCACAGCACGTTCGAACATGCAACCTGTGGTGACTTTACCCAGCGGTATTATACTGCAATGCAATTCATGGCAAATTTCCATAAGGTGACACTTGACCGCATGTTCGGAGCATTCGTGCGTTGAATTCAAGTCGAGCGGTTCGAGATTAGCGCTTAACGCTTCTGCGACTAATTCCGCAACGATCTTGACACGCTTTGCGATATTATCGAAATCGACGCAACGTCTTGCAGTATTGGCATCAGTCCGCAGGCCATAATGCTGCCAAGAGTTCATATAGAGTAGAAGGAGGGCTGAGTTAAATTACGAAAAAAAAAAAACTTTTTTGTTTGTGAATATAATTTACCTCTAACGTTAGATTTAAATTCTCCAAATACTGTGGCAGTATGTTATCTCCCGGACGTCGGCAATAGCACCAACCTGAAAATCCGGTTCCCATATTCTCATCTGTAAACATCGCCGGCGGTATGTATATGACCATATCTGATGGATCGCGTTCCCGTTCGAAATTCACAATGAATACTGGATGCAATGGTGAGACCTCTTCGCGCAAAATGCTTTGGAATTCTCGAAAGTCTTCGAATTTCTTTTTCGATGCATAAAAGTCCTGACCGGCTGTATTGTCCGTAAAGGCGAGATTATTCCTTATGCAGAATTTCAGTGTTGGCGTCTTCGATAATATGCTATCGATTGCCGGGCCCCATGTACTTACGCAATGTGAATGTTTCTGATTCATGATAAGTCTGTCATCAATAGGGAACACATAAATCGGTCGAGTTATTAAAATGACATTCAAAAATCATTTTCTGTAAAGATCATCTATCGATCCTTGGGAACAACATACAAATCTCTAACAAAGAGATCATGTCCACACTATTATAATAACTATTATTATTTCTATCATTATTATTATTATTATTATTATTATTTAAAGCTATAAGAGCACCACGACCAGAAAGATCTTTTGTGCAGCCCAAAATTCTACCATAAAGGTCTTAAAAATATACAGTGCAGACACTCCTCTCAAGCGGACACCCTTCTTAAATAGACATCTTTTGGGAATGCTCTAAGGTTTCTGCTTCTCAACTAGTTTCGTCTTAAGCGGACATATTTTTCGATCCCGTAGGTGTCCGCTTAAGAGAGAATATATATTTATGCCTGCAGACATTTTGGCACAAACTCTTCCCTCCTGCTAGCCAGGCGACAACTTACATTTCCAGTACACCAGTGTTTACGTATTCGTGTATATATTCCGGAAAACGGGCCGTTTGCAATATGAAATTTGTCGCTGCACTTTTCACGACATTTGACAGCGACTTTAACGCGCGTTTGAGCGATGAACTAAGATAAAGCATCAGTAAGGCTTCGCGCAGTACATCCTCGTCAATCAGGGTGGTCAGACAACGCAGAGTTTTCGCCGTAAGCATTGCTGTCGAAAATGAGTTCTGAAAAGACAATCAGAATGCAGAAAATATATCGCTTTGCAATGTGCATGTTGGATAGTTGTCGGTGGTTACACCCACCTTAAGGAGGAAGGCCAAACTATTTGTAAGCGCACTTTCGTCACAAAGTTGTCCGCGGTAAGTTTCATTCTGAGCGAGAGTTTCAATAACACTTAATATTGATAGTATTAGATCAGTTGATTGATCCTCGCCGGGTGTGGACAGAACTTCACCCAATAATAATGGAAAATTAAGCAGCATTAGTTCATCGCCTGTCACTGCGAAGCCATAATTTAAGAGGTTTCCTATTAAATCAGCAACTTGTTCGCGGGTTTTTACTACCACCAAATTGAAGGTTAAAATCTCTGAAAGACGAAATTGATCGGTCATTGGCAGTCAACAAAAAAATTTATATAGGTATATACATATGTATATTTTATCTATCTACACTTACGGAGCAGCTTAACTAGCAGACCCTTTTCGAAAGAATCAACAATTCGTGCTGCGGCATCCTGGAACTTCATCAATCGATTGAGACCCATCAATATGTGAGTTGCCGGCGGATTGTTGGGACTTTCCATAGATAAAACACAATCGATAAAATAATCCGTTACCTCAGCCATATGCAAGCGATATAAAAACTGTTGAAACTTCGCCGTCTCGGCGAAAATCGATAGAGTAGAACATAAGGTTTCTCCAAAGAATTGTGTCGGAGTACTCTTTATATGGCCGATGACCTTTTCGAAAAAATTACGCTCAAAGAATAGTTTCGCCATCGGCTCAGTGCGTAATGTAGCAGCAAGTGCATCGATTACATCTTTGAGGCTCTGACTCATTGTTGGCGTTCGGAATACCTTCGTCAATTGTTCGAGTAAATAAACACTTCGTTCGCTTACAGCGATCCGATTATTTTCACTTGTATCGGCAATGAGAACTTTGACAAGTTTTAAGGCCACCGCACGTATTTCCGGATACTCGTTCGTTATTTCGCATAGTATACGATCCAAGGGGAATTCTGGATTCAAGACGGCTTCATTCTGATCTTCACTGCTTAGAACTTGCAGCATTTTGTACAGTGCGTCCAACGACTGGTACAGTACATCAGGATTCGCTGTACGCTTCAGTTGCTCATAGAATTGTTCGCGAAATTCTTCATCCTTCATGATATTCAATGCTACACGCGGATCATCACAGCATTTATCAATAATGACGCTCAGATATTCTATACAGAAATCATCCGATTCCTTTATATAGTATTTTAATGCGAGATCAACAATCTCCTGGGTTTTATCCGTTTCCAGATCGATCAATGTGTTCATACTCTCAATGATTAGGTCTGCTTCGTAGAGCGCAAATCGCCTGATCAACGCATTACTATTATCAATGAACAGCTCCCTCTGGACCAACATATCAAGCAAATTAAGACTTCGAAGTAGCAAGATGTTCTTATCTTGCTTAAGCATGAATTCGGTAATGTGCCTGAAAATTGTGGTCAGAACGTTCTCCTCTTTCGAATCTAGCAGAAGGAGTGTCGATTCGATAGTCGTAATCTTAATATCCAAAGGCTTGTACAACTCCAACGTAATTGCCGAGCGATCGGGGTATGCCTGCCGAGGTGTATAGAAAGCTTTCTTGTTGCTATCCATCGGTTAAATTGGTTCTAAAATTGATGTAGAGAAAAGAAAAGCAAAATTTTTGTGAAATTTTTTTTTTTTTGTTTTTTAATTTCTTCCTATGAATATTTGTCTTCAAAAATGTCAGAGACAACTATCCATTTTTTTATTTTCTATTTTATTTTTGGGAAAATGAATGCTCTTGTAAAATGTTGTTACCTGGTTTCCAATAGCGCAGAAATTCCTGAACATCAATCAATCCAATTAAAATTGGTTCATATGTTTACGTGTGTTGAATTTTTGTAAAAAATTTTACACTATTGGAAATCAATCCAATAACGATCAGGGTCATTAGCTGCATTCCTGCAATATAGTCAGCCCTATTCTAAATTAATATTCCTCGGGAATTTTTTGCCTCGAAATTTTTCCACACGGAAAAAGGATCATCAATATGGAAAGCATCAATATGCTTAAAAATGTTCGAAACTCTTGCTCCCGTTATATTCCCTTCTCAGTGTGCTTAGAACGGAAGAATTCCATTCAAAACCGAATGTAAGGAGAATTTTAGTTTCGAGTAAAGTAAATTCCCTGGGAATTCGTTACCCGGGATTCAATGTGTATTTACAGTCTGGCTGAGTAAAATTTAAAAGGTTGCTGCTTACTTTATTTCCGCAACGAGACGGGAATATGGGCATGACAATCCTGTGTACTTTCGTCATCTTCCATAAGAAGTGAATGCCATGAAAGCAATTTATGTTGACTATTAACTCTTAACTCAATGCAAGGTCTCATTGTGTGCGTGTGTGTGACTTGAAGTAAAGGATCATTATTTAGGATACACACAGTCCAATCCATTGTGCAATGCATTGGATCAGGGGCCTTTACTCTCTATTGCGACGCGATAGGCAATTCGATGCGATAGCTTATTTCGAGTCGCAATTGGAAATTTTCTGAAGTGTTTTTTTTTTTTAAATGAAGTTTTTCATTTCTGTTTTATTTCTGACAGAACTCGAGAGAGCCCCGTAGAAATAAAACTGAATGAAGTTGGTACAACAACGCTACAAACTTTCGATCACGTTGGACAACCATGGCTTCCAACATTTTGATTTTCGTCCAGTCGTTGTATCAACCGAAAATCGGCCGTCCAACACTGCTACAAACGATCCCATATATCGTCTAATCTGCCAATGGTTGTACAATGGTTTGGACTGTGTGTATCCTACATTAGGGTGTGGAAATTTTTCGTAGCAAATATTACTCAATTCAGGACCTAGTCGATTTGAATTGGTGTCGGGGTTTGGGACTCGAAATAGTTCCTTTCATCTTGTTTTTACAATACTTTATTTCAAAATATGTATATATGTATATATATATTTTATCTTTTATAAATGAATACAGTCATAAATAGGTGTATTTAGTCAAGGTAAGTACGTCACGCAATTTGTAAAAATGTATTATTGTGTACGTATGTTAATATAAAATTCTTATGAACTAAATGCATCAATATTTTTGAAATAAATGCGTGCGCAAAGGTGTTTGATGGTGTTTTGCGATGTCAAAAACATCGAAAAGTATCCCTTTTTACCCTTGGTGGTGGGAAATTTGTAATTCTTTTCAATAGTTTCGCCCATTGACATTTCCAGCTGGGCAGTTTAACCAATGCGCTCTCGATCATGAGTATCTTTTTTTTGATTGCGTACCATTGTGCACAAAAGAAACTTTATTCAATGGTGCTGAACAGTTCTGGCGCTGAATTTCAATAGCAATTTAGGATTTTACAACTTTTCGTTGTTTCACAAAGAGAAAAAGAAAAAAAATATGATTTGATCGTGTGCTCGTATGTGCCATCAATTGGGGTTTGTAAGATTCACATCTCAAAAAAAAAAAAAAAAAAAAAAAAAAAAATCTGATCTTGTAACAGATCGCAACACAGCATAACGTAACGCGCTTGCTAATGTAGCAATTCGAAAAAAATGTTGAGTGTTTTTAAGAATGATGAGTGCAAGGAGATATATCTTCTTCTTTGCTATGCTGTGTTTTGTCATAATTGACTCGAGATCCTTGTGGCTAAGGATATTAAATTTTGATTTATTCTGAATGCGTGTAGTGAAATGATTTTGAATGAATAGTCGGCAATTGATTTTCTGCAAAGAAGCTTTTCGAGGCAAATTAGTTAGTGAACAAGCTAGAAAGATCGATTGCTTGCTAGCCGATGATCTGTGAGTGCCGTATCTGTTTTAAATATTTGTTTTTCTTTAACTTTTGGCAGACAATATGTATGTATGTTTGCCAAAGAAAATCAATAGCTTGACATAAATTATATTCGAAGGTCAACAGCCGAACAAACGAATGTTTAAACAATTGAGTAATTATCACACGGTTAATTTACTCAATCGTATTGGGCTGAATGTGAATTACTGTGGTATGCGTTCGTAAGAAGCTGTATGACTTAACTTAAACTTAGCATTTAGTAAAAACAAAACAAAAAAACCAAAAAAAAAAAAAATACTAAAAAATAAACAAAATGCATGCTTATATAATATAGATAAAAAATTTTATCTCTGCGAGATTCCTTAGGCACTTTTGTTCGTAGGCTTTAAAGGAAGATGAAAAGGAAAATGGCGATTTCAAGTCTTGACACCTCTCAGTTTCAATGCAGTCGTATGCAAATCCCATTCGTATTGCTGCAGTGCTTCGCCCGCTTCCACTAAGCTCAGCTCACAGGCGGGCAAAATGTTTTGCAATTTTAATAATTTAATTGCCTTATGGACATCCCAATCAGTTGATTCGAGCGCTGCAAGGCAACGCGCTGCTGTGCACTAAAAAAAAAAAAAAAAAATTAAAATAAAAATAAAAGCAATTTAATATGGCACTATCTGCTTACCTGATTGCCCAAAACTTTCGTCATAATGCGAACTTCATCCGAATCAGGTCCGCGCTCACGTCCTTTTGGCTTTTGATCGGCGAATTCGAGTAAATCCTCACAGCTTACTGAATTCGAGTCGGCCAGTCTTGCTGCTCTTGCCGCAAAATATTCGGCCTCAGTCTGTTTTCGCTCGACAGATTTTTCGCCATCACTATCACTGCCGCCGCCGCCGCCGCCACCACCACTACCACTACCACCCGCGGCCGAAACATTCAAAGTCTCGGTTGAGTTCTTCCTCTGTGACTCCGAATCGCTTATGGACTGCTCCACAGTTTGACGTACTTTTCTAAATAAAGCGTTACCAGCGAGTTCGTTTTTTTCCGTAGATGAAATTATCGTTTTCGCCTCGACCACGGATGCAATAGGAATTGTTGTTATTTTCTCATTTTTATTACGTGAAACCGTTTGCATCTCTAATGCCTGCTTTGCCAACGCCGCCGCCGCCGCCGCCGTCATCGTCGTCGACGGTAAAAGCCTGACACTTTGCTCAATATCCAAATTTCGCAGCTCATCTTCATTGGCGTATAGTTTTGAGATCTTTGATGGATCGAAGTCGACGACACCTTTACTCTTATTATAATGCTCCTTTTGTATTGAGAAATTATAGAAGCCATCGGTAACATCGGGTGACTGCAGCACAAGGCTCTTATCGCAATCCCCTTCCAGAATCGATTCGAATTGCAATGAAGCTGTATCATCCGTTGCTGTGGCATTCAAATCAGCAGTTTCATCGTCATTGCCATTCGAATATTTCGAATTCTTTTCCAAATTCATGTAAGTCGGATCCGTTTTAACGATATCACGAGCTGCTTTCATTTTCTCTTCAATAGCTCCATTCTGATAGATGGCATCGCTCGTCTTAACCGTTGACGACATCATAGAGGTCGGACGCACAGTGGCAACAACTTCATGCGTAACACGCTGTAAATTACTCGTATTAGGATTATTATTATTACTACTACTGTTGTTGTTGTTGTTGTTGTTTTGCGTGATGGGCCATTTCGATTCCTCTTCGACCGGTGTACGTTCAGTCACTTTATTCAACGTACGCTGTACTCCATTGGCTGGTATGATAAGCGGATGCTTTCGCACATGGCGCTTCGCATTAGTCTTAATATGTTTTTTACCATCACGTGGTGGCAATGGTACCGGATTTGTATCCGTATGATTTTCCAAATTATCGGGAAATTTATAGAACGTGCTATTGGTGTTCACTAAATAGCTGGGACTTTCACAGTTCTCTTGATTGCAGCTATCATCCGGTCCGGGATTGCGACACGTTCCATTCAATTCGAGTACACGATTTCGCATGCGGCTTGCTGCGCCACGCGTTGGCAATGTCATCGGTCTGGGTGCGTTTTGTGGCGGCGGTGTTGCTAGACTAGTGGCAATTTTATCAATCTTATTGCCATCGTTATCCTTGTGTGAAAATGTCGAGCGTCTTGGTAGTGTACGTGACGTCTCCAGCAGCTCGATAACTGGACTGGTCACTGGTGAAATAGCCGCAGCCTTTCGTTCAATCAGGCTGTTGTATGCTTCTCGCCCTTCTTCGCCGATGATCGTCTGAAAAGAAAATTGTGCGGGAACAAGTGCGGGGAAGGATTTGGGATGCAGGAATATGATGACAAAAGAAAGGAAAAATGTGCAAAAGAAAAAAAAAATAATTAAAAATAAGTTTTTTTTTTTTTTTTTTGAAAAACAAAAAAAGGAATTGATATAAAATTATATAACCGACCAAAATATTAATTTTAAAAAATAAAAAATAAAAATTAATTTAAGGATATATGAACTTGTATATTTTAAGATTCTGTAACTGATGTACAAAGATATAATAATACCATCTTAAGTCGACTTTGGGCACCAAGTAGGTTAAATGAAGAATTGAATTCCTTTAAAAGGGCTTTTTTTTGTATGGGTGGAGCCACCATTAACAAATCTATTGTGCCACTTAAAGGATCTTTAATGTTCAGACAAAACCCATGCCCCTTCGATTCTTTCACCTTTCCTCAGGGAATAAAATTCTGCTTAATGTCAGAATTTTAAGTAAATGCAAAATTGTAAGCCCCCACAGATATACCTTACACTGGAAGCGTCCAGCACTGTGAAAATCGTTATGCGATTTATACACCATGCTTGGTCGAACTTGGGCCTAAATATACGACATTTGTCCTACCCACACAGCTACCTTTAATTAATAGTCATTGAAGAACGAGATTTTTTTTTTATCAACGTTAACTGGAATGCCTGTATTTCCAAAACCGTTATTTTTAAACATTTTTCAAGAATATAGTCATAACATTATCAAACGTCATCGAACATTTTGAAACTTTTTTCTATTTGAATATGTATACATATATATTTTTTTTCTTTCTCATTTTCTTTTTAAGACAATTTGCCCATTTAAACATATCATTTTCATTGCTTTTCCTTCTTGTATAGAATATATTATATATTTCTAAAGAATGTATATATAAGCTTTATAAATATCAATATAATATATAGTTTTATATACTCTTCATGCTTTAAAGTTTTCATAATGCATTCAATAAGTTCGTTTAAATTTCTTTTTAGGGTAAAGATGTTCTTTTTTTCAAAGTTTAGAATTTGAATTTCCAATATAATTAGTATGACTAGAGATTGAAAAGGTTTTTATCTTTTGGTTTTATAAACTAGGTAGTTCCATTTGAGTATAAAAAAAAAGAGATCCTTGTCTTCATATGTATATGAAGTTGTATATAAGTAGAATACTTTTTCTATGATACCATTTCGTAACTAACTTTATTGCTTTTAAATTTTGCATTTTGCTGCATTTAATTTTAGTTTTGGTTTTTATAATAACTTTTTTTCTTAGTTTTTAATTTTTCTTTAGAATTTCTTATTGCTGTTTTAGTTTTCTTGCTTATTATCACTATTATTTATTTATTTTTATTTATTATACCCGACACAGTCTGTTTCGAGGGTATATTTCGTGTGTGTGGTTGTGTGTAACACCCACAACCAGTCGAGATAGACCATATAAAATATATGTATAGAAATGATCAGCGTCACCAGCGTCCGTCCGTCTGTATATCTGTAT
This sequence comes from Chlorops oryzae, assembly GCA_020466095.1. Taxonomy (NCBI): domain Eukaryota; kingdom Metazoa; phylum Arthropoda; class Insecta; order Diptera; family Chloropidae; genus Chlorops; species Chlorops oryzae. The sequence goes on along the minus strand of CM035806.1, from coordinate 20,250,004 downwards.
ATAGTTTTCTTATCGAAGGAGTTAAGCTATCTTGACGAATTTGATATGCGCGCTCACGGGGATATGAGTAGAAACAAGTTCGAGAATGGACCCGATCGGACCATTTTTAGGAGTACCTCCAGTACTAGGGTCTGTTACGAAAAGCACAAAAACTGCTCTAAAACCGGAGTTTTTCAAGATATTTTGATTGAATTTGACATTTGAACATATCTTAAGGCAATTAATGTGATTTCCAAAAATTGGAAAATTGGGCGTGCCAGAAGGGCGGTTTTTGAAAATTGTCTCTACGCCCGAAATGAAAATGGGACTTGAACCAAAGTTTACAGGTATACTTCCTTTGTAGCCATAAACATCCTCTCTAAAAATTTCTTTGATAGGTTCATTATTAAGTGTACCTCCAGCACTAGGGCCTGTCACAAAAATCTCAAAACTGCCCCAAAATCAGAATTTTTTGAAATACATATTTTAATGAAACTTAGAATTTGTGCGTATATTATATTTAAGCCTCCGATTAAAATTCAAAAAAATTGGAAAATTGGGTTTTGCGAAGGGGCGGTTTTCATAAAGAAATTTAACAAAAGTCAGTATATGGGGCCCCTTATGGCCTTAAACACCTCTTGATATTAAAAATTATTTGACACGTATGCTTCCTTTGTAGTCATTAACATCCTTCCAAAAAATTTCCTTGATCGGTCCATTATTAAGGGTACCTACAGTTCTAGGGTCTGCCACAAAAATCCCAAAACTGCCTCAAAATCGGACTTTTTCGAAATATTTTAATGAAACTTAGAATTTGAGCGTATATTTAAGCCTCCGATTATAATTAAACAAAAATTGGAAAAGTGGGCGTGGCAAACGGGCAGTTTTCATAAAGAAATTTAACAAAAGTCAGTATATGGGGCCCCTTATGGCCTTAAATAACTCTTGATATGAAAAACAATTTGAACATGTGTGTCTGTGTCGGGTAGTCTATTGTATAACACCTTACTTGTTTTTATTTGTTTTTTTTTTTCTTCAATTTCTTATTGTTTCTTGTTGTTTCTTCAATACTTGAGATCTTATGCGAATTATCTGATTTTAGTTTTTGTTTTCATTAATTTCTTTTTATGGAAGCGCACATTTTCTTTATATTATTGCCCAGCTTTTGAGATGAAGCAATTTAAGTTTTCAAAAAGAGTACAATAGCGAAAAATTGAAGAAGCAGTCGTGCGCTTTGGATATAGATTCTTAGTTTTTCTTTTTCTTTTTTTTGGAAAATAATGTATTCTAAGTGTCTTAAGTTTAATAAAGTAAAAAAAAATATTAGTATATAAGAGATATAGGTAGGTAATATAAAATGTCAGTTTATAGGTTTTTTTTTTTCTTTAAAACCCCAATAATATGTCTGAGTCTATAAGAAGAAGACGGTGCAAAGTTAGAGAAACAGAAAACTATTTCAAAATTAGGATTGTCATTTAAATACATAGAGGGTTTTTCTACATTTATGGTATGTATTTTTCTTTGAAATTATCTTTTTTCAATATAAATATACTTATTATATACTATGTTCATTGAAAGGAAATCGTGTTTATATGAGTGTGTTTTTGTGTCTTTGAGTTCAATGGTTGTTTGATGATGTTTTGAGTAGAAACAGGATATTCGAATATCGTATACGATCAACGTCGAAAACAACATTTATGGTGTCAATTAAAAATACAATGAAAATTGTTTATAACGGATCCGATCGTAACAGATTATCCTCAACAGTACGGAAACAACCCAAGTATAATAGGAATAATGCATAAAATACATTGATGAAAACACCGTAACCGTATTTCGAAAGGATACAAAAAATACCCTCGAAAAAGTTGGATGATATCATTTTGAAAATTGAAAAAAATAAAAATAAAATAAAAAGGAATTCGACTTCAATTATCCTTGTCTATAATAAGGATAAGTACAGTGTATTGGCAAAAACAAAAGATGCAGCAGACTAAAAATACGAGGTTGCAGACGAGGGTGTCCGAAACAGCATTGAATGGACAAAATAAAATGGGACCTGGGGCTGTAGGACTTACCTCTCGGATAAAGCAACCGACAGAACAAAATGGAGGAACTAGTCGCGTTTTGTGAACACGCAAGAAGAAGAAGAATAAAGATAAGTACAATATAAAACATAGAGTAAAATAACTGCGACTGAGATGAAAATGTCAAGGATGACGGCGGGTGTGACCAAATTTGATCGCATTAAGAGCAAACATATCCGAGGCAGCTTATTATTCATTCATAAGCCCATCGCTGAAGCGCTCAAAATTAATCAGATACGATGGTATTGCCATATTCAAAGGCGACCGGCGGAGAACGCCCCCCCAAAAAAAGGCAATATCCACTATTGTTCTAGCAAACGGCCAGAGGGCAGGGCAGATCGAAAAATACGTTTATCGTTCAGATGAAAAATCAGATAAGCAAAGGATGTGTCTCAGCGATGACAAAATCCAGAATCGGAATGCCTGCAGAGGGGTGCTGAGATCACATACCGAAAGGAGAAGCATAAACGAATCTGAAAAGAGTTAGACAAACGTTTAGAAAAAGTACAGTGGACGCCCGGGACTCCAACAAACTCAGCGTCGAACTATCTATCTATCGAATCGTTAGGATTTATCTATAGAGTACAGCCTGAGAGCCCAAATAGTCCGGAATTTCTTACAACAGATTACTCTGTAATCCGACAATTACAGATCCAATGATAGATAAGATTCTACATGTTATACTCTGAAGTGAAAGTTACGAAATTTTTCAATATCGAGTCGATTTCCATGACACCCCCTGTCATGTCGGATTACAAGGGGTGTTGGTTTAGCCAGAGGCAGGATTTCGTAGGGTCTACTGTATTCGCATCTCGCGTACGATATTCTGTGTCCTGTTCCCTTTGCTCTCTAGCTTGATGATTGTGATGTTTTTTGTATGCACAAGTGTCGAATGTTTTTAAAATCGTGTTGAGTGGCAATTCAAAGATCGCCTTTGTCAAAGACATAAGGCGCCATTTGATTCTTGGCTATGAAAGTTTTGAAAAATTGAATTTTTGTGGTTTTTTGTTTGTTTGTTTTGGTTTTTGTTTTTGTTTTTCTTTTTTTTCTTAATTCTTTCAACCAAACTGCAGTAATGTTGTAAGGCACTGCTTCTGTTTAATTGCTGCTGAAAATTTTTTGTTCAATTTACTTTTCGACACCCTGAACCGAATTACACATAACACACTCAGGCGTTCGTTCTATCGCTATCAAAGATTAGCTAAGATGAACACTGATTTTCTGACGTATTTCATTTTGTTCTCCTAATCCTCAGACATCATGTTGCCAAAAAGCAAATTGAAAAAATATTTCAGCATTTTCCTTAGTTATGGAGCTGGGCTGGGCGGTATATGGGGTATGAACTCGGAGCGGAATACGAATCCGTTATCTTCGCTATCGGTTGACGAGCTATCATCGCTTGTGCAGTTCCGATTGCCAGGAACGGTTAGCGCACGCATGCTGCTACCTAAATAAGCACGCTGTTGTTGTTGTTGTTGTTGCTGCTGCTGCGATTGATGCGACTGCTGCGATTGCTTCGATTGCTGCGACTGCTGCCTTTGTGGCGGCTGTGGGAGCTTATGTTGATGACGCCAGAGCATATCATTCTGCTTAACTGCGGATGCATGTATCTTCTCCGGCCAATGGAATTGGTGTGTGCCCTTTTGGAAATTCGTTTGTGCTGTTGCTGTTGTTGTTGTTGTTGTTGAATTGGCAGTCGGGTTATTCAGAAGTGGCAGTGGTGGTAAAGGGAGCGACTTTGGGGGACTCGGATGATGCGATATGATACGTTCATCTGGTGGCGACGATGATTTTCTATAATTTCCAGTTGGACTTTTCGACAAACGTGTTAATTCGAAATCATCGAACGCAGTCTTATTCCGTTGAGTTTGAGTTGGCATGTTGCCAACATTGTATCCAACGGTTGATGCAGCTGACGATGAACCACCTGAACCAGAGCCAGCACCAGCAACAACGCCAGAGCCAGGACCAGAACCAGAACCAGCAGCAATATTACTGCCATTTGCTGTGAATCCTTTTGGTGGTCTTATTAAATTTTGATTTGCAGCGATTGCCGCCGATATTCCACCACCAACACCACCAACACCAACACCACCACCACCACCACCACCACCACCACTACCATAATTATTGCCTGGACCACGTCCACCAAAATCGTAAATTCGATCATCATAGACATATGAGGAGTGCTCGTAAGGACTTCGAGTATAATTATTACGATAGACGGCGGAAACGTTACGGCTTCCGTAATTGAAATGCGGTGCAGATTTAATACTTGCATTCGAACCATAAAGTTGACATTGTGAGACCACCGCACACGGCTCATCGTGATAGGCAGTGGACATTGCTTTTCGATTGAACGTTTGACGGCGACGCCGTTGCAAGCTATTCGAAACTCTTGAGCGTATATCGCACTCGGAACGTGCAACACTGCCATTGCAATCGCTGTCGTCAGCACTGCTCGATGAGCTGGAATCTAATATGATCGGATTATAGCTCAGACGTCGCAAGGTTCGAGCGCGTATCGAACGCGACTTGTACGAGGACGAACGTCGTTTATGTGAGTCTTGCGAGCAAACGGATTTATGCTGTAAAAGAAGCGCATTCGGCGAACGACACTTCAATATTTGCTGCGGTTCGGAGAGCACCGGCGAAACGGGATTGAAATTGTCATTGAAGGACATCGAACGCTGGCGGCTTTTGCTCTTGAAATCCGTAATTTCGAGTAGCTTTATTTGATTCGGAGAATAGGGACTAACGTTACTGTGGCCGCCAGTATTCACATTAGCCGAAGTTGATGCCATAACACCGCCCAAATTGTTCGATCTATTCGGCGAAGCACATGAATTCATGCTATATTTTGTTGCAATCGAACCAAAACGATCAGTCGTATTGAAGGAGGAACTTTGAAAATTCAATTCCTTTGGACTATAGAAATTCTCTTGTGGACTATAACTTGACTTTTGACTACTGCGACGCGATAACGAAATATTCGTATCGCGTGAAGCGAAGCCTGTATCTGGTGTACTCGAACGCTTGTCGTCGATCAGTTTGTGATCCTGCGAGACATCGGCTAGCGATTGTTGCTGATGGAGGTGCTGCTGTTGCTGCTGCTGCTGCTGCTGCTGCTGCTGTTGGTTGAGTGCCATATACTCCAAGTGTTTGTCAAGATGACTTGTCGCTGCATTAAAATCGAACATTGTCTCGGTGTTTACGGCTCCAGCTGTGGTGCCATTACCGCTTTTATACATACCGGTTGCACTGCTTATTTCATCATCAATCGAAGAAACAATGCTGGAAAATTGCTCGTTCAGAATCGTTTCGTCCGAGTCGGTTTTATCCAATTCATTGTAAGTATGCATAAAATCTAAATTCAACGCCTTCAGTGTATTCTCAATATCCATGATGTTCTCACTGAAACTCTTCTGCTCGCGACGGCGTGGCGTCTCATTCGAAAATTGCTGCTGCAATTGTGACTGTTGTCAAATAGAATCGGCGGCTCAATACCCAATGGACGACTCAAAATTTCACGTGATTTTTCGAAACAAAAGTCTGAACTTTCCTTATCGAAAAGCGGTATACGTATATCAGTCGAATGACTGCCACTTCCCCTGATGCTGCCTACATTACTCTTAATTTCACTTAAGGAACGAAATCGCTTTTTTTTTGCGTGTGTGTTTTTTTTGTTTGTTTGTTTTGTTTAAGCGAAAAAGGAAAAGTATAAAAGAACAAAGGGGAAACAAAACCGAACGGAAGATATGTAATGTAACGAAGAGAAACAAAGTGAATGCGAATTCAATCGAAAGACAAAAAGTAAAATAAACAAATAAATAAATAAATAATCCAAAACCCAAGATTCAAAAAAATATTGAGAGAATTCGAGACAGGGCGAGAACGTGGTGGAAATTTTTGTAATTAACAGCGCAATCAATAAATTCGTCATTTACCTGCAAATCGGGTATGCTCTTTAGTTCCTCGGTGAAATTCTTCTTTTTGGTGTGCGGCGAGGTAATGCCGAAACGATGGCTGCTTGTTGTCTCTTCATTTCCCGCAGATCGTGCATTTTTGTCGTGAGAATTACTGCTGCCACTTCCATTGCCATTTAGGTGTGGGAAACGGAAACTAAACTTACGCTTCGGACTTTGTGTCGTCGGCAATTGATCGGAAACCAGATCAACCATTGACCCTGGAAGTTCGGCAATTGAGAGAGAACAGAAAATGAATAAAATGAAAATATACTTTCTTTTATATTCAGCCCTATTATAAATGAATATTCCCGGTGCATTTCAGATTTATTTTGAAAAATTATTCGAGCTTAACCGCTTTGCCATGTTTCGTCATGTCGCCACTCGTGACTCATCGGCGCCTTTGGAGTGCATAAAAGTGTTTGACAATTCAAACAGCTTATAGGTGAAACACTTCATAACGTTCCTGAGAATTATACGCATTAGTTGTGAAACTAACGGCATTTTGGGGAACTCTAACTATCGGTTAGTAAATTTCCCCCAAATTTTTACTTAAGCCATAATTAGCTTTAATCTAAACAAGTGCTCAGTGTAAATGTATATGACAAAAATATCTATGTATGATTGCAGAAAATTTTTTCCCTTAACATTTTTCACCCTTATCAATAGAGAAAAGAATGTGATGACTTTTTGCTTAAAAATGTTCGAAACTCCAGCTCCCTTTATATTCCCTTCCCGGTGTGCTTAGAAAGGCAGGATTTTTTCAAACCCGCACAAAAAAATTCCCCGCGAATATTAAGAATCGGGCTGATTATGAAAAAAAAAAAAAAAAAAATTTCTCACACTCACCTTGCGCTAATCTCATTTGCAAAATCGATAGCTTGATTCAATATTTTCTCATCTTTAACGGAAATAGGTTTAACCGTTCCCGGCGCCGTCTTCTTGCGTGATAAGGATACACTGAATTTATTGTTTCCATTCGAATCACCACCACCACCGAGACCACCGCCGCCACTTAAGGAAGTCACACCACTCGCGAGATTATGTTTTCGCTCCTTCTTCGATGTTGTCTCAACAAATTCATTTTTTATATTCGTCTGCTCGAAATCCGGCGTCTTTGGCTGACTGTTGGAACCAGCGCTCATTGAACCGAATACTGAATTGATTTCATCTAACAACGATGGCCCAAAATCCAATTTATCTGCTGTCATCTCATCATCGGATATTTCATGATACTCATGCATATCATCGGGGCCGTCAGTTGAGCGCGACCATGGCGCATGTTTCGACAATTTCTCCGTATCTATGCCATAATTATTATTTTGCATTGCAAATGTCGAATCGTCAAACTGTTGCTTGGCAAAAGGATTTGTCGAAGCATTCAATCCGGGGAATTCAAAAGCAGCTTGATTTGTTTGACCAAAGTGCTTTTGGAGTATTTTCGGTCGATGGAACAAAAGTGGGATTCAATGATGTCATGCCACGTGAACCATCCGGAAAATAACCGCTTGCGGTTTGTAAAGAATCAGGACTAGTTGGCGTTGGTGGCAAAAGCAAAGGTGTTTGCTCAATATCCTCAGATGGTTTATAGGGCGTAACAATTTGACGTGGCACATGATTGTACTGGAAAAGCAATGATTTAAGTTGATTTAAAACGCCGAACAGTGTTTATTTTTGTTTTTGATATTCATTTTTGAATTGCTTACGTTTTGAGAATTTCCCAAGAATGCAATATCGCCGAACGAAGCACCATCAATGCCGACATGACCAGTATGCTTGAGATCATTTTGCGGCTTTGATATCATTTCGGTACGAAGTTTACGTCGCGTGCTATTGCGCTCGTTGACGCGACAGAAGGAGTCTCTGTCCATACAGGAGAAAAATGGAATTGAATTATCAAAATAATATAAGAAAACAACGAAATTCGAACCTATTTGAGCTCGGAAGGCCTTCCACGTAAGCAACTGTATTTGATGGATTGAATAAACCGGTTTTGCCAGACATCAGCACACCCTTCCAAAACGGTGTGCCCGTATTACGATCTAAAACTGTTATAATATCACCTTGACGATACAGCAGATGATCTTTTTTCGCTTCCAGACAATTCGCAGCCGCCTTCAATTGCTCAGGCTTCATCTCTGGCAAGAGTTCGCAGATCTCGCTAAACTTTGGACGCTTAGCTGGATCGTCCTGCCAACATTTTATCATAAGCGTGTAATAGTCGCTTGGACAGCATTCGGGTTGTTCGAGACGCTAAATGAACGTATAAAAAAAACAAAATCCCCAATTGAGATCATCATCACCAACATTTTTGCGACGACTACTTACTTGATAGTTTGGTGCATCGATAGCTTCTAAAATTTGCAGTCCAGTCAATGCTGCCCACGGTTGAAATCCATACGAGAACATTTCCCAAAGGCAAACTCCATAAGCCCAAACATCAGAAGCATTCGTAAAGCGTAAATAATTAATGCACTCAGGTGCACACCTAGAGACACAATACATTAGAACGAAAAGGAACATTTTTTTTATGAAATGGCTTAAAGAAGAAAAACATTCCGAAATATACCATGCGATGGGAAGTTTCAAATTCACATTGAAATTCGTTTTATAATAGTCTTTGCCAACGCCCAGAGCACGCGACAATCCAAAGTCTGAGATTTTCACTTTGCTTTTGCTAAAGACCAAAATATTTCTCGCCGCCAAATCGCGATGAATCAAGCGTTTGCTCTCCAAGTAGCGCATTCCATTGCAAATTTGTTGCGCGAACTCACAAAGCGTCGGCACGGTCAGGAAACTCGTCCGCAGTCCGGAATCCTTAAGACATTCCAATAAGGAACGCAAGTGTGCCAGTTCAGTCACAAGCATAAGAGAATCGGTAGCCAATACGACACCGTACAGACGTACGATATTTTCATGCTCGATCGAGTGCATGATGGCAGCTTCCTGTAATCAGATATAACATTATAAAATTTTACTTTCGAAAAGGTGCTACTTACCTTTAAGAATTCCATGGGATTCGATTGCATACGCTCGCGGCAGAGACATTTTATAGCAACTTGAATCTATGAAAATTATAATAGGTACATATATCAATTTATTTGCACGACCTCCCACCACCCTCTCGTAGTTAACTATAAGGATTAAAAAAAAAACTTACTCTCTCCGTGCCATTTGTCCATACGCCTTGCTGCACGATACCGAACTCGCCAGTACCAAGCTGCTTATTGACGCTAATTGAATCGGCAGGTATGATATGCTTATTATTGGGTACTTTGCTTGGCGAACCAGCAGCATTCGCTGAGCTACCAGCGGATGCCGACTCCCCTCCGCTTGCATTAGGATTTCCTGATAGTGATTGCGACGAATTGACATCTTCACGTTTAACTATGGTCGCTGGAGCTTGCAGCAATCGCTTTATCTTGCTGAGGTAGCCGTGCGGAAAGTATTTCTCATGAAACTTCCGTAGACGACGTATTTCCGGACGCGAGAGTCCTATGTTGGTGAGATCCTCATCGGTCGCATACTTGAGATGCGCTGGATTACTGATTTTAAGTTCATTTCTGCAAGAGCGAAAGAGATAGTCGCAATTGAATCGTCTAAAAGAAAAGAAAGCATACTCACTTGATGGCATTATAATACTGCTGCAGTTCGGACTCGGTCAGGAATTTGTATAAATCAATTTGGGCGCATTCTGCGGCTGGCAATGCAAATTATATTTTATGAAAATTTCCGGACATGTTTTTGAAAATCTCAAGAAAAATTAAATTTTTGCAAAAAAAAAAAAAAATTTTTTTTTTGCAAAAAAAAAAAAGAAACAAGAAGTTTTTGGTGCGTGGGTTTTACTGTGTTTTTGGATCGAATTCCTGGAAATCGCGAACGAACCTGATCGAACGAACAAACATGTATTCAAGGATTTTGGCTTTTATAATCAAGTCTTCTTGGAGCATCTTTCGCATAACCATTGATTTACTGTTGTATGTTCGAAAGCATTCGAACATTGATCATAAAATTGCGTACTTAGAATATAAATCCTTTTCTTAAGTTCTTAAGTTTAAGTTATGTCTTTAAGTTTAATTGTTCTAAACAAGAAAACGAACTAAAATGAAAGAAATACCAAATATCCCTTTCTCCCTCCATTTTGATTTCATTACATAGACCTAATTTTCCAAATCAACTAAACTTATAATTTTATATCGCTTAAAACTCCATTGCGATTTCATTAAAATAGCTTGCGAGGGGGCAAACAGAAGCTAACGAAATCGTGAGAAGGGAAACAAAATTGTGAGAAGGAAAACAGAAGGTAACAAACGTCAGAAGTAGATAGTTTATCGATAGTTAAAAAAAAAAAATTGAAAAAAAAATTTGTGAATCAAACTTCGAAATTTGGTACGGATTTGCAATTCCTTTAAATCACTTTGAATCGCATTTATTCGTAATCACTATTGTTGGAGCACACTCACCCATGATTTACTTCATTGAAAATATCCAATTGGATAATTAAAAGTATGAACTTCAATCACAAAGGAGCCCTAAAAGCAACTCCTTTTCCGAAAACCTTTTTCGAATATCGATGACACATTAGAGCTGCACAGCTATCGATTTTGATGCATTTATTCCGTGCTATCGAATTTTTCGCATTGCCGATACTTTCGACTCCTAATGCAACCAAAAAAAAAAAAAAAAACACCGTGAATTCAAAAAAATGGACCGACTTCACATTAAATCATTATTTAAAACGCGGACCGCCATATTGGATTCATAAAAAAGTCATCCATGCTTACACAAACAAAAAATGTTCATTTCTATATATAAATCGTGTATAAATGCACGGTATTTTTCAAATTAATGGTTTTTGTACTAGATAGTATAGTGGCTAAAATAATGGTTTATCGACTTCTTGAATGAGGCCTTTTACATTAGTCAATAGTTGACCGTCAATTCTCATTTTCAGTACAAAACGATAACATATCGTTATCGAAAAGTTGAGCGTTTTTTGGTTGCACGTACTCGCTCAATCCGTCTTTGCTCTCTTTCGTTTATCGAACTTATCGATGGCTGGGAACAAATTTCTGACATTTATTTTATTCGTTTTCGTTGTTCGTGGAGACAGCATCGCATGCTATTATATGTTTTTACTTATTTTTCTTGATCAATATTTTAGGATCTTACATTCTTGTATGTACCGAAAACTATAAATTGAAGACTAATTCTTATGTTATAAGATATGAAGAAAAATGTGATGAATATAATTAAAATTTAAGGCGAAACTCCATAAATGACGGCAATGACGGTTGTTGCGGTATACGCGGCAAAGATGAAAACATTTGTGCTGCTTCCATTGAATCAATGTATTGAAATGTATTTAAATGGAAGCAGCTACATTTCTATCGCCTGAAATGTTTCGTCGATTCTGGAGTTTCGCCTTTATTCTTTTGACAATATGAAAATCACCTAGATAGTTTACTCCTACAAATCGTAAATAGAATTTATTTTCAAACAGAACAATTTAACAGCTACTCACTAAAAATTGTCTTTTTCAAAAAGCATTTTTAATTGAAGCATTTTGAAATACTCCTTAGCATCAATAATTAAATTCATTAAAACAAAATAGGTAGTGCTGTATTTATGCTTCTGCTATCAACCCTTAATCAGAGATACATATTTCAATTTGCTTGAATTTTATAAAATATCACCCCTGTGCTGAAGAGGAAAATGTCATAAAAGGCAAACGAAGTAAGAATTGACGATCAATTCTTTCGAGTAAGTGTAAAAGCGAATGCAACTCCAAAAGGGAATATCGATAGGAATTGACGATCAACTATTGACTAATGTAAAAGGCCTCAATTAGTTGCCCAAAAATCTATACTATCGATTTCATAATCGATGTTAATTATCGATCAATTTATGAATTTATTACCTTGCCAGAAGTTTTCTCATTTTAGCTCTTAGAAACCGAAAGAAAAACTACCATACCATACCAGAGTCTGACGTATGGAATTTTTGAGTTTTAACCCCTTGGGAGAAGTTCAAAATTGGAAAAATTTAAGGAAATAAAATAAAAGGAAATGATATAAAAAAAAAGAAAAAGGTTCGCATATTTTGAATTTACATTACAGGTTAGGTTTCAAAAACATTCCGTTTGAATGCATGAAACAGAAAGAGAAGCAAAATTTGTTCCGGAACATTTAAAAACCAAACCTGTCCTTTTTCTTCGCACGTCTTTCGAATAAAATTGAAGTGGCTTCGCATTTTCGTGTGGATATTACGTTAAGTAACATTTTTTGGACGTGGGCTGTAGAAGGCGAACCTTAATTTTAAGATCAAATTCGCTCTCTCGCGCTATCCTTTCGCGCCCCTTTTCTCACGCTCTCACGCGGTCTCTCTTCGCGCGCGCTCTCTCTCTCTATTTCTCTCTCAGTCTTTCTTTATTTCTCTCTCTCGCAGTCTCTCTCGCTCTCTCTTTTTTGAGCTGTCTCTCCCACTCTCTTTCTATCTCGCTGTCTCTTTTGCGCTCTCTCTTTTGCGCTCTCTCTTTTGCGCTCTCTATTTTGCGCTCTCTATCTCTCTATCTCTCTCTCTTGCGCTCTCTATCTCTCTATCTCTCTCTCTTGCGCTCTCTATCTCTCTCTCTTGCGCTCTCTATCTCTCTCTCTCTCCCGATCTCTCTCTCATTCTCTCTCTCTCTCTCTCATTCTCATTCTCTCTCTCTCAATCTCTCTCTCTCATTCTCTCTCTCTCTCTCTCTCTCTCTCTCTCTCTCTCTCTCTCTATCTCTCAATCTCTCAGTAACACAACGTTTGATCTTGAATGTTAAATTAACAGTTTATTCGGTACTGGATTGTATAATTTAAAATAGGTGGCAATAATTTTTACATAAAGTCGAAGTCGCCGTTCATATAAGGCGACAAATCAGCGGCGACAAGTTGGTTTGATGACCAGCGAGTTCGAGCAAAATTTATCGCCTAATATGAACGGTCAAAAAGTCTTCATATTCCAGAGCATGAAACATCTCTTAACTTAATTAATTGTTACAAAAGATTGTTCGTGTAGCTGTCTCTCGACATAAAATCAATAGGTATGCAGGTGCGCACTCCAAACAGTCGAACTTGTTTGATGGGTTTTCTCGTATGTCATGCTGATGTTAAGTGTATAAATAAACGTTATAAAACAGTTAATCAGGCATTTGCTAGAATCCGAAAGCTAATGGAATCGGATTTTTAGTCGACTGAAATTTCATATATGTATATCTCATAGACAAGCGGATAAAAAAAAGCTCTGTACAATTAAGAACCAATTGCAGTCCACACTGAAACCAAAACCAACAAAATCTGTAAATTCTATATGAAATTGTGGTCGATTTTAATTCCGATTCCGTCAGCTTTCGGATTCTAGCACATGCCTGAGTAACTTTATTTGCTCTTTATAATGGAATTACGGTGCAAAAACTGTAATTTGTTCTATGTATGTATATATTTCTTCGGCTGTTTGATTTTTCTAAGGGTTTTGAGTAAAATATTTTGACTCAATTGGTCACAGTATGTACATACATATACTGCTATTTAAGTTTATATCGGTATTCTTGTCCTATGTCCATGGCGGCAGTGGATTCTCATTTATTAATGAAATTTCTCATGCGAGTGTATGATGTTATTATATGGAGGATTTGTGACATGGAGGACTTAACGAAGATTTAATTCGAATAAGCGAATGGGCAAGAGAAAACATAAGGACCAGCAGAAGTCGGACGAGTTAAAATAAAATAGTTTCGGTCCGTCGAAGTGGCGATTTTTTGGCATCCTCATCGCTATCGGCAATTTAAATGACATACATAGTTAAAATTTTTAACTTAAAACTAATTTTTATGCTCTGACAGAAAAATTAACAAGTAAGGGTGTTATAGTCAGGCGAGCCTGACAATAGAATACCCGACACAGACACACATCTTCAAATAATTTTTAATATCAAGAGGTGTTTAAGGCCATAAGGGTCCCCATATACCGACTTTTGTTAAATTTCTTTATGAAAACTGCCCCTTTGCCACGCCCACTTTTCCAATTTTTTTGAACTCTAATCGGAGGCTTAAATATACGCTCAATTTCTAAGTGTCAGTGAAATCATTCGAAAAAGTCAGATTTTTGGGGCAGCTTTGAGATTTTTGTGACAGACCCTAACTCTAGAGGTACCCTTTATAATGGACCTATCAAAGAAATTTTTAGAAATTTTTTTTTATGGCTACAAAGGAAGAATACCTGCAAACTTTGGTTCAAGTCCCATTTGAATTTCGGGTGTAGGAGGCAATTTTCGAAAGACGCTCTTCTGCCACGCCCACTTTCCAATTTTTGGAAATTGAATAACTTGCCTTTAAATATGTTCAACTATCAAATTTCATCTAAATATCTTGAAAAACACCGGTTTTAAAGCAGTTTTTGTGATTTTTATACAGACCCTAGTACTAGAGGTACCCCAAAAAATGGTCCGATCGGGTCCATTCTCGAACTTGTTCTTACTCATGTGCCTGTGAGTTAGCACATCAAGTAACGTCAAGATAGCTCAACTCCTTCGATAAGATAACTGTATACAGACAGACGGACGGACATGTCTAAATCGAATCTCCTGATGACGCTGATCATTTCTATATACATTTTGTATGGTCTATCTCGACTGGTTCTGGGTGTTACACACAACCACACAAACGCAAAATACTCTCGACACAGAGTGTGACGGGTATAAAAATCAGAATAATTTTCATTCTCTGATTCGAAAATATAAATCAAGGAATAACTCTTAGTGGCTGATGGAAATATAAAAGTGAAACAATAAAAGATTTTGCCTTTTTCAAATGGACAAGAATTTTGGGAGACTTATAACTTGTTAAATGTTTGTGTTATTTGCGGTCATTGGAAAATATATGTACCTATACATTATTTTTGTTAAATTTTCTATATGATTAATCTGAATTCTGCCTCAGTTGCTAGTTTAATCAGAACGTCCACAAATGTTGAACATCAGCACCCGAATCTACAAACCACTACAAAGAAAGTAGCTTAATACATATTGACCCATAGATGTAAGGTCCTTAACTCAATGTCATTCGTAACTTCATTCAGAAGTTGTCCGAATGTAATTCTTCCTCGATGGTGTTTCAAATTTTTGAATTCCTTTTGGGAAAATTTTTTTCGCCTCTTCATCCGAAATGTTGGGTACAATCATTAGCTTCGAACCAGGCTATAATGATTGGATATGTTAAAAGAAAACAATATTAAGTGAGAACAATGGTGGGTAAAATTTGTATGACTTACCGTCCAATTTGCTGGGGTCTCAACAAATGACAGTCTATCCGTTAATTGTAGTGAATCAATAACTCTGATAATTTCGCTGAAATGATTTGTGAAGAAGTCATCCAGAAATGATTCCAAAACAAAGATGCGTATGTACATACAATATCGATTTTAATGTCAACTTACACTATATTCCTCCCCGTGGACATCGGATAGAACATGGATAGCCGTAATTTATGATTGGGATCGATAATGAATAATGCCCGTACCGTTGTGTATGTTATATAACCGATTTCAGGATCCTGTTTCTGTTCTTCGTCGAGCATTCCAAATCGAACGGCTAAATCGAGTTGCGGATCGGCTATAATCGGATAGGGAAATTGTCCAATAATTTCCGGACAATACGAATGTATATCGTTAATCCATATAACGTGAGAACTCAAATGATCGGTGGAATGGCCCAGACATTTTACGTCTCGTTTTGCAAATTCTTCAAAATCGATGGCAATCTGTGCAAGCTCCGATGTACATACGGGGGTAAAATCTGCCGGATGAGAGAACAGCAGTACCCAGCTGGAAAAGAGATAAAAGTGAGATTATTGATTGTTACAATGACCATTGTTTATTATGTTCCCAGCAATCATTTTAAGAGTGATGATCATAGCTACTTATGAGTTCGAAATGAAAAAAAAATTTGTTTTTAGCTCAAAAATGTGAGTCCGAAATGAGTTCGGATTATGTGAAAGCAAAGTTTTGCTCTCAAAAGATATAAACCTATAAGACATGTGCCTTTTGCACTGTCACTTCCATTACATTTCAAATAATTTAATTGTTTTCGTGGTGGTTGAATAAAACACTCCACTACCATTATATAGTTGATCAACAATTGTAGACACTAAAAATTTCAGTGGCATTGGAAGAAATTGTTGGGCAACCACCAATTTCACATTTTTTTCGAATTAGCTAAACAGATGTCTGGAGAAATGTGCGAGAATGTATTTTGAGCATATTTTCTCAGACAAATTTAAACAAATACAGCTTTTAATTTTAATATTGTATGTCTGGTGTTCTATTTTCAATGTTGGAAAATTGGGATAAATAAGCGCCCTGGCGAGTAATCCCCGTCTATAGGAAAAGGAACTAGTACACGAGTAGAATCACGGATGGTAGAACCTAACTAGTGGCATGGTCAATAAGGCGTCTACAGTTCAGCTTTTTTCCAATGAGTTTGATGCCTCCTTTTTATACCCGACACACTCTGTGTCGAGGGTATATTGCGTTTGTGTGGTTGTGTGTAACACCAAGAACCAGTCGAGATAGACCATAAAAAATATATGTATGTAGAAATGATCAGCGTCACCAGGAGATTCGATTTAGACATGTCCGTCTGTCCGTCGGTCCGTTTGTCCGTCTGTCCGTCTGTCTGTCTGTCTGTCTGTCTGTCTGTCTGTCTGTACGTCTGTCTGTCTGTACACAGTTTTCTTATCGAAGGAGTTGAGCTATCTCGACAAAATTTGGTATGCGTGCTCACGGGGACATGAGTAAGAATAAGTTCAAGAATGGACCCGATCGGACCATTTTTAGGGGTACCTCCAGTACTAGGGTCTGTTATGAAAATCACAACAACTGCCTCAAAATGGAAGTTTTTCAACATATTTTGATGAAATTTGGTATTTGAACATGTTTAAAGACAATTACTATGAATTCAAAAATTTTAAAAGTGGGCGTGGCAGAAGGGCGTTCTTCGAAAATTGTCCCCTACACTCGAAATCCAAATGGGACTTGAACGAAAGTTGGCACTTATGCTTCCTTTGTAGCCATAAACATGTTGCCCAAAAATTTTTTGGGCGGTCCATTATTAAGGGTACCTCCAGTACTAGGGTCTGTCACAAAAATCCCAAAATTGCCTTAAAATCGGACTTTTTCGCAATATTTCAATGAAACTTAGAATTCGAGCGTATATTTAAGCCTCCGATAAGAATTCAAAAAAATTGGAAAAGTGGGCGTGACAAAGGGGCGGTTTTCATAAAGAAATCTAAGAAAAGTCGGTATATGAGGCCCCTTATGGTCTTAAACACCTCTTGATATTAAAAGTTATTTGAACACGTGTGTCTGTGTCGGGTATTCTATTGTCAGGCTCGCCTGACTATAACACCCTTACTTGTTTTTTTTTGGAAATGCTCTAGTATTCCTGCCTCTCAACAAGAGCGTAGCGAGAGAAATAGTGCTTTAGTAGCGCTTATATTTGCCACAGTGGTATATTGAGCAATTATAAGACGTCAACCGAAAAAGAAGAAGTTTAGAGAGTTTTGGACCAAAAACCAAAAAAATCCGAAAAATTCATGACGTCCGATTTCGATGAAAATTTATATATAGAATAAGTGAAAAATTCTAAGAACATAAAAATTATAAAAAATAAACTTTTACCGGGGATCTGCTCAGCTTCATCTGCGAGACAGGGCCCTCACTCTCAGGCCTTGAGGAATGCTGCTTTAAATAGCTTTTGACCCAATCACTTTCGGAAGACTACAATGCTGAAGTCAAATCGTTGACCGAAACATTGAGCAAAGTGGGGGATTCGTTTGCACTGCTGCGGATGTTTGGTCAACATTTGGTGACAAGAAGGCAATTTACATTTGCCATTGGCCAAATGCCACTACTTTCAAAAATGCACTACAATTAAATCATAAGCGGTATTCACTATCCAGTGCATTTGGCCGTGCATTTGAGCATGAGCCTAAACCTAGTGCAAAAATCAGTTTCGTGCATGTGCACAACTTTCCAGCTGTCTTAGGGATGCTGGTTAAATATCGATCTTTGACGATTATCGTTGTTCAAAGTTTAAACATCTTTGTTGTATTATAATGTTGAGAGTTACTACACTTTCGGAGTAAATGAACCGTAAAATAAGCTTTTGGAAATATCTTAGTATTATCTCCGATTAAAACTGGCCATCGCTTTAAGGTTCTGAATGCTTGCAACATCGATAATTATAAAACAATGAGCATCCCTAATTCTGCTTGTTAAAATATGCACCGTGTGCTTCGAAAGTACACTCACAGTTTCTTGCAAATGCAAAATAAAATTTGAAAATGCACATGCACTGGATAGTGAATACCGCTATAGTGTTAGGGAAATATTAAGTGCATTTAATATTATAGTGTACACTGTGCCAATCTCATACATACATACATACATACATACATACATACATACATACATACATATGTACATACATACATACCCAGCAGCGAATTCGGCATAGATTACCAACTTCATTGATACAGTAATAGATGCTCGGGTAATGTGTTCGCATTACCGTTTCGCTCTTTTTGATCTACATGTAATCGATGCAAATAATCGAATACCTCATTTATGCCAGCAGCGAATTTGACATCAACTACCAGCTTCATTGATGCAGTAATGAGTGCTAGGTAATGAGCTTGCATTACCTTTTCGCTCTTTAAGAGCTAAATGACATCAATTACAAATTTGAAGAAAAAAAATTTTTTTTCTTTAAAAACTTTTAAGTATTTATGTTTTTAATTAAAAAAAAATAAAAATAATTCTTTTATTATTTTTTTTTTGTTTTTTTATATTTAATTTTCAAATCAAAAAATTCTTGGAGTGAAAATTTCCTTAGACAAATTTTCCAAAGCCCGAACAACCAGGCATGCCCAAAAGGCATTCAAAAAGGCAAAAGAGAAGCAAAAAATAGAAGTTCGTGTACGTATATGAAGAGAGAGTTTTAAAAATGATACCGAACGAGTAGGCTTTGTGCCGCTTTTTTTCAGAAGAGAAGCTACCCTGCAGTAATTCCAACTACTCTCCAACTACTCCCCAACTAGTCACAAAAATACCAGGACTACTCCCTCTTAATTTGCCAACCAATGCTTTGAACTGTCTTTTTTAACGTTGAGCTGTCATTGGAAAATAACTAGTCACAGTTTTTGCTCATATGAACTAGACCTGGAGTATATACAGTTGGGCCAATTTTTGGTCAATTTGTTTTTTGCACATTTTATGAAAAAAAAAAAAATTACTTTCTCCTCTTTGTTTTGTATTTATTTTTCTCTTTTGTTTTTTTTAAATCTTTTCTTTTTCACTACTTTTTTAATTTTCTCGCCTTGACCGAGCCTCGAACCGCTGATCTCTGGGTTGGTAAGTCAGCGTCTTAACCATTACGCTAAACAAGCAAATTTAATGTATTGATCAAAACGCTCATTTGAGTTTTTGGTTGCTCAAGTTTTTGTGGAACGCACGAGTAGAATTTTTACTACAAAAATTTTTTAATTGAAAAATACATATTAAAATAAAAGATATAATAGAAAAAAAAAAAAACTTAAAAATTTAGCGAAACATTTTTTTATTTCAAAATTAACTATTAAATAAAATAAATTAAAATATAAACATTAAAAAAACTTGGTAATAAAACAAAATTATTCTCACCCGAGCCAGGGATCGAACCCCAACCCATGAGGTCGCTGAGCGATAGTCTTAACCGTCCAGCTAACTACCTTTCGGTGGCACAACGATCAGAATGCGAACTTAAAGCAGACAATAACAATTTCTTTTCTACTTCGCAATCGAAGCACAAAGCGAAAGGAAATCCTGAAACTCACCCCCCATAGATCTCCGTAGATACATAAAATACTGTACATTTTGACTAGTCATATTTCGAGTAACCTCAGAGTACTCCTGTTTGGCAAATTGACCTCTTCATTACTGCAGGGTAGTTTTTGTATTTTTATGTTTTTGTTGTACTATACACTAACATTTTTCGGACGTTTGTCTGTAGTGGTGGTCATCACTGCGAACAACCATAAGCTCAAGTGAGCATTTGGACAAGCAAACTAAATTTGTTTGTTTAGCGTACTGGTTAAAGCGCTTGCCCACCGCGCTGGAAGTCCTAGGTTCGAGGCTCGGCCGAAGCAAAAAAACTTAGAGGTAAAGAGAGAAACAAAAACATTGAAAAAAGGACAATAAATAAATAAAATATAATAATTAATAAAAATAAAAATAAGATTAAGAAAATAAATAAATAAAAAATGTAAAAAAACAAAAAAAAATTTTTTTTTTCGTCGTTGGCGTCGCTGCTGAGTTGACCGCTAATGAGCATAAGACAATGCATGAGAAAACGTTTTTTGGTAATGCAGCGTTGCTTTTACGGGTAACCTAGAATTCATAATAAAATCGTCCATTACCGTATACCTCCACGGTATTGGATAAGGGAGTCATAATCGCTTACCGCCTAGGACACACAATGTTAAATGTAATGCAGGTTTTATACAGTGGGTCATCGATCCGGTAATGGGTATGCCTTACCTCAGCATCGATGGAGCATTAATGAAGGATGCATTACCTTCGCTGCTGGGTATGTACATACATATGCACATACATACATACATACAGCTGCGGTGAAAATAATAGCACCGACACTTTTCGTTGTTTAAAATCCGTTTATTTTCTGTTTCATTTTATTTTTATGAAATTCAAAAATTTCATTGAGTTTTAGCCAGGTTATCTTTCAAATCAAAATATAAAAAATTTGATTTCTGCCAGTTTATTTCACAAAAAAATTGAAAAATCATGTTTTTTCTACGTTAAAAAAAATAGCACTTTCAGTACAAATTTAGAGCGCTTTTTATCATTTAAAATATGGGAAAAACACCAGGAGTAAAAATTTCGCAGGGTTCTTAATTATGAGCTGTGTATAATACTTCAAACTTTGTAAAAAGTACAACAATTAAAATATTGCACACCTGTATAAAAATTTTCAGAATGCCCTGTTGACAAACGCTGTCTGCTGTAAGCAAGCCTGGTATATTAAAAGATTAAGGAGTTATCTCAATCTGTCGTTTATGGCTTTTTTAATAGATTGTCTTTTTTTGATAATTCAACAATATTATTTTTAACAAGTAAGGGTATTATAGTCAGGCGAGACTGACAATAGAATACCCGACACAGACACACATGTTCAAATAGTTTTTCATATCAAGAGGTGTTTAAGGCCATTAGGCGCCCCATATACCGACTTTTGATAGATTTCTTTATGAAAACTGCCCCTTTGCCACGCCCACTTTTCCAATTTTTGTTGAACTATAATCGGAGGCTTAAATATACGCTCTAATTTTAAATTTCATTAAAATATTTCGAAAAAGTCTGATTTTAAGGCAGTTTTGGGATTTTTGTGACAGACCCTAGTACTGGAGGTACCCTTAAAAATGGACCGATCAAGGAAATTTTTTGGAAGACTACAAAGGCTACAAAGGAAGCATAAGTGCCAAATTTCGTTCAAGTCCCATTTGAATTTCGGGTGTAGGAGACAATTTTCGAAAACCGCCCTCCTGCCACGCCCACTTTTTCAATTTTTGGAAATAATATTACTGGCCTTTAAATATGATCAAATATCAAATTTCATCAAAATATCTTAAAAAACATCGATTTTAGAGCAGTTTTTGTGATTTTCGTAACAGACCCTAGTACTGGAGGTACCCTTAAAAATGGACCGATCAAGGAAATTTTTTGGAAGAATGTTTAAGGCTACAAAGGAAGCATAAGTGCCAAATTTCGTTCAAGTCCCATTTGAATTTCGGGTGTAGGAGACAATTTTCGAAAACCGCCCTCCTGCCACGCCCACTTTTTCAATTTTTGGAAATAATATTACTGGCCTTTAAATATGATCAAATATCAAATTTCATCAAAATATCTTGAAAAACATCGATTTTAGAGCAGTTTTTGTGATTTTCGTAACAGACCCTAGTACTGGAGGTACCCCTAAAAATGGTCCGATCGGGTCCAATCTCGAACTTGTTCTTACTCATGTCCCCGTGAGCACGCATACCAAATTTTGTCGAGATAGCTCAACTCCTTCGATAAGATAACTGTATACAAACAGACAGACAGACGGACAGACGGACGGACATGTCTAAATCGAATCTCCTTGTGACGCTGATCAGATCTATATATATTTTGTATGGTCTATCTCGACTGGTTCTGGATGTTACACACAACCACACAAACGCAATATACCCTCGACACAGAGTGTGTCGGGTATAATTAGTATACCGACTTCTTATTGAGCGTATATGCGTTCCCTTAAATGGGAAATTCTTAAATGAAATGATACTCACGAGCTGCCTTGCCAATTGTAAAAGAGTATCGGACCATCGGTAGTATCTGCCTCGAAATTCGGTACTATTGATCCGAGACGCATTTTGTTTTATTCACAAGAAAATATTTTTATATATATTTTAATTTGGAAAATTAAAACCTTTAGTAAAAAATGCAATAGTTTACAATTTTAACGTAATTCATTTAATTTTTATTTATTCCACTCTCAGCGAGAGCGCTTGAGATCGACTAAGTTGTTTCAAGTTTCGAACGCGTTTCTTTACTAAAGCCAATAACTATTTAGAATGACGGAAACTAACTGCTTATACACTGCATCATTTGAGTTAAGTCAGAGTCTTATCAAATGTCGAAAATTCAAGCACAACCCGAGAAAAGAAGCTCTCGGTAATCAGAGAAATCGGAAGAGAGAAAAAGTCTAGCATTCGATAATGCTAGACGGTGTAATATTTCAATGAGAAGTAATTGTTAGCTCTATTTTTATTGGTAAATTTCCTCTTATGGTATTGACACAATATTTTTATATATTATATAAATATCTATATACAGTCGAATCTCGTTAATTCAAACCTGCGATAAATGGAACCTCTCTATAATTCAAAGTGATCATGAGTTCCATACAAAATCTCTTTATACAGTCGACTCTCGTTAATTCAAACACTCGATGTTTCGTCATATTTTAAGAGTCCCTCGAGTTTCGAATTAACGACGGTATATATACATATACATATATATACAGTCGAACTTCCTTATAATGAAGTCGCACGGGACCAGAAAATCACTTCATTATATAGAAATTTCATTTTACAGAAATTATTATTACGTACACTGAAAGTGGAACGAAAAAGATGTGCGTTTGAAATTATTTCATAGTAGGGAGAACTTCATTGTATAGACGTTCACTATACGGAATTTGGACTATATATATATATATATATATATATCAATTTAAAACTAACTGGTTTTTCCGGTTTCCACGTCCCCCACGACTTTAAAACTAACTCTTGTTTTTCATGTGAACCAATTTTCAGTAGGGAATATTTTTTTTTTATTTACATTAATTGTTGTCAGCCACAATTATAACACTTTTAAATGCCTCGGTAACAACAAACCACAAAAAATGTTATAATATAATATTAAAGGTTGTTCATCTGGAAATGCAAAGGTATCCCAAAAAATTATAAACCTTTTGGGATTTTCCTTTTTTTGATGGCACACTGTAATACATATGCTTAAATGAATATTTCATCGTAGGGCGATATAAAGGAAATTAGAATAACATAACAATCAATAGTTCTCGGTCGTTCGAACATATTCAACTCCCGATGGCATGGAGATTTTATCAAAGCCCTTGGGGAACAGGTTTCGAGCCTCTTCGTCGGATACATTCGGTAAGATCATGACCTTGGTACCAGGCTATTCGAAAAAAGAGGAGGATCGATTTTATAGCATCATTCTAAATGTTTACATGAGTATCCACAACTTACCGTCCAGTTGGCAGGTGTGGCAATAACCTTCAACTTGTCGGTCAATTGCAGAGAATCGATGCAGCGCAGAATTTCACTAAAACAATCGAGACAATTCAGTTTAGAAGATCTTTCCAACAAAAAAGAACAAGGAAACTCACTCAACGTTTCGGCCAGTCGACATCGGATAGAACATGGACAATCGAAGTTTGTGATCGGGCGAGATTATGAACAGGGCGCGAATGGTCTTGCCGACTTCAGGGTCCTTCTTCTGGTCCTCGTCCAACATGCCGAATTTAACAGCCAAATCACGATTCGGATCAGCGATTATGGGGTATGGGAAATCGCCGCGTATGTCCAAGCAGTACGATTTGATATCGTTGACCCAGTCGACGTGCGATTTCAGGTCATCCACTGAGTGGGCCAGGACTTTTGTATTGCGCTTCGCGAACTCGGGCTGATGCACGGCAATTCTGCCCAGTTCGGTGGTGCAAACGGGTGTAAAGTCCGATGGGTGCGAGAAGAGCACAACCCAACTGCAACAATGCAATATGAACTCCCAATTAATGTGCGAAATGAAATCAAATAATATTTTATTATTCGGAACTTGACATTGCCGTCTGCCGACTGCCCTCATCTATCATCTATCATTGACCATTGCCACACCACAATTTTGGTGCGCCCACAAGGCCTTGAGACGTCAGCTCATTGGAAACTGCAAGCCGCATAGCTGCGTGTAGAATTTCAATTAGGAGAATGCAATGCGACTTCGAGGTGGATTTTCGAGCGGCTAGCAAGTCTCCAAGTTCTTCGTCTCGCCTTGTGGGAACTGCCTTTGGAATCGAATACTCACGAGTCACCCTGCCAATCGTAGAACTGAATTTTTCCCTTTGTGGAGTCAGCTTTGAAATTCGGTACGGTCGAACCCAAACGCATTTTGACGATATTATTTTTTGTTCGTTTTTTTCTTCGAAGAAAATTTCAAATGTTTTACAAGCAAATTCACTTGGAATTGTAAACGCTAGAACCGCTATTCACTGAATGCTGAGAAACTTGAAAACGCCTACCCGTTTTATAGTTCTCAAGTTGAATGCTTCTTCTTGTTTGAATGCTTTCCAAGTGCGATTAGCTCTCTCTGTTGAGAGTCCGAAGTTGTGCATCACAGATATTATTTCATTATTTATTTTTATAGACGACACTATTGAGTGTGTTGCGGGAATTCAGAGTTAGTGCATTCGTGTGCAATCTTGCTGAACCATACCCGTACAAAATACATTTTGACATGGCTAGAGGATTCAATGTGTGGATGTGTTCGTTACTTTGTCTGGTTGTCTGTGTAGTTTTCTTATCGAAGATGCTGAGCTATCCTGACAATGTTCCAAATGAAGGGCAAAAGAAATAGAAGTAAAAACAAGCTCGAAAATGAACTTGACCGAATCGTTTTTCTGCCGATACCTACCTCCTGCTCTAGGGTCTGTTATAATGGTCACAAGAATTTTTGTGAATTCTGCATTTTTCGGGAATTTCGATAGAATTTAAATGGAAAACTGGGAGGGGCAAAAGGGTTGCCTCGAAAAAAGCGTATTTAAATTGGTAATATGTATAAGTAATGAGAGCTGGTTACAAAATAAATATAAAATATTTTATCTATATATACATATGTATACATACATTTGTATGGAAATATAAGTAGTCTGGTGATGTATTATCTGGCTCATCAGATGTTTATTTTAGAAAGTGCTCAGATCGTTGTCGCTGGAATTCGCCGCACTTTTTTTTTATTGGCTTTAAAACTAATGTGCCGCTTATGTACGTGAACATCGCTTGCACTGTTATGCAATATTGTTCGTCGATTTGTTTGAAAATTTATGCCACAGCTTTTAATGCAAACAATTGGAACGTTTATTGGAAACGAAAGAGGAGAAAAAACTATTAAAAATAACTTCGGATTGCTATGAGCTATAAAGCTTATTCCTTCATTTTAAGACGAAGTTTTAGTTGATTTTTTTAGTTTTTCCACCATTGAATAAGAAAAAAAAAATTTTATTTTTTTTTTTTATTTTTTTTTTTGCTATACTAGATGAACTACGCTTCTGATACCTACATGGTGGTTAACCTATATTTGAAAGTTGAAGCCCTTACGCCATGGCCAGAAATATCAAAATTTGCATGAGTCCAAGAGAGAAACCCCTAGGGTTTGACCGATTTGTATGATTTTAGGCACCATACCATACAAAGCTGTAGCTGTGGGTCTATGGGAGGTACCCCTAGGGTCTGACGGATTGACATCATTTTTAGTTTATTTCTTAATCAGATATAGAAAAATCAGCATACCAATTTTTATTAACATAGGACAACTCCTTCTAATTTTTTCCAAACAATGTATGAAGCGATTCCACTGTGCGCCATTCCAAACGCAAGTTATGATAAATAATTTTTTGTGGGTGTTTGTCGGGGCGTGGCTGTAGAAGAACACGTCTTTTCTGGTAGTTCACCAGTGTACCAGATATCTATCATTTCGACTTAGGATCATACTCGGGGCCCGATATATCTGTGTGCCGAATTTTGACGTGATTGATTCAGCCTTTTGGAAGGAGATCCGACGACAGACGGACATGTTTAAATCGATTCAGTTTTTGATCCTGATCAAGAATATTGAATATACATATATTTGTCTATATCTGCGGACCTAAAGTCTAGCTGTGACAAGATCCGCACAAAACTTATATACCCTACATACGCTGGGTACAGTTATTGTTTGTGGACCGGTGAATATGGGCGGGAAACGCAAATATTTTCTGTTTATGGTTTTGTTTATTATTACAGTAGGTGGTATACGGTCATTGTTTCTTTAGATCATCCTCAGGGGTCCACTCAGTATGTTCCAAATTTCGACTTCTTTGATTCAGCCATTTTGGAGAAGACGCGACCAAAGATGAGGAGGTAGATGGACATGTCTCAATGGGCCCCATTTTCAATCCTGAGCAAGAACAAAATGCATATTCGGATAACGTTTGTTGTCACAATTTTGTCCAAGGGCGCCTATTTTTCTCTTTCTCTTGCTCTTTCTCTTTCTCTTGCTCTTTCTCTTTCTCTTGCTCTTGCTCTTTCTCTTTCTCTTTCTCTTTCTTCTCTTTCCTTCTCTTTCTCTTTCTCTTTCTCTTTCTCTTTCTCTTTCTCTTTCTCTTTCTCTTTCTCTTTCTCTTTCTCTTTCTCTTTCTCTTTCTCTTTCTCTTTTTCTCTTTCTCTTTCTCTTTCTCTTTCTCTTTCTCTTTCTCTTTCTCTTTCTCTTTCTCTTTCTCTTTCTCTTTCTCTGTTCTCTGTCTCTGTCTCTGTCTCTGTCTCTGTCTCTGTCTCTGTCTCTGTCTCTGTCTCTGTCTCTGTCTCTGTCTCTGTCTCTATCTCTATCTCTATCTCTATCTCTATCTCTATCTCTATCTCTATCTCTATCTCTATCTCTATCTCTATCTCTATCTCTATCTCTATCTCTATCTCTATCTCTATCTCTATCTCTATCTCTATCTCTATCTCTATCTCTATCTCTATCTCTAACTCTAACTCTAACTCTAACTCTAACTCTAACGCTAACTCTATCTGTATCTCTATTTTTATCTCTATTCTTATCTCTATCTCTATCTCTCTTTGTCTTCCTTTTCCTCTCTTTATAGACATGTATATGTACGAGTATATACTTATTGACGCTCCTAATATATTTTCTTTTCATTTCTCTTTGTATATGTACTTATATTCTAGGCTTCTACAAGGGTCCTAAGACTTTATTTCTCCCTTCTGAAGCTAGGCATGCAATCCCTTAAACTTTGCCTTAATTTTTCCCCATAGGGACAAGTTACGAGAAAAACTAGTCGACAATAGTTCCCCATGGGTAGGGATATATACCCTTGATTAGGTTTATTATTCAAGAAAATCTTCTGAGGGTGGGCATTGCCGAATTGTATGTATTTATTAATGACCATTATAAATCGAAACGTTGTAGAAAGATTATCGCATCTCGCCATCCGCGTGATCACTATCCGATCATAAAAACTTTACACCTCACGCAGTGTTGCATGAAACTCTCGTTGTAAGAATGACAATTCTCTTTCGGTAGCGAAAAGAGCGAGTAAGAATGACTAGAATTTTTCTTCCGGCACTGGCTATACGGCTTGCTTAATTATCTTCAACGTAAAACAGAGAATCAGTCTCAATCTATGTATGTTGCCGTTTCATGCCTCACCAGTGAAATTTTCTCAAACTTGCTGACTCACGATTAGCTTTCAAACTAGTAAGAATATTTGTCGAGTTGAGGTGATACGGCATTTTTTTTGAGTTTGCTCGGGAATAGAGGGACTTTATTGGAATAAAATAAGGAGATTAATTAAAAACTGTAGAGGATAAGATAGAATCAATTAAGGATCATCTTAATTATCAGTTCTCATGAGAGTGAGAGGACGACAGAGGAAAATCGAGAGAACGGAGAGAGAAAACAACTGACTCTCGTCGTTTCATGGAAGCGAAGCAATCAAGAGATTGATTCATTTATACAATATACAAAAAAAAAAACAAGTAAGAAAGCTAAAGTCGGTCAAGCCCGACTTTGAAATACCCAGCGTACCGACATTATGAGCGCACTATGTTTTGCTTCTCTATTTGTGGGCGTGGCAGTGGGAGGGCAACATAAATTATTTCCCTACACCTTTCATTCGCCTTGGTGAACCTATGTTGCGAATTCGAAGCTTCTACGCCTTTTACTTCGGAAGTTACGAAAAATCTTTATTTGTGGGCGTGGCAGTGGGCGGGCCACAAAAAATTTTTTCCTAAACCTTTTATTCGCCTTGGTGAACCTATGTTGCGAATTTGAAGCTTCTACGCCTTTTACTTCGGAAGTTATAAAAGTTCTCTATTTGTGGGCGTGGCAGTGGGCGGGCTACATAAATTTTTGTTCCTACACCTTTCATTTGCCTTGGTCAACCTATGCTGCGAATTTGAAGCTTCTACGCCTTTTACTTCACAAGTTACGATAAGCCCTTATTTTTGGGCTTATTTGTGGGCGTGGCTCGAGGAGGGCGGCGTCCATTTTTTTCCAGGATATGTCCCTTTTCGTAGTTTACCAGCACACCAAATATCAATGGAATGTGTTGAGTGGTTCGCAAGTTACAAGCATTTTATTGAAAACACAATAAATTCATTTGTGGGCGTGGCAGTGGGCGGATGTCTCCCATTTTTACTTAGGATCATACTCGGACCCCGATATACATGTGTGCCAAAAATCGACTTCATTGGTTCAGCCGTTTCGGAGGAGATCCGACCACGGACGGACGGACAGACGGACAGACGGACATGTCTAAATCGATTCAGTTTTTGATCCTGATCATTTCTATATATATTCATTTGTCTATATCTCCGGAGCTTAATTCTCCCTGTTACAAGATTTGCACAAAACTAATATACCCCGCTTACGCTGGGTATAAAAAGGATCTTATGACTCGATCGGCGTAATAGGAAGAAGGAATTTCAAGGTTTCCTTTGACCTTTGTCGAATCGTTGATAAAAATAACCAAATAAAAATAAAGCTGATAAAAACAAGGTGAGCGGCAACAAAAAAAAAAAAAAAAAAAAACAAAATCGGAAACGTTAAAAAACGAAAAACTTAGAGCGAGCCTCCTCTCCAGAATGGTAGAGGGAGAGAAATTTTTATGGGGAGAGTCACTGAAAAAATACTAAAAGAGTATAAAATTCGAAAAAAAAGAGTGGCTGCTGAAGCTGATAAGAGTTAAGCTTTTCGTACGTCTTATTTCAAACATTGTGTTGAGGCAAACCAATTTCGAATTTCTGTTTTTATACCCGACACACTCTGTGTCGAGGCTACATTGCGTTTGTGCGGTTGTGTGTAACATCCAGAGCCAATCGAGATAGATCATTCAAAATGCGTATGGAAATGATCAGCGTCACCAGGAGATTCGACTCAGCCATGCCCGTCCGTCTGTCTGTCTGTGAGTCTGTCTGTTCGTCTGGCTGTGAGTCTGTCTGTTCGTCTGAATACAGTTTTCTTATCGAAGGAGTTGAGAAATTTTGAGGAAATTTGGTATGCGTATTCATGGGGACATCAGTAAGGCACCTCTTGTACTAGGGTCTGTCACAAAATCAAAAAGTTTTTCGAAATATTTCAATGAAATTTGGAATTCGAGCTTATATTACAGTTTTTGATGAAACTTGTAAAACTTGTAAAACCAAAAGCGGGCAGTGTAGTATTCTTGGGGGTAATTAAATGTAACACCCTTAATTGTTTATATTAATTGCTAATAGACTTAACAAATAATGGTTGTTCTCATCAAAAAGCAAACTTTCAGCAACTGGAATGTTTCGATTTAATTCGTCCACACATGTGCATTCATGATCAACACGACTTAGTTTGGGCGATTCTCTATTTACAGGGAAACTTAACCTTCATACGTTTGGGTTTCTTAACACCGGACATTTTCCCCTTGAATATGCCCCTGTTGCTGGCTATCTTTAAATCTGTTGTTTTTTGAATGCAATCTACACACCTCGAGTACCGTCGAAACGATACAGTAAAAAACAAAAAAAGAAAACCGAAAACAAAAAATGTTTACGATCATTCTCGCGAGTGAGAGGAGCAAAAAGATCAAAGCTTATCGAACTTGAGAAAACATTTCAAACAGACTCTGAGTACTATAAAACGGGTAGGCGTTTTCGAGTTTCTCAGCATTCAGTGAATAGCGGTTCTAGCGTTTACAATTCCAAGTGAATTTGCTTGTAAAACATTTGAAATTTTCTTCGAAGAAAAAAACGAACAAAAAATAATATCGTCAAAATGCGTTTGGGTTCGACCGTACCGAATTTCAAAGCTGACTCCACAAAGGGAAAAATTCAGTTCTACGATTGGCAGGGTGACTCGTGAGTATTCGATTCCAAAGGCAGTTCCCACAAGGCGAGACGAAGAACTTGGAGACTTGCTAGCCGCTCGAAAATCCACCTCGAAGTCGCATTGCATTCTCCTAATTGAAATTCTACACGCAGCTATGCGGCTTGCAGTTTCCAATGAGCTGACGTCTCAAGGCCTTGTGGGCGCACCAAAATTGTGGTGTGGCAATGGTCAATGATAGATGATAGATGAGGGCAGTCGGCAGACGGCAATGTCAAGTTCCGAATAATAAAATATTATTTGATTTCATTTCGCACATTAATTGGGAGTTCATATTGTTGAATTGTTGCAGTTGGGTTGTGCTCTTCTCGCACCCATCGGACTTTACACCCGTTTGCACCACCGAACTGGGCAGAATCGCCGTACATCAGCCCGAGTTCGCGAAGCGCAATACCAAAGTCCTGGCCCACTCAGTGGATGACCTGAAATCGCACGTCGACTGGGTCAACGATATCAAATCGTACTGCTTGGACATCCGCGGCGATTTCCCATACCCCATAATCGCTGATCCGAATCGTGATTTGGCTGTTAAATTCGGCATGTTGGACGAGGACCAGAAGAAGGACCCTGAAGTCGGCAAGACCATTCGCGCCCTGTTCATCATCTCGCCCGATCACAAACTTCGATTGTCCATGTTCTATCCGATGTCGACTGGCCGAAACGTTGAGTGAGTTTCCTTGTTCTTTTTTGTTGGAAAGATCTTCTAAACTGAATTGTCTCGATTGTTTTAGTGAAATTCTGCGCTGCATCGATTCTCTGCAATTGACCGACAAGTTGAAGGTTATTGCCACACCTGCCAATTGGACGGTAAGTTGTGGATACTCATGTAAACATTTAGAATGATGCTATAAAATCGATTCTCCTTTTCTTTCGAATAGCCTGGTACCAAGGTCATGATCTTACCGAATGTATCCGACGAAGAGGCTCGCAACCTGTTCCCCAAGGGCTTTGATAAAATCTCCATGCCATCGGGAGTTGAATATGTTCGAACGACCGAAAACTATTGATTGTTATATTATTCTAATTTCCTTTATATCGCCCTACGATGAAATATTCATTTAAGCATATGTATTACTGTGTGCCATCAAAAAAAGGAAAATCCCAAAAGGTTTATAATTTTTTGGGAAACCTTTGTTTTTATGAATAAAATTATTTCTTTTTTTTAAATGCGAAATAAGTGTTTTAATAAACGCCATTCAACTGCATGAATTTTATTGAATTTGTTTATAAAATAATGCACGATCGGTTTGAAAAACTTCCTTACCAGTTTTTTTTTGTGCCTACCGTGTACAGAGACACTGTAGTTGCGGACTCATCTCTCAAGCGGACACCTTTTGGAAGTGCTCTAGTATTCCTGCTTCTCAAATATGTAGTTTCCATTTAAGCGGAAATATTTTTCGGTTCCGTAGGTGTCCGCTTAAGAGAGAGTATACTGTGATAGCTTAGAATTTCGGTAGATCTAAATCTAGCGCAGATTTTGGGTTTCATCGAGTATTAGTTGTCATAATGATAGCAATAAACATATGGTCTATCGAGTATTTTCACAACAAAATATCTCTTGATTTTTATACCCAGCGTAAGCGGGGTATATTAGTTTTGTGCAAATCTTGTAACAGGGAGAATTAAGCTCCGGAGATATAGAAAAATGTATATAGAAATGATCAGGATCAAAAACTGAATCGATTTAGACATGTCCGTCTGTCCGTCTGTCCGTCTGTCCGTCTGTCCGTCTGTCCGTCCGTCCGTCTGTCCGTCTGTCCGTCCGTCCGTGGTCGGATCTCCTCCGAAACGGCTGGACCAATCAAGTCGAAATTTGGCACACAGGTATATCGGGATCCGAGTATGATCCTAAGTAAAAATGGGAGACATCCGCCCACTGCCACGCCCATAAATGAATATAATGTGTTTTCAGTAAAATGCTTGTAACTTGCGAACCACTCAACACATTCCATTGATATTTGGTGTACTGGTTAACTACGAAAAGGGACATATCCTGGAAAAAAATGGACGCCGCCCACCTCGAGCCACGCCCACAAATAAGCCCAAAATTAAGGGCTTATCGTAACTTGTGAAGTAAAAGGTGTAGAAGCTTCAAATTCGCAACATAGGTTCACCAAGGCGAATGAAAGGTGTAGGAAAATTTTTTTTATGGCCCGCCCACTGCCACGCCCAAAAATGAAGATTTTTCGTAACTTCCGAAGAAAAAGGCGTAGAAGGTCCGAATTCGCAACATAGGTTCACCAAGGCGAATGAAAGGTGTAGGAAAAAATTTTTTGTGGCCCGCCCACTGCCACGCCCACAAATAAAGATTTTTCGTAACTTCCGAAGTAAAAGGCGTAGAAGCTTCAAATTCACAACATAGGTTCACCAAGGCGAATGAAAGGTGTAGGAAAATTTTTTTTATGGCCCGCCCACTGCCACGCCCAAAAATGAAGATTCTTCGTAACTTCCGAACTAAAAGGCGTAGAAGCTTCGAATTCGCAACATAGGTTCACCAAGGCGAATGAAAGGTGTAGGAAAAAATTTTTTGTGGCCCGCCCACTTCCACGCCCACAAATAAAGACTTTTCGTAACTTCCGAAGTAAAAGGCGTAGAAGCTTCAAATTCGCAACATAGGTTCACCAAGGCGAATGAAAGGTGTACGGAAATAATTTATGTTGCCCTCCCACTGCCACGCCCACAAATAGAGAAGCAAAACATAGTGCGCTCATAATGTCGGGACGCTGGGTATTTCAAAGTCGGGCTTGACCGACTTTAGCTTTCTTACTTGTTTTTTAACTGGCTTAAGTACCGGTCCCCAAAATTATGGGTTTTCCATGTCTTTTTTTTTTTTTAAATATTTTCACATTAAGTCTTTTCTTTATATGCGCAAAGAAATATTTATAACACCAAATAACATAAACAAATTATATTAGAATAAATAAAATCTAATAAATAAAATAAAAAAAAAAAAAATATCAAATAATAATGAAATAACATTTACGAAAGAATTGTTTTTTATATTGCATATGCAATTCGCGCTGTCCTTAGATTAAAATATCCATTGCAGGAAATCGAACGTATCATTTTGATGCCGAGAATTCTCGGTATATCCTTGAATTTTGCAATTAACGAATTCATTACTTAAAATTTTTCAGTTTGCAGATCAATTCTCACATAAAAACAACTGAAATGTGCTGAAACACCATTGAATTAAAAAAATTTGCAGAATTTATATGATTATCAAAATTGTGTGTGCCATTTTTTTAAAAAATTCTTTGAAACCGTTGAGAAGTATTAACTGCAGCCATTACACATGCACTTGAAAA
The DNA here is from genome assembly GCA_020466095.1 of Chlorops oryzae. NCBI lineage: Eukaryota > Metazoa > Arthropoda > Insecta > Diptera > Chloropidae > Chlorops > Chlorops oryzae. Next base: position 20,215,844 of record CM035806.1, on the reverse strand, counting down.
TGATAATCCTGTAGAAATTTCTGTTATTGATAGCATAGTACTTTGTTTCTTAAGCTTTTGCCATACCCTGTAGAAGATTGGGGTACTCCACGGTATCGTCTAAGAGTACTCCCCAGTACAACTTGCCGGTAATTTCCCTCACAATGTATTTGACTGACGATTTGAACATTATGCTGTCATTGAAAAATCCCTGCTCGCGTTTTAACTAGTGCAGAAGGAGAGACAACGGGACCAATTCACTACATTCGCTACACTACATGAATAAAATAGGGGCGACTCGGACCGTCGTAGCTCAGTGGGTAGCGCGGGCTTGGTCTATGCTGGACAGCTGCATAAATGCATTTATATGAGGCAATAAGATATTTTGAGATAGCAAAATTGAATACGTTCTGATAATCGAAATTTTTAGATTGGATAAAACCAAAGAGCAATACTCACAAACTACCGCAAGTGAAAAGTAAATAAATAATTATGCGGCAAATACTTCGGATCAAAAGTAATTGTGAATACTTGCACTCTTCAATTAGTACTCGTAGTATCGTGGTTTCATTGAGAGCCTTAAGATTATTACGAAAATTAGTCAAAATATAAAATCAAAAAAAAAAAAAAAAATAATCATTTGACTCTTTTGTAGTCAATTGAAAAGTGGCCAAAAAGTGTCTGTTCCTTCTCTCTGAGATGCCATCTGTCGCCTTATCATTGCAGAACGGACCAACAGGTAATTTCAAGAGAAATGGGAAAGCGATGCCACCACTTGGCCATAAACAGACTGAGGAACTACTCAGGATGTCGAAAAATCATCTCTCACCAACAGTTGAACTGATGACCGGTTACTGTCTCTCAGGCCCTCACGCTAGAAGCTTTTGATTTTTCCAGGAGCTTTCAGGATGAAGAAGAAAGTCCTTAACATCTTCGACTGAATTGCCTGGCCTTTGCTGAACTGAGATTTAGACCCTTGGGATTTTACTTCCGTCACTCTCTATCGAAATTCGGGAAACTTCTTTTTTGGATAGCAAGCTTGATTGAGCGAACAAATTTATTTGATAACCCGCGGGCATCACAGCTGCAATCTTACCTTACCTAACCTAACCTGAACAAAAAAAAAAAAAAGTTTTTCGTATTACATTGCCACTAGTAAGTGGTTCCAAACAGCATCAGCCACCGTGTACCCATCTTGCCTCATCAGTGGCGTTACGGTGTTATCCTCATGTCACAAATTACCGACAGCTCCCACGATACTCCCCGAAGTGCCGTACCGAGACGACCAGGCAGACTACTAGAACGAATTCTGGGGCTCGTGGTCCCCGTGGTACCATATTATCCCTAGATAAAGTTGTGACTACAACTATAACCAGTATAGTTGCATCAAACCAATACTAATTAAAGGTCGTATGGTTAACGTTTCGAACCTTGCACCACGATACTACCAATTTATTGATTCCATACCCAATCTGTCTGTGTTGGTTGACAGTTGGCTAGGGTTCGCGGGTTTGCCAAGCCCGTAAATCATACAGGTTCCCCCCGCGGGAAGAGAAATTGGACAGGAAAACTTACAAATATATTTATATAATATTTACTTATTTCTTCGTCAATATCCATTTTTAAAATAATTTTGCCTCAGTTCGGTAAGAAGTACCCGCGGAAATCCATAGGCCATTTCGCCGAGTTAAAAAGGTATCATAAAAATATTCTAGTCTCTACTGTCCGTATCTCTATCCACTTTTGCTGCTAGTTCTTCTTCCTGTACTCGAGTATTGCTCGCAAGGGCAGCAATTTACTTCAATCTTCTACAGGGATATCCTTGCCGTTTAGCAGAGACACTGTTAACACATTTACAGCTAACTGTTGAAATGCCAGCGCTTAACATTACCATGTTATGTGTGTCCTTAACATTGATTTATACTGATAAACATGAAAAGAAAGCTCGGCAGTTGTATTCGAAAAGTGTTTGGAAAACGTCAGGTGACGAGCGGCAGAAAAATCGTGCGTGCCGTTCATTTTTGAATTTTCCACAAGAGCTCTTTCAACGAAATGCAGATTGTTTGGCAATTCGATTTTATGAAATTAAAATAAAATAAAAAGATAAAAAATTAAAAAAATGAATATGTATTTGTGGAGTGCGTGTTGATGTTATTTTTCGGCCATTGCCGTTAATTGAGGATTTCTCGTTCGTGAAAGCGGATTTTTGTTGTCGATTCCGTGATTTCTTATAATTCTAATAGGAGAATAATTAAAACGATAAACGTTGCGTGATCGCCGAGGGTCAAGGAACCTGATAAACTGTCAAATAATATTTGACCAAAAAACAAACAAAAAAAACAAAATAAATAAAAAAAGCCATTGAAAGTCAAAATGCAAATGCGAAATGAAACATAAATAAACATAATAACAAAATCCGGCTTCTGTGCCTTTGCATTGCGATAAAGTTATTTACTACACATTTATCAGCTTTTATGCGCTTCTCGAATTATGCGGGCAAGCCTTGACGAATTCTAAGACAAACCCAAAAAAAAAAAAAAGCTAAAATTCAGAAAACTCACAATAAACAAAGCGGTTACGTGTTCCCTCGGGGCGTACCAGAGGTATTTATGCACATTTGGTTCAGTTAAGAAATTTTGACAAATGCTCCTTGGAGCAATTAGCGTCTGACACAAATAAGCATAAGGCCGAATATTAATGGTTTATTTTCATTCTATCGTCATTATATCCTTTTAATTCCCCCGTGAAGTTTCCTTCATATGCGAATAAATATTGTTCACATATTTATGTTAACATATTGTGAAAATGTTAATAAATTTTTTACATATTACTGAAAATTTATTACTGTCAATATAGAAGTCATATGGACACTTAAACAAAAACTTCATTTTTAATAAGTCAGGCCCATTTCGGTATAGCCATCCCTGAATAAATGAATTATTCATTTCATATGAACATGTGACATGGAAAGTCTCCCAGAGGAACATTTTTTGTTATTTCTTTTTTATACAAGCATTAGAATCGCTTTTCCCACATGCCCACTTTTTGTGTTTTGATTAATTCTTTGGAAAAACCTACTTATAAAAAAAGGGGATTTTTCTTTTTACAATTTTTCCTTTGATTTATATATAAAAAAAAAAAATTTCTACAAGCTCAATTAGTGAGAATTTTGTTAATTCTTCTTTTTGCGATAACGATGTTTCTCTGTTCTAATTGACAAAAAAAAAATCCTTTTTCCTTATTTTTATTTTCCTCATTTTATCTGCTGATTATAAGTTAAAAGGAAATGATAAAAGGAATTGAAAATCATTCAAAGGCACTTTAAATTAACTACAATCGGGACTTAATTATTTCTAATGAACGTTCATTGCAGTGCGAAGAAAAAGAAATTCTTTTATTCTTTTCATTTTCTCTTGGCGTCATCATTGCCATAAGCATTCGAGTGCTTATCTCAATTTCGCTCGAAACATTTTTCATACGAGAAAGCGATTTTTTATTCAATATGTAATAAATTAATATTGATTCAATTTCGATCTTTTCGGAAAATAATTATTTGAAGTTGTAAACCACGTTTAAAACATTAAGCTTAAAGTCCTATTGTTCCAATATTACAATTCAAAATAATATTTGTTTTTAATCAAAAGAATAACGTTCGTATTTCGTCAATCTACAATCTTCGTTTCCGTTAATTGAAGTAACATTAAGTTTTCGTTACATTACGTCGTGAGTAGCTGCTAATGTTCTATGAAAATTCAAGCGTAATTTTCTATTTCATACCATTTCGTCCTCAGGATCGAAGTAAAATTTACATTCTGGTATTCTTCTGATGAATCATGATGTCATTTTGAATCCAATAATCCCTAAAAATAAAATCAACTTTTTAAATTCAATTTCTGTGACTAATACAGGACCTCTATCTAAGTCTCTCTCTGTGTCTTTCTATCTCTCTCTATCTCTCTTTGTCTCTCTATCTCTCTCTGTCTCTCTCTGTCTCTCTCTGTCTCTCTCTGTCTCTCTCTGTCTCTCTCTGTCTCTCTGTCTCTCTCTTGTCTCTCTTCTCTCTCTGTCTCTCTCTGTCTCTCTCTGTCTCTCTCTGTCTCTCTCTGTCTCTCTCTGTCTCTCTCTGTCTCTCTCTGTCTCTCTCTGTCTCTCTCTGTCTCTCTCTGTCTCTCTCTGTCTCTCTCTGTCTCTCTCTGTTCTCTCTCTCTGTCTCTCTCTGTCTCTCTCTGTCTCTCTCTGTCTCTCTCTGTCTCTCTCTGTCTCTCTCTGTCTCTCTGTCTCTCTCTGTCTCTCTCTGTCTCTCTCTGTCTCTCTCTGTCTCTCTCTGTCTCTCTCTGTCGCTTTCTGTTTCTTTATCTTCCTTCGTTTTTCGATTTCCCTCAAAACCTCGAATATCGCGATTACAGAAAACACTTCAAAACTTGGGCTTGTTCATATTGAGTTTAATCATTTACCATTTAAGTTATAGCATAATTCAATAATTATTAAATTATATTTGCTTCATAGCATATAAAGAAATTAATTTCCAATGCACTTAAAAGCTTTTATCAGCAAAATACAACAATCAATTCTTTATTTGGCCTAGCTTATCAATATTTTGATAACACCAGCACCCAAATGCCAGACATCGGTAAGACTTCTTTGCTTTATTCTATTGCCATGGAAATACATTGCCTCGAAAATGCTGTGCCACCAAACCCGATAATTCGGATATGAAACCTTACTTCTCTTTTTATTATTTAAATTTCCATTAAAAAATAAAATATCCGAATTGAAAAAATTTTTCCATCGCAAACTTGCAATCGAGACTTTTTGGAAGCCACATTCTTAGGAGTGTCCTACAAATTTTCAAAATGCTCATATTGGTTTTCTGTATAAAGTATTTACCTTAACTTTCCCTATTAGTATTACGATGGCACTCAAGCGAAATTTCCTCACCCTCAGTGTCTACTCATTCGAGACTTCACTGTACTAAAAAAAATTGTTTTTTTATCCCTAGTGTATTGATCACCACAATGAGCAGTTATTTCAGGAAAACAAAAATTATTTCTTCTTCCATTCGATTTTGAGATGAAACATGAAACGACTACTGCTGAGGCACAAGCTTCAAAATTGAAATCCCATAGCCAACCATAGTACTCCATAGTTTGTAATTTACCGTACAGAAATCATAAATAGTTGCAAAGGAAAATATAAAATTCTCTCGAGTCAGTAAAAAGCATGTAAACGACCGAAGCCAGCAGCTGGCAAATGCAAAGAAGTTTTATAACACCGAACTTTCGAATGGAAATGGCTTTTCACTGTAGATGAAAGTGTAAGAAATTCTATAAAAAGCTGCAACTTTGAATAGAAGAGGATCGGGGGGTGATTTCAAAATTTCTTTATTTTCGAAACTTCAAAATACCTACATTCTCTGTGAATGGGAAATAGGTGGGTCTGAAAGAATTTCACGTAAAAAAATGTTCCTTTTCAGATTTTCTAAACATGAGCACCGTAAGAAGTGGATGACGGAAATATTCGCATCTTTAAAGGGAAGAGTTTTTATTTTGAAGTAATTTCAATGCAATTCAGGATCATCACTCCACAAGTTTCGATGGATTAAGGGATTTTTCAAAAGGATTTTAAGAACCGTAGTAAAAAAGAATTTCATTTTACTGCTCTTTTCGCACCATTTCGTTTCCCATTGCATAAATAGTGTGGACACAGTCCTCATTATAGAATCCTTTTTACAGAAATGCAGATTACTTCAGTCAGTTTCGTCAACAGTTTTATTATTCCTTGTTTTTTTTTCTCCTTTTTTTTTGTTGAATATTTTGCTCAAAACATGACAAATTCGGTCTGAGTTCCGTTCCTTTTTTTTCCGATTTGAATGCATAACTTGAAGTAAAATCAAGAAGCAATGTTTTTCCGACAAGGTTGATGACAGCATTTAAATGAGTGTGCTTCATCCATGGCCACGTTAGTCAGTTGAAATAATGGGCTCCTTGTCATGTTGCTGTCAAAATTTGCTTTTGGTATAAAAAAAAAAATTTGTCAACTTTGTGCGAAAATTGAAAAACCTGAACTAGTTCACTCTTTTGCCTTCACATTTCCATCAACAACTTCAAATAACATGCGACGGAAACTTCTGTTTTTTACAAAGTATACAAAAAAGTTAATTTTTAAATAACATTATGTAACTTAGCTGTTATTGGCTAAAATTTTGTTTTTTCTGGTTTGGAATAAATGCACAGAAAGAGATGGAGGGAGACAAAAAGGAGCAATGAGAGACAGCGATAAACACCGATAGGGGGATTTAAAAATAGACAGAGAGAGAGAGAGAGAGAGCGATAGAGAAAAAGAGATAGAGAGAGACAGGGAGAGATATCGAGAGACATAGAGAGATATCGAGAGACATAGAGAGATATCGAGAGACATAGAGATAGAGAAAGAGAGATAGAGAGAGAGATAGAGAGAAAGATATAGAGAGAGATAGAGAAAGAGAGATAGAGAGGGAGATAGAGAGGGAGATAGAGAGGGAGATAGAGAGAGAAAGAGAGAGATAGAGAGAGATAGAGAGAGATAAAGCGAGATAGAGGGAGATAGAGAGAGATAGAGAGAGATAGAGAGAGATAGAGAGATTGAGAGATAGAGAGAGATAGAGAGAGATAGAGAGAGATAGAGAGATATAGAGAGAGATAGAGAGAGATAGAGAGAGATAGAGAGAGATAGAAAGAGATAGAGGGAGATAGAGAGAGATAGAGAGAGATAGAGAGAGATAGAGAGAGATAGAGAGAGATAGAGAGAGATAGAGAGAGATAGAGAGAGATAAAGAGAGATAAAGAGAGATAGAGAGAGATAGAGAGAGATAGATAGAGGGAGATAGAGGGAGATAGAGAGAGATAGAGAGAGATAGAGAGAGATAGAGAGAGAAAGAGAGAGATAGAGAGAGATAGAGATTGAAAGAGGGAGATAAAGAGACAGATAGAGAGAGATAGAGTAAGATAGAGAGAGTTGGAGAGAGATATAGAGATAAATTTGCCAATATACTCAAAGGCTTTGTTGAAATTTGATGGCTTCAAATTTTGTCATATGCAGTCGAATCTGGATATAGTAGGGGAATTCATAAGGAAGGTGGAATTTCGTCGCAAAAAGTCGATGTCGGAAAATTTCCGATGAATTTCCGATTTTAACAAGCAGTCGTAATTTGTTGTTTTTGTTTTGCTGACAAATAAAATTTCCGACAGTGTAGACTTTTTGCGACACTCCCGAGCGTGTTACTTTTCGCGTTGTAATTTTGTAACATAAAATGGTGCTGCCAACATTTTTTAAGAGCTTAAAAGCCTCTTTTCCCACTTTATTGGTTTATATTGAATAAGTAAGTAAAAGTCATGTAAAGTTTTTATTATTGTATAAATAAATATTTTCAAAATAAATAAACGCTTTCTTCACTGGGTTGCTCACAAAGAAACTTTTTACGATGTTGCAATTTTGCGATTTTCCGATTTTCCGACGTTTAAAATTTCCCTTGTGAATACCCTTAGTGATTTAATTTTCACTATTTCCAGCTGTTCATATTATTTCAGGGATTCGTTATATCCAGATTCTACTGTAATTTGATTTTATAATATTTTAAAGCATACTTTTGGGTCCCAAATTCAAATACTTTAATTGCTCTAGATACTCTCTCATATTAAAAATTCTTGGAAGATTTTCAGTTTTTAAGAAATTTAACTTCATGACGTTGACGCCGCCCATTACACCTAGAAGGCGTACTAATTTGATTATGAATACTCAATCAACGTGAAATATAATTTCTTTTGCAAAAAAAAAAAAAAAACGAACAAACTTCCGTAACTGCGATGACTTCGCTCTACCTTTCTCTTATGCTACATAATATGAAAGTATAATTTTTTAAAATTAAATTTTAAGACGTCATATATACTTAATATTTTCGAATTACGTTTTCGCGAGAAAAATTTCTCTGTCGTTTTTCTTTAAAAGCCTCGAATGGTGACCGTTAAGTTGTTTTTAAGTGGAATATCTTAAGATTGCGAAAATTTGAGTTACATTATGAGTAACTCTGAGCCTCAAGAGGACGACACACTCATTAAGAATGCGAATTCATTGTGAGTATGAGTTACATCTTCCATTTTATATAAAAATTTCACTTCGAGCTCATTTTCTTCTTCGTCTTCTTCTTCAATTTCACTTCAAAAAATGTAAATGTTAATCCTTGTGAGACTAAAAAAAAGAAAAAAGAAAAAATGTAAGCCAACGATTCCGCTTTCTATGAACTCAAATTTTCAGTAACTTATGTTGACGTCAATAGGCAAAACAACATTGCGGTAAGCATGTATGTAGATACGCCGGTGTGTTGTGGCTTTCAAAGTTTACGCAAAAAGGAAAAAAAAGAAACAGAAAAAAATAAAAATAAAACTGGAAGCGAAAATAGCAGAAAGCCGGAAGAAAAGAGGTCAAGTTGACGCCGCTTTCTTTTATGGATTAATTCACAAAACATCTCGAGATGCTAAAAGCTGATAGAGCATAGAAAAAACGCGAACAAGAAATAAAGGAAGGAAGCATGTTTTTCGTCTTCACTCCAAGTAGTTTTTTTTTTTTTCTTCGTCAAGTGCTTCAGTAGAAAATTAAAATTAATTGAAACGAGTTCGAGAATTGCAACAACTTGCATTTTCTTTCGTTTTGTTTTTCTTTATTTCTTTTTCTTTTATTGAAATGCAATTTTTTTTGTCATGCTTGAAAATGGAATACGAGGTTTTCTTTCGATTTTTCGAAAAAAATTAAGAACCGGTGTCATGTATCGGGGGCAGGAGAGCTTTCGAAAATAATGGCACGTAAACACATTTTCTTGATTGCTTTAATCCTCTATTTTTTTTTGTTTTTATGGAAAATTTTCAAATATTTTTGTCCACCTCGATATTTCGAGTCGAATAGCTATTCTACTATTGCTCCCCATTCCAATGAATCGTTTATCTTTTTTTGTTTTTTCAAATATTCGACTCATTGTAGAACGAATTTTAAATCAGTTGGTATCAGTGGTATATACATCCTCATAATTGATTTGTCCAGGAATATTTACAGCAAAATCGTATTTTTGTCTTTATATGTATAAAACTCGAAAACTTAATCCGGAATATATGAGGTTCACCCGCTAGTCAATGAGTCTGTCCACCTATTTATCAATTTGTTTACTCCCACGTGAACAAACCGATAGACAGTCTGTCCACGTGTCCATCGTCTGGGGTATGGACTTGTCTTGCTTATCCGCATGCTTATGACAAACACCATTGTAGAATGATTTAAAGAATGAATTCGCAATACAGCGGACTGATAATCAGAGGATAATCTTGAATGAACATTGTCTGTAAACAATGATCATTGTGAGCCTAATGCAAGACACAACTCAACACAGTGCACTCTCCTCTTGCGGACACCCCTTTTAAAGGGAAATTTTTTTGGAATGCTTAGTATTCTTTCTTTTCGAATAGTTCCCTCTTAAGCGGACATATTTCTCGGTTCCGCAGGTGTACGCTTAAGAGAGAGTTCACTGTGTAAACAAAAATTTGTCGCCGTTTCGGATTTCATTAGAAATTGACATGCCCTCGCAAGGAGCTACGCGAGTTTATGTGTGAAATCTATGCCTGGCCGACTTTAACTGTCTCGTTTAAAATATCCTTGAGCTCAAGATAGTCATTGAATCAAGAGACCTTGGCATACGTGATTTAAAACAAAATGATTCTCCTGTCGAGTCGCTCGTTTCCTTTCAATTAATCACTTTTTCTGTCAGCATAATTATGAAAAATGAAATTTTATTTATTATCTTTGACAATTTTTCGCTGACAGACAGCAACAAAACAAAAATAAAAATGTTAAAAAAAGTTAATGGAATTCAGTTCTTGAAAAACCCAAGCATTCATTTCGCTTAGACCAAATATATTCTTCGCAAAGAAAGACAAAGAGGCTTCATAGTTCTTATCTTGAAGGAGCCATTGAAGAAAACAGCAAACACATCTTGAAAAGCACAATCGATATTTTTTGTTGCATATTAAAATTTTATGGCCTGCTGTCATTTTGCAAATCCGTTATTAGCTGTAAAAGAATTTCTAAAAAAAAAAAAAATCCTCCAGCCGGATTTGATAAAGCTGAAAAGAAGTTTTAGAAATTTCACCTCAATCCTGATTTTATTATAGCTCAATTGTGAAATGAAATAAACTAAAGGACATCTATTGGAGTGCCAACATCTGTTGTTATATCAAACAGTAGTGGCTCTCAAAGAAGGACTTATTTCTGAAATCTAAATATGCAAAAAGAAAGAAGGAAAAAAAAAACAATAAAAATAATAATTGTAAGACAGGAAAATTTGATGTACCTACAATAAAACTTCTTTAGCTGGAATCACCAATTATCAGAAAATTCATTTCATTCGTAGAGTCTTCGAGACTAGGAACTTTACTTAAAATTCTCTCTTGACACCATAGCCACCCTATTCAAGTTACAGATAATTCGAGTTATCAAACTATAAGCCTATTTATTTTGTGATCCTTTTTGTCCGTTCAAGCCATTTTACGCTAAGACACAATCGCAAATCTTGTCGAAATCGAAGAAAAACTTAGAAAAGCAGGTAGCCCGTCGTTAATTTTGCACATTCTTTGAGATGGAACTGTTGAGTAGAGTGTATGGTAATTGAATGTAAAGAACGTTCTTTTTTTTTTTTTACTATACAAAAGGCTATTTTATGATGACTGTTCGTTTGTAACTCCGAAGGTACAACGGCTGCAAATGAGTTAATTACTGTAAAAAGAAAAACTGCGTATGAGTATGTTTACATGTCTGAAGAATACGTTGCTCATACGTGGCTATGGTCGTCCACTGCCCGAATATCTGGTCGCAAATCAGTCTAAATATCGAACTTTTCTCGATTGAGAGACACAAAGACGCCTGGGTTAGCTTGTCCAGCACCAAAGACCACACCAAAAATACACATATCGCACTCTAATCACATAAACGTCATAACTCGAAATTTTGCATTTCTCGAACAAATCGAGCCCGAACCGCGAAAATAACGTAAGCGACAAAAAGCAAATTTTACGGGGCAGCGTTTTTTTTGAAACTTTTTTCCATTGACTGACATACAAATTATAAAACTTATCCTGCATTATTTCCGTTACTATTGAGCTTTTCGTCCTTAAATTTTACTAGGTGATGAATTGATGGCTGCCGCTTACGTTATTTTCGCGGTTAGGGCTCGAAATATTCGGTCCCTTTTGAAGTCTGTATAGAATATTAGAATAATTTTTGTTTTTTAATTTATACTATCCTTAATTCACTGCTAAATCAATCAATACAAATATTATATACATTGCTAGGTATATATTATATATTATTTTTCTACGCGTTGGTTTTGCTGCAGTAAAATGCTGTCACGTATGAAAAATTTTGTTCAAGAATTGTTATTGAAATTCCACAGGTTTTGTGATTAATGTAGCCATATTCAGAACGAACATGAGTTAAAGGCCAATCAGACTGGTGAGTACGAGGCAATTTCTGATATTTAAACGGTTAATTCTTAGACACGCATAAATTTCCGCAAAAGAGTCTAAGTTATATGAGTTTTACTGTATTTTCTCATCCATTTTTGATCAACCAACGTTCACGTAGCAACATGCTTTACGTATTTACATTTATAATGCCACAACGTAAATATCCTTCGCAAAAAAAACAAAAAAACATACACAAAAAAAAAAAAGAAACAAAACAAGAAGAAAGCGAAAAATGTTTGTGTTTTCTTCCATTTCTGTGACTTAATTCATTACAATCGATGACTGAAAAAAAAATTGCTCACAATAGTACACCGAAGACATTAGGAAATAACGCTTCCAGACTTCACTGCGAAAACTTACTATCATTGCGAGGAGTTCACGACGTTTGGCGGTGTTCTCCTTTTCCTTTTCCTTTACCTTGTGTCTTTCACCCCAACTCGATTTTCCGTTTTTATGTCAGAAACCACTGAATTCCGTTTCCACCTTCCGCCCAAATGCTTTTAATAATCGAATAAAAAAATAAGACCCAAAACAAACAAAGGAAAAAAAAAAAAGAATATTGAATATGAATTGTTATCGGTTTGGAGATCGTCTGGCCCGGTTCTGGTGGGCTTGGTTTTCTTTTATATAGTACAAAAGTACCTACATATATATATATTTTTTTTGTTTTTTTCATAATGCGTTATGTGAAAATATTAACAAAACCTACGCTTGCAAAAGGTCATCACAATTACTGTGCCGGCATTTCGTCCTGTGTTGTTTTTCTATTTCGAAAAGCAGTTCTCTTTGTTTTTCTTCCGCTTACCTGCAATAATATAACTTTCTGTTTTCCATTTTCAGTTGAAAGGAAACGAAATTGTGTGGACACATTGAGCGCAAATGAAGCAAATAAGGAAAATATGATGAACGTGTTTTGACAATTAACATAGGCAAAACAAGAAAGCAACAATAATGTTATCAATTATCTTTGATTGAAAATGAAAACCGAATAAGGTTTTTGTTTTTTCTTTTTTTTCGACACAACTCGGAGCGTTCCATTCTTTCCGATTCCATTTCCAATTCCCATTCCCATTCCCATTTTAATTTCCACTTAACACTTTCCATTTATCAATTTTCCCCCATCCCAATTGTATGCCATTGTGCATAAGATTCCAGCAATCATTTTGTCCAATCTGTATCAACGCATACGTTCGCCACGGCCCAATCGGGCTAGTGGCGGCTATTTTTTAACCGGAACCTCTCATTGGGATGCGTTGTCAAGAGACAGAGTTCGCTCAAATCGTGATGCACCTGGTAGTTGCGTTTCTGATGAATATCTCTTCGGTGTAAATAATAACAACAATGTTGCCGTTGATAATGATGTTGCCGTTGCCATTGAAACGCCAGAAATAATAACGCAACAGGCTGTAATTGAAACGACGACGACAACGACGACGACAACAACAATAACAAGTGCAACAACAACGATAATATCAAACGCTCCATCAATAACAACAACAGCAGCTGGAGCTGGAGCTGGCGCTGCGGCTGCCACCGTAGCTGGAGCTGGAGCAACATTCGCCGGCAAAATGATTGCACCAAGGTATCGTTTTCGTGATTTACTGCTCGGAGACTTTTCATTCAACGACGATGGAGAAAGGTGAGTGCAAAATTTGTTTTACATATGTATTTCATCCAACCTATAAACAAATACGAGTGCTTGCCTAAATGCAGCGAAATGAACAGCTCCTGCAAATGACAAATGTATGAGGATGGGGTTTTTTTTTCAGCTCAAATTCTGTTTTATTTTTCATTTTATTTAAGTAATTAAATTATTAATTATTTTTTACAATGTGGCGGTCTAGTTTATTTGCCGGATAACCGCAGGCCAGATATTTACTGGATAGCCGGCATATCCGTTGTTATTTCGAACATTTTCCATCCTGGTGAAATTTCGAAATTGATGAACTCTCTCATTCTCAGTTTCACAATACGTCAACATATTTTTTTTTTTGTTGGATTCTTATCAAATTTTCTGGCAGCACAAACCAATGGCAATATGACATTTGCATTTTCGATTTTCACGCTCACAATTTGTTGATTGCTTTTATATATATATACGTATGTACGATGGTTATAATAACTTTTACCTTTATTTCTACAGCATTGAAAATTGTATTTTCAAATTGTCATATTTTCAATATACATATGTATGTATGTATGTATGTTAATATGTGCCGTATAGCCTGTTGCTGACCATCCATAAAAATAATATGGATTAAATATTTTTATCATTATTTTTTGTCACCAAACAATCCATTCTATGTCATTTTCGTGAAAACATATACGAATTTGCATATGCCTAGACATGGGAATGGCTAAGGAACTGTTTGAAAACCATTGAGCTACCACGAACAGTTGAAAATATTTTGTATATTCCCCTCTTTTTCATTTTGTTTCCATATCTCTCCGTCTTTATACGTTAGGGTGGATATTTTCGTCCTTAAAAAAAAGATAATTCCACCAGTAAAATTAGATTCCACAAGTTTAATTTTTTTTATTTAAAAAATTTTTTTTTTTTTTGAGAAAGAATGCCTGGGGAACCATTGGCCAAAACAGAAGATTTGTCCTGCGCTTTTTCAAAAGAAGGTCCATCTTACATTTGCCTAAAAGTATGCAGTAAATTATTACAGAAAAAATGAAATGAATCGTGAAGTAAAATTGTTTTGAACTGAAAATAAATATCCATTCCAAAATTTGTAATTACTACGCAGTCAAACATATAAGCAGTGCTCCGAATAAATGTGTAAAAGGACTCGTAACGGAACTTTTCGAAGTAGTGCGTATCCCAAGGCATCAGAAAACAACGTATAGGAGCATTTAGAGAAAAAAGACGAGTCATTTTTTTTTTCAAACTTATATCTGAAAGAGATTCCAAACAGACTCTTAAGGAGCATTTTAGCAATAATGGAAGATAAATTTTGAGATCCCAAGAAGCACACTTTTTTCAAATCAGGCTGCGCGCTATTTTTTTTTTTTTTTTTTTTTTTTTGCCGAAGAAACGCTCGTTTGGAGCTCCTGTCGGAGCGTTTTAGGTGCATTTTCGCTCCGGAAAAGGGAGTTGGTTGAAAGGGTAGGGCAACAGAAAATATTTAAATTCAGCTCCTAAAAGTATGCAATCAAATATTCCGAATATTTCTGATAGCGACAAATCTGTTCATTCGTCTAGGGTCGCCCATTTAATCGGACCTTGAGGAAGGATTTTGAAAGATGTGCCTATATCTCGAAAGCCTTAATTTAGCTCCATTTGTAAAGGCTTGAAATGATATTAGTTGGCTCTTTAATATTCAAATGCATAGTTTTAGGTGCCGAATTGAAATATTGTCTGTTGCCCTAGCTATTAAACTTTTTTTTCGTATTTTTTTTTTCATAATGCATAAAGAATTCAATGTTATTCACGGCTGACTTGTCAAAAAAGTTCTAATTGAATTTTTGTTTTTGTGATATTAAGCATAATTTTAGGCATGAAAAAAAACATATATAAATTTATGCTTGAAGAATCAGCATAAATCGGCCATTTCAAAATAGCCATTAAAGAAAATATAAATTATTTCTATGGCGTGAGTTTTGAGAGATGTAGAAATGATTATTTTTCTGCTTTTTGTGATGGTTCCACCAACAATGACGACAAAAATAATTGGAATATAGCATGGAAAACCTTTGTTTAAAAAAGCGCAGGATTAAAATTTACATTTGACCTATGGTTTCCTCGGCATAATTATTAAGGATGGGTGATAGAATAATGTTCTGCTGGTGGAATTGGAGGTTGAAACATCGATCCACCTTAATATACAAATATATATATTTTTTTCTTAAAATTTTGAACTAGAAACGATCCTAGGAATCTTAACTCAAGTCCTTAGAAAAATTATTCTGAAATATTTTCAAATGCCATTTCATGAAAACTTTCCTCGATTTTTCTATATTGGTGCAATGGATGTAATTTTATATAATTGATTTTCAAATATGATATTACTTGTTCGGTTTCATTATAGACTGACTGACTGACTGACACGTGCAAAGAGCTTTTTTGGGTTTTCTGTCTTCCTTCGATTTTTTTTTTCAAATTTATTTGCTTTGCCTTTTTATATTGTAATGATAAAAATAAATTGTTTAAAGGGTTTCAGTTCGATCGCAATTGGATTTTGTGAGTGTTAAATTTTGAGCTAAGCGAATTTCATACATATTTCGTTTGTGAATTCGTGTGCTTTACTTTGAAGAAATCTCATCGCTCTCGTCTGTGAATATCTACAAAGACATAAAATGCATGTAATCGTCGTCGAAGGATTTCCGTCAATCGTCATAGGCAATATTCTTGTTTCCTTTTTTGTTCATCTTTTTGTCCGAAATGATCGTAATGCTGGGTATAAAAAAAAATTGAAGGAAAATAAACAATCTCCATCCAAATGAAATACAATTTTATTACCTGAAAACGATTGGTGTGACCGCATCATCGTGTTTCATTTGCACCGCATCCAATAAAGTCAAGTGTGACATGATACTAAATTTTCTCGTGCCTGGCAGCTCGCATCTTGTCCCCCGTGCGCTGTGCCCTGTGCCATGTGCCGTTGTAGCATTGCTTTATTTTACAATCAATCAATCGATAATTTTAGTCCTATAGCCTCACATGATGGCCTATTTTCAATCGTCAATAAAGGGAAAGTGAGAATGAAAAGAAAACATATATATTGAGGGAGTGAGAGAGGGAGAAAGAGACAAAGTAAAATACCAAGACTATTGATAACATCCCAGCGGGAAATTTCCCCCTGGCATCATCGATGAAGTCAGGGTGACTTTGGAGCCGGAACGCATGCGATTTCATAGAACATTTTGTATGACATTTGTACAGGAGTTAGACAGTGAATTCACCGTTGACTTATCATTGTGGGTTTACAAAATGTCACTGGTGACTTGGTGACTCCTAGCATGACATGTCATGCTTGGGGTAGCGATGGCGATAATACTATTTGAGAGCAGCACATTTTCTTATCTCTCTAAATTTGAATTTATAGAAACCAGTTGAAAAATCTCTTCTTCGTCTTCTCTTCGAATATTTCGCAAATTTTTAAAGACCTATTTTTAACAATTTTTGTTCGCCTCAGCCAGGGATCGAATCCGTGATCTGCGGATTCTGAGTCGAGCGCTCATCCTCTACGCCACTTCATGCTAACGCTCAACTTACGCTAAAGCTTCATTTAAATTTCAGTAGCCTATGAGATTCAAGCACATGAAATGAAGGTTTCATGCATGATACTGTCACCTATATATCATCGATGATATCACTGATGACGTTGTCATGCAGGAGATAATTTCCCGCTGGAATAGTGAAAGCCAGTCGCGCCGTAAACATGCCAACGACAAATGTGAAAGACAAGCAAGCTTCTCCATTTGTATGAGAAGAATAGGCGTTTTAATTTCAATTCTTACCGGTGCCATCGACGTTGTCGACATGTCAATACGTGTTCTGAACCAAAATCGAATTCCGACGCGAATCACAATTGATTTCCATTCATATTTTGCACGAATGAATTTTTTTCATCCTTCGGATTTTATGACACACTTTCGTCTAACGATAATTAAATACCGCCTTAACATTCCGATAAACCGAAATTATTCGCAATTAAGTGCAATTTTGTTCACACATTAGTAATTTGAATGGCATTTGTCTTGCCCATTGCTTTTCCCTTTTCCTTTCCTCTTCTTTATATTTATATTTTTATTTTTCACTTAATTTTCCTGCTTTCTAATGGAAAGACAATAATTTTATTGAGTTCCTTCATTGGTATTTTCGGACCTCCTTTTTTCGGTTTTTTTTTTTTTTTCTTGTGTTTTTGTTCTATCATTTCGCATCAATGTTTTGTTGTGTGTTGTTTATATTCGCTCGACGAGCAATGTTTCTGGACATATGGAATTGTCAGTTTAATAAGAATGACAGCGACACGATGATGATGATGATGATGTGTGTGTGTGGCAATTACATCGTTGCCATCATTTCAATCAATGAAATTCCTTCATAAATATGCATGAATGAATATATGACAGCGTGCAGGACTGGTGCGTTCAAGGACTCGACTACGTTCGGTAAACGATTTTGGTGTTTGTTGGTGGCAAGTTAAATTTTTAACTGATATGGATAGGGTGTTAAGCCGATTACATTTGATTATACCCAAAAAAATATACCGGTTTGTTTGTGTATCGCATCGCACAAAGAATTGAAAAATTCTGCGCTCGAACGGATTGCTTTTGATTAAAAATCAACGCGCTTCATTCAGTTGAGAGCACACACACCACCGCACACACCGATTAAGGGTATTCACACATACATATGTATGTGTCAATATATTGACACAGAAAAGACACAGCCCCATAAAATATAATATTTTTTCTATTCGCTACAAGTTTAAATCTTATCGAAAAGGCCTTTAAAGAGATTTCACCCAAAGGTGAAACTTCTTTCGGGAAAGAATCGATTTCGAATACCGAGCATTGCTTTTTTTCGGCCTTTAAACATAACCACCCCCTTAACAGAGCCATTCCCTTATCAAAATCCGATGCGAATAACTAAAGTTTTGATTAAAAACAAACGTGCATTCAAATCAAAAAAGATTGAATCCTCTTTTTGTTTATTTGCGAATAAAACTCTTTATGAAATTGGATTGGGACGACTCGAAAAAAAATTTGTTTGTGAAAATACTTCACTGTTGTATGTATGTATGTTTACCATGATGTTGATGTGTTCAAGCCTCATGAAATTCGTCATAACAATAAACTAAATTTTAGTATTTTCGACATTTTCCAGATTGTTTTCACTCGAGCTCTCGTTGTTTTAGATGTTTCAAGTGGAAAGTACATACATACATATATTGAAATGATTTTTAAATGATATAATTCTTTGAACAACACACTCGTGTAAATGTTCATAAAAAAAGTGGCCAATGTCAAATTTATATTAAATACTTATTCAATTTTGGACCGGATTTGTGTTTTTTAGAAAATTGAAACGTGGTTATTTCTACAAAATAAGAAGATACAATTAAAAAGGCTTTCGAAGGACATGTTATAAGGATGACATAAAATAATTTTGCGCTCTCAAAGCCGAACTTCCGGCCACTCTCTTTTGCAGCTATGTGGCATGTATGTATGTATATATTTTGCAGAAATTTCTCAGGTGATATTCCTTTTTATACCCGACACACTCTGTGGTTTTTTTTGGTCTATCTCAAGTAGTATACCCTCGAAGCAAAGTGTCTCAATTTTCGAGTATTTTTAGATCCACTATCAAGAAGCTCAAAAATTGTATTATTAAAAGAAATAATTGTCTCGCGACTCTCAACACAGGCGAGAGAGATAACGAGATTTTTGATAAAAAGGTCAGTAGGTATATCAAATCGATATTTAGATTATTTATTTATAAAGATTTTTTTTTATATATTTTTTTTTTAAAATAAAATCCTCTAATTGAAATATCTTTCAATCAGGAAAATAAAAAAGAAATCATTCTTTTCGGAAGTCCGATTTAAAATAAAATTATTTTAGCGCTGAAATTTAAATTTTCATAGAATTTGATTAGCTACTTTCTTTGGAAAAGTGCCAAACTCTTCTTCACATTCATATCCTTTTCAGGTTTTTAACACGCATGAATTTCGGACAACGGATGATTGCCATTTTATTTGAAAGAATCAGTGTGAGTGAGGATTGGCACCTCGATTATAGTGTGTGGGATGTTTTACCTTCGGTTAACCTTTTGTGTAGATTTTCATAACGAAATACGAACTTCAGGTGTAAACTTCAGGAAAGGCATGGAAATTGGTTGCCCTTACAATCCAATCCATTGGAAGGTTCAATTTTCAATTTTCCAACATCAACCCGAATAAATTAAACATAAATTTATTCGGATTGGCAAAGCATTATCGTGTCATTAGGAATGATTGAATATTGATGAGAAGAGCTCATTTTGCAAAGATTACTCTAAGAGTTTTTGACATTCAAGCAATTTGAGCTGCGTAAAAAGTTTTCACTTTACAATATCCTAGTTCAAGGATGTAGCATGTACATATGTTAGGGTGGATCGATTTTCTAACCCTCTATTCCACTACCAGAATATTATTCTATGGCCCATAATTAATAATTATGCCGAAGAAACCGTAGGTCAAATGTGAATTTTGACCTTGTGCTTTTGTAAATAAAGGATATTCATGCAATATTGGACTTATTTTTGTCGTCATTGTTGGTAAAAAAAAAAATCTCAGAAAGCAGAAAATCGATCACTTCTTTATCTCTCAAAACTGAAGCCGTATATATATTTTCTTGATTATTTTTTTTAAAATGGCTGATTAATGTTGATTTTTCAAACAAAAATTTCTCATGCCTAAAATTATGCTAAGTATCGAAAACCGAAACCACTAACTTCAGGGAAATTCCACGAGATATTGTCCCACCCTAACGATTGTTAAACGTTTTAAAAATTTTAGATCCTTGAGAATCACGTCCGTTTTTATACCCGACACACTCTGTGTCGAGGGTATATTGCGTTTGTGTGGTTGTTTGTAACACCCAGAACCAGTTGAGATAGACTATACAAAATATATATAGAAATGATCAGCGTCACTAGGAAATTCGAATTAGCCATGTCCGTCTGTCCGTCTGTTTGTATACAGTTTTCTTATCGAAGGAGTTGAGATATCTCGACAAAATTTGGTATGCGTACTCACAGGTACATGAGTAAGAACAAGTTCGAGAATGGACCCGATCGGACCATTTTTAGGGGTACCTCCAGTACTAGGGTCTGTTATGAAAATCACAAAAACTGCTCTTAAATCAGAGTTTTTCAAGATATTTTGATGAAATTTGGTATTTGATCATATTTAAAGGCCAGTAATATGATTTCCAAAAATTGGAAAAGTGGGCGTGGCAGAAGGGCGGTTTTCTAAAATTGTCTCCTACACCCGAAATTTTAATGGGACTTGAACAAAATTTGGCACTTATGCTTCCTTTGTAGTCATTAACATCCTTCCGAAAAATTTCTTTAATCGGTCCATTATTAAGGGTACCTCCAGTACTAGGGTCTGTCACAAAAATCCCAAAACTCCCTCAAAATCGGACTTTTTCGAAATATTTCAATGAAATATAGAATTTGAGTGTATATCTAAGCCTCCGATTAGAATTGCAAAAAAAAAAATGGAAAAGTGGGCATGAAAAAGGGCCGGTTTTCATAAAAAAATTTAAAAAAAGTCGGTATGTGGGGCCCCTACTGGCCTTAAAAACCTCTTGAATATTCTTACGCAGTGGTCCTGTTTTTTGGGCGTGGATCAAAAATTATTTAAATATGTGTGTCTGTGTCGGGTATTTTATTGTCAGGCTCGCTTGACTATAACACCCTTACTTGTTTTTTCAATTATTATGAGCTTTTAAAAATGGGTGGGGCCGTATTCATGGAATTTCCCATATAGCTTGTATAGACACAACAAATGCTTGTCAGGCATGTGAGAGTGTGTAAGTGAAAAAAGCACACGTATACGTTGTGTGAACATAATTCACTAATACACGCTCACATGCCTGACAAGCATTTGATGTGTCTATACAGCGCATTAAACAAATTGACTACGTAGAAATTTCATTTTTACTGTAATATGTTAATTTGTAGCATATTTAAGGTGGACTTTATTTTTGAAAAGCGCAGGAAACAAATTCGGTTTTGACCTATAATTCCATCGTAGAATCGAATTTTATTAGTGGAATTATCATTTTTTGTTTTTGTCGAACAAACCGATCCACCCTAATGTATGTATTTTGCATTTGTGCATCCGTTAGCTACCTCCAGAAACCACTGGAGATAGACCTTTGAATATGTGAATATATGATTTTGCCACATTTCCGTCTGGCTTTCTGTTAATTGCAATTCAATTTGGATTACCATTTAATTTTTACCAGTGCCTACTCAATTCCATATTATCGGGAAATCACATTCAGCCTTATTTAAAATGAACTTTAATTAAAATGAATTTTTTCTGAAAAAAAAAAAACAGTTTTATAAAAAATTTCATACATTTGTATTTTTGTATGAAATTAAAATCCAATTAAAAATTTTCGTCGAAACTAGATGCCATTTTTCAAACATTCCACCCAGCGGACCGGTTTTTTAAAAGGTTTGTCGAAGTATTTTTCATTTTTTTTTTTTTTACATCCCAGACTTATGGGTATTCTTTCACACATGATATCAATCGTTCGATTTCAATACCGCCCGTCATTATGCCGCTCGCCTGCAGTCACCCACTTTTCAACGAATATTTCTACAAAGCAAAACCTCGCGGCACAGAAAATCTCATGCGGCGAAAATTTTTCATTATTAGTTTGGGGCCATTTTGCATTGGGGTCACGGAATTACTGGGCATAATAAATATTTCAAATAATTTTTTTTAACCCACTTGGCTGTTTCCATGGTTGAAACGATACTGGGACTATTACGCCGTGTAAAGTGTAGCTTTTGTTATACATAATTTGCGGACATGCCGCTCGTGTGCAGTTACCCTAAAAGTTACATAAAATAAAGCAATATAAACTAACGTAATAATGAACTGAAGTCGAAACCGAATATTTTTTATTATTTTTTTTTTTTTTTATAAAGGACCCAATAAAATAAGCACTCTGGACCATTCCAATGAAGTTGATATTGTCAAGCTTATGTAAATGGGTCATATAGGTAGATATGCCTCGCAGAAGTTGCCTTTAGAAAAATGTTAAAATAACTTTCGTATAAAATATCATTGAGTTTCAAGAATATAGATAAATTGTGCTTCGAGATAACTTCGGCGCTTATAAAACTTTCCGCCTACTTAAACTGTTTTCACCAGATGGTTCCGTGCGGCATATTAACCATGATACTTATAAGCAATTAAAAGAGAAGTTTTCGGCTCGTCGAACAACCGAATTAGCTACAGTCGGTCAAGAGCGATTGCATGTGCTGAGCTACTTTTTGTGTTAGTCAAACGACAGGAAGAAGGAAATAACACAATTTACAGAACTTAATTCATTTTGCGGATGTATATATACAGGGTGTTCTATACTCAATAGATCAAAAAAAAGAAGGTGATAGGGGGGGGGGGGTCCAGACGAAGAAAAAATCGCATGGCAAGGGGGGGCGGTCGCAAATGCACCCCTGAGGAGTTAAATGCAAAAAACAATATTTTGGTTTTTTCACTGGTGCTCCTCACTTACAGGCCGTAAATTCAAAATCACATATGATATGAAAAGCTTGGCGGTTTTCCGTTAATACTGCATACTACGATTTTAAATAATTTAACTCCGTTTTCTCTGGTACTACCATCTAAGCCTAAAATAGTGTAATTTTGGCTTTTAAAGTGATTTAATTCAAAAGAAATACGATCGAGTCTCTTTTTTTTTACTCTTTTCGAAAACTTTGAGTTTTTCTCTTCAATTTGATACCATGGTTGCTAAAAAAAAAGTTTCACAATCAATGCAAAACTAAGGTTTGAAAATAATTATTTTGTATTTTTGACTCCCAAAAAAGTTATTTAATCAAATTTATTGAGCACACTTTTAGGCAGCATGAGAAAAAGAAAAAACTAAGAAATTTAAAAATTTCTGAATAGTGTTTTAGTTTTACATATCCGCCTAAAAGTATGCTCTCCAATTTAGTCGAATTATTTCCGCGCCTCTAGCTCCTTACGAGTGCAAGATGAACCCCCCTTTCCATACAATTGTTTGCTTGTATGGGTTCCCCCTATCACCTCCTTTTTTTTGATCCATTGAGTATGCAACACCCTGTATATGTATATATTATTTATTTATTTTTTTTTTTTTTGCATTCAATTCACTTTTGAAGGTGCCACACCAGTGGTTTTCAATTTTATTTTCAAGAGAAAACTCTGAGCACACTAAAGAATTTACATAAATTATTTCATAATTTTATTGCGACTGACATTTGTGTGAGGAAAATAGAGAAGGCAAAAACAAAAAAAAAACAAAAACCAAAAAAAAAAAAAAAATATTTAACATAGGGAAAAGCAACTGAGTCATTTGCAATGTAGGAGCGCAACAATTTGATGTGGGTGGTTTGTCGGTTTCATAATCGGCTCAAGAATACGGAGCCCATTAAAATAAATGTTGCGTAAAATTTCAACTTTTTATTTCTCTGACGTGTAAGCGCGTCGTAATCGTTTTTGTCTAGCGTAGCTATGCGAGAAGCAATGGAAATTAACATTTTAAGCGATGACAATGAAATAAAATATGAGTGCGAAAAATTTTAGAAAGAAAAAAAAAATAATAATAATAAAAAAATTAAGAAAACATTCAGCAGGATGGGACGAAAAAATCCAAGGAAAATACCGCATGAAAAACTCTTTAAAGCGTAAAAGTATTCGAAAAGCATCCCAAAAATAAAGCACGGTGCGATATGGCTTGTGGCTTTCAATGCTTTTCCGTTTTGTTTTGTCAAAATATTTTCTTCAAAAAATATTTTCTGCGTATGTGTTACGCAAATGTGTTGTATGATAAATGTTACTCATACGCAGTGTATGTCTTAAATCAATATGTCTCCATTTAGAAGAAGAAAACAAATAAAACAAGCAAGGACACTTTGCGTACTTTTCGTGCGAGAGAGACTCGTCTTTTGATTTCTCTTAAAAAGCTAAACGATTTTGTGTCTGATTTTATCCGAATAATGAACTCAAAATCATTAAACATAAATATTTAGGTAATGTGCAATTAAATGTCAAGCAAAGAAAACCTTTTTATACCCGACACACTCTGTGTCGAGGGTATATTGCGTTTGTGTGGTTGTGTGTAACACCCAGAACCAGTCGAGATAGACCATTCAAAACATATATAGAAATGATCAGCGTCACCAGGAGATTCGATTTAGCCATGTCCGTCTGTCTGTCCGTCTGTCTGTATACAGTTATCTTATCGAATGAGTTGAGCTATCTCGACAAAATTTGGTATGCGTGCTCACGGGGACCTGAGTAAGAACAAGTTCGAGAATGGACCCGATCGGACCATTTTTAGGGGTACCTCCACTACTAGGAGCTGTCACAAAAATCCCAAAACTGCCTCAAAATCGGACTTTTTCGAAATATTTCAATGAAATATAGAATTTGAGTGTATATTTAAGCCTCCGATTAGAATTGCAAAAAAAAAAAAAAAATGGAAAAGTGGGCGTGGAAAAGGGGCGGTTTTCATAAATAAATTTAACAAACGTCGGTATATGGTGCCCCTAATGGCCTTAAAAACCTCTTGAATATTCTTTCATAGTGGTCCTGTTTTTTGGGCGTGGTTCAAAAATTATTTCTGTGTCTATGTCTATGTCGGGTATTTTATTGTTAGGCTCGCACACCCTTACTTGTTTTGTTTGTTTTTTTGGTTTTCCATAATTATACTATATTTCCTAATTACTTGAAATACATAGAATAGCAATGTAAGTTGAGAAATATTCATCGAATATTAATTTCATCATTGATAGAGGTCTAAATAATATTTTCTAGCGCTCGTTAATTTTTCCTAAAAAAAAAAGGATATGTGGCCTTGGAAAAACGTTGGATGGACTGGCACAGCTGCTTTTTTTCTTTTTTTTTTTTTTGCTGCGGAAAAAACACTTTCCGATTTTACGAAAAAATTCTACCGTTGACCTCAATAGTTCAAAGAATGACGTGCTTGCTGTTATTTCATTCCATTTTCCCCCAATTATTATTTTAGCCAGTTAGTTTCCAATGGGGTGGAGTTATGTTAAATGTTGGAAATAATTGTAATTGGAAAAGAAAATTGAACGTTTTGGGTTTGAAATTTTAGGAAATCTTTTGCCTGAAATGCCAATAAGTGGGAAGAAATTGCCTGTCATATGCTATTTTGACGTTTATTACTTACGTTTACTTGATGGTTTTAGGCAATGTTTTTATTTTTAGTTATTTGGTTTTTTTTTTTTTTTTTTTTTTTTTTTTTTTGGTTTGAAGTTTTAATAATAAATTTCTTTCTTAAAAGTTGAAGAGTAATAAATTTTTCATAAATGCTTTTCCGTGTGAGCGCCTTGAAAAAGAAACCGTTGCAAGTTGTATGTTCGGGGATCTTACGAATTTCGACTAATGAAAAGTGTCTGAATTATTTCCAGCAATATGTGTATGAAGGCGGTTTTCGATTTTCTAATTATATTATACATTTCAGCTGTTATTTCATAAGTTCAATTGATTTGTACTGGGAATGAGATTCCCTTGAAAAAATATTGAATTCGATAATATCGCCGCAACTCAGTATCGACACGCATCTATCGCGAATATAAATATATCTCATGTTATCGATATATCAACAAATCCATTTTTTATAATAGGCAATTGTTTTATTTTGGAATGAAAGAGTTCCATTGAATCGTTTGTTTTTAGTCAAAAAATATATAATGAGAACAGAGCAGGCAAAGAAACGAAACAATTTCCAAACGTTTCATGCAGGGCGACAAATAATGAAACGTTTTTTTTATGGTTCGGTTCGTGAACACAAACAAAACCCCAAACTTTAAAATAGCTAAGAACGAAAACACAAACTTTTAATATTTTGTTCTCCACTGGCGAGAAATGTTTGAAAACAAAACTTATGTGAAACGATACATTGTTGTTTTCACTTCCTTTTATATTTAGAGCAGGCAGTTGAACGAAATAAAACGTTTCCTAATCTTTTCATTTCATTATACCTTTTCCGAAGGAAAGGGTATATTAAGTTTGGCTCGGAGTATGTAACATACCAAAGGAGTCGCGATAGATATAGACATATATATATATATTCAAAATGTCCTCTAAAAGTTAAAATTTGACTATGACCACCATTCGCGAAATTCGCGAAAATTTGATTTTCACTATTTTGAATTCAGTATTTCGCAGCTTAACAAAATGTCCTCTAAGGGTTAAAATTTGATCAAGACCACCATACGCGAAATTCGCGAAAATTTGATTTTCACTATTTTGAATTGAGTATTTCGCAGCTAAACAAAATGTCCTCTAAAAGTTAAAATTTGACTATGACCACCATTCGCGAAATTCGCGAAAATTTGATTTTCACTATTTTGAATTGAGTATTTCGCAGCTAAACAAAATGTCCTCTAAGAGTATCGTTTCACATAAGTTTTGTTTTCAAACAATTCTCGCCAGTGGAGAACAAAATATTAAAAGTTTGTGTTTTCGTTTTTTTTCACGTTTGCAAACACAAACAGTACGAAAGAAATTTTAAAATACGTCCTTTTATTGTGTTTGCGTTTGTGTTTCGTTTTCTAAAACGAATGAAATGAAACGAATGGCAAACGTTCCATTTCGTTTCTTTGCCTGCCCTGGAAGAAAGTGAAGATTTTCGTGCTAAGCTTATAATGTTTTGGCGTAATTGAGTAAACGAAGAGCTCTCTTAAGGTTGTCTTTCGACCGATTTGAAATGTAAATACCAAAAACTGCATTCCTTTTTTCTACTTTTTTTTTTCATTTCCATGGAGTGGAGAATTTGAAACAAAAGTTGGAGAGCTACAAGCGTCTTTTGTACTTTTTTTTTTACTTTAGATTTTTGGCGTTGAAGAGAGAGCGAGAGAATAAAGAGATCTTCATCAAGCAAGGGCGAAAATTTTATCAAATGGGGAAAATCAGTGGGTACCATTATGCAATGATGACGATAATGAAATGATGATATTGATAATGATGGTGATGATGACAATGATGACAATGATGATAATGATGACATTGAGGACATTGATGACAATGATGACAATGATGACAATGATGACAATGATGACAATGATGACAATGATGACAATGATGACAATGATGACAATGATGACAATGATGACAATGATGACAATGATGACAATGATGACAATGATGACAATGATGACAATGATGACAATGATGACAATGATGACAATGATGACAATGATGACAATGATGACAATGATGACAATGATGACAATGATGACAATGATGACAATGATGACAATGATGACAATGATGACAATGATGACAATGATGACAATGATGACAATGATGACAATGATGACAATGATGACAATGATGACAATGATGACAATGATGATAATGATGACAATGATGACAATGATGACATTGATGACATTGATGACAATGATGACAGTGATGATAGTGATTATAACGATGATAATGATGACAATGATGACAATGATGACAATGATGACAATGATGACAATGATGACAATGATGACAATGATGACAATGATGACAATGATGACAATGATGACAATGATGACAATGATGACAATGATGACAATGATGACAATGATGACAATGATGACAATGATGACAATGATGACAATGATGACAATGATGATAATGATGACATTGATAACAATGATGACAATGATGACAATGATGACAATGATGATAATGATGACAATCATGATAATGATTACAATGATGACAATGTTGACAATGTTGACAATGATGACAATGATGATAATGATGACAATGATGACAATGATGAGAATGATGACAATGATGAAAATGATGACAATAATGATAATGATGACAAAGATAATGATGGCGATGATGATGAATTTGCAGTCCTGAAAGCAGCCTGAATAATTCTTTTCAAATCACAGTTCCACATATAATTTTTTCATTATAGAAACAAATACATACATACATACATATGTACGTACATAAACACATATCTCTTCGAATTAGGAATACCTACACGAGAGTATGAAAATTCAATTCATACGTTTTTGTCAGAATTTCAAATTAAAATTTCAAATAAATTTTTTATGCGAACAAAAATAAATTTCAAATTCAAATTGTGATATAAACTTCGCACCTTCCATTCGTGTACGAATTGCGAGAAAAGAAAAAATTTACGACCATGTGAATGGAAAGAACTGATAAGCCAAATGCTGGTGAGTCCTGACACCGACAAGGGGAAAGCAGAACCTAAGTTTTACCTTAAAGTAAGCATTGCAATTTAACTTTACACGTTATGACACACGAATTCATATAAGGAAAAAAAAACGATGGCTTTGAAAACGTGACAGAAAATAAAAATTTGTAACAAAACCTAAGCATTGGAGGAACACTCCTCTCCTTTCCGATTTCAGAACTTATTTCTACATCGATACGCTTTTAACGCTCGCGCCAAGGAGAATCAGAAATTCAAAAAGTTTACCTTCAAATGAGCTAATCATAGAGAAATCATCAATTCATATATACATAAATAGGTATTTGGCGCTTTAAAGGAAAAAAAAAATGTCAAGAACATTGACCTTGAAATTTCAGCTTTACTGAATTTATGCTCACTTAGTCTCGAACGTAACTTAGTTTCACTTTACTCCAGAAATTTCTTTGTTCAAGTTCAACTTTTGACCACATATTCCTAATACCAATGGAATAGAATAAAAAGAACCAGCGAATTTATTAAGTTTAGCTAAGTTTCGTTAAGTGGAGACCAAGTAAACCTTTAATTTCCAATAAGTTTTTATCGATGATAAATATCAAAATTTCCAATCGCTTAGGCCTCATCATTAAATCGCATGAATGCAAACCTTAAAAAAAAAAAAAACAATTTCGATTTTTTACATTTCATTGATTTCTGCGTTATGCGTTATGAACTCCAACACCAGCTAACTTCATTCATTCATCGTCGCCAAGCACTCCGATAATGTTTGACCGAAAAGCAAATCGATTTTTTAGTTTGGACTTCTTTCAATTTCTTAGCGACAAAAGCTGATTGAACTTCTTAAATTTGATTGATTGTTCACTGCTGGTGGCGGTGCCGGTGGCGGTGGCGATGGCGCTGGGTCGGTGGAGATGGTGGAGCTGGTGGTGGTGCTGCTGGTGGTGGTTTGGGGGTCGCGGAAACTTTATAAGAATTACTTACAACAATTTCCAAGGAAATACATGGGAAATCAATTTAAAGGAAGAGTCAACATCCCTTTGTTATTTTCGTTGAAATTCATTATTTTTTTTCGGGTTTTTGTTTTATGTTCCAAGTCAACATGAAATGTTCACAAGCTCGACGAAAACATGTTTACAAAAAAATTAAAGGCAAGGTTACGTAAATTGATAGAAGGTAAAAAAAAGTTTAAATGAACGAAGCTCACAATGAGTGATTCAGGTCAACATGTTCCGACAGAATCTTCATTTAGAATACTAATGCCATTTTGTTTCTTTTTGTTTTTGTTTTTTTTTTTCCTTGTAAGCCTGGACGAAATTTTAGCTTCTGAATGAATGACAGCAATGAATGGTTACCGTCTTTTAATATCTTTTAACCCCTTCTTATATTAAATCTAGTGATGGTATGGGCCTGGGGGATGGGTTGATGTAAATGAAACATTAAATTCCAAATGATTGAGTGCCTATATTTATAAAATTGTTCCTTTGTCCTATCACAATTTTTGCACTTAATATTCAAAGGACCTTTAGAGTTTCAATGTGATAAGAACAGTAATCGAGGGTATATATGATTCATACGATGATAAAATTTGACTCAAGAAATATGACCGCCTTGCATTTATTATTGTACAAGGACATAGTTAAATTAGCTATCTACGCCATGGCAAACGATTTTGTTTTTCTTTTCTTTTCTAAATGCTCATCGCAATTTGAAATAAGTACCGTACTTAGTACATGCAAAAACAAAAAAAAAAAATAAATGAATAAAGTAAAAATAAAAGAAATGATTCGTTAATTAAATAAAATTTATTTCTTTCGCATGGGCAACATCGATTTGCTTTATCGATTTCATTGATATCGCCGTCATGCAATCATTCAATCAATTGTTCGAATCAACATTTTTTATTTTAAAAGCAAACAGACAGGGGAAGTTATTTTGCAAGAGAACGTGATGTCTGACAGCAGATATGAGTTTAGCATCGAGTATGCATGAAAAGGGACATGGAAAGACTCTTGTTGTTTGCTCAGGAACTTGGATGAATGTAGCTATGGTTGATTTGCTTGCTTTGGATTGAAAAAGAAGAACACAAATATTATGGAGGAATATTGCAAGCTCATTAAGTTCATATTATACGTACATACATGCTTCCACTTTCAGATCGAAAATTTTTTTTTTTTTTTAATTTTAACCTAACAAACATATACGGAGTGCTCATATCTATGAGTCCGAAATGAGTTAGAAGTATGAAGAGGATAAGAAAAAATAAAATAAATTTCAATTTAACTTAAAATTTATAAACGGGAGAAAAAATCCAACAATTTAGATTTTGCAAACATTGTGTCGATGGGTGAGCTCATGACTAGAAAACGAGAGTTCTGCGGTTCAAATCGCATGCAAGGACGAGAAATGAATCTCTCTCTCTCTCTCTGTCTCTGTCTGTGTCTCTGTCTCTCTCAGTGTCTCGCTCTCTCTGTCTCTCGCTCTCTCTGTCTCTGCCTCTCTCTGTGTCTGTGTCTGTCTCTGTCTCTGTCTCTCTCTCTCTCTCTCTGTCTCTGTCTCTCTCTCTGTCTCTGTCTCTCTCTCTGTCTCTCACTCTCTCTGTCTCTCACTCTCTCTGTCTCTCTCTGTCTCTCGCTCTCTCTGTCTCTCTCTCTCTGTCTCTGTCTCTGTCTCTGTCTCTGTCTCTGTCTCTGTCTCTGTCTCTGTCTCTGTCTCTGTCTCTCTCTCTCTCTCTCTCTCTTTCTCTCTCTCTCTCTCTTCGGTATATGATTGATGAGCTCATATTGGACGATCTTCGCAAAGAAGGGAAGCACATTCATTTTGGACTCCCAAATGGGCTCACACTCCCAATAAGCTTATTCCTTGGACTCATAAATGACTCATTGAAAAGTTTTCTGTGAAGTTCAAGGTCGCTCCTTTGGAAGGACTATACATATGTAGATAAAAAAATACTGAGACAGTTATATATCATTTCTTCGTTTTTGTTAAATAAATTTAAACGCTTATGTTAAAAAAAAAATCCTTATCAGCTTGGTACGATTTACAGAAACCAAATTGGAACACTGGATAAAAAATTTAGAGCATATTTAAAGGATTTCAGTTTTGTTTTGAGCTCAGGTAAATATTTTCAACTTTGCAGTATCAAAACGATATTAAGCAGCGCTCGGATACAGTGATTGTTCTTCAATGACTTGTCCAGTTTTATTTTTCATCCAGGTCCGATAGCCTCAGAAGCTAGCGCCTCCTGTTTTTTAAAGATTGCGTCTTAATTTATTAAGGCGCAATACTCAAATAATAATAATAATAACAATAATTTTACATCCATTTTAATTTAGTAATTTCCATTAAAATCGACCAGATTTGGGAGCTATGGGCAAGAAGTTATAAAATAGAGGTGATCAAATTGCAAAGCTTTCGGGAGTTTTGCTATTCGATTCCTGGCCTTTAAGCCATGACCTAGCCGTCACTATCCTTTAATCCATCCCTGAATACAGTAAAATCTCTATCCATCGGTTTTAAAGGGTTCTTATGGAAAATGTATAAAATGGGTTCATATCAGTAGAAGAATTTCAAAAATACCAGCAATTGACTCTATGCAAAACAATATATTGAGGTTCATATTATATTTATGTGACAATACGCTTTCTACTGACTGAATTTTAATGTGGCTACAAAATCAAATGAAACAATTAAAAGCGGCCTTGTTCAATCAAATAGCCTCACTTTGAAAAAAAAACGACCAAAACAGCCTTCTCTGAACCAACTAGTTTCCATAATTATGTAGGTACATTTGCGTGACCTTTATTTATTTATTTATTTATTCTTTTTTTTTTTTTGCTGTAGCACTTCTATTAATTTGAGCACAGCTTCGTTTCACAATATTAATGCATTGAATTTTAAAATACACTACACTAAAAGAAGAATTTTTTATTTTTATTTCGAAAAGCATAATTTAACCCTTTGCAGCCATATTGTGTGAACAAAAAAAGAAATTATTTAAAAACACGTAATTACCATTTGGAATTCCTGGGAAAGAATTCAAATAAATTTCCGATTTTGGCACACGAACCGAGCAAATATAAAAACGAGATCATAGGATTTCAAAAGGGACCGCGCTTCGAACGCACATATTTTCACATGGAAATACGCGAATATCCTCAATCGCAGCGACAGTGAAAAAAATAATAAAAAAAAATAATAAAAACCCATAAAAATATTTTGACAGTAGGTTCACAAAAATGGCGGTGAAAATACAAAAGAGAAGCAAAAAAAAAAAGAGAGCGCGATAATTGACACAAGGATATGTTCGACATTTTTGAGTGCTCTTTCTATTTTTTTTTTATATTTTTTTTTTAATAAAATACTGCTCACCTTTCCCTCAACCGTATGCATTAGCTTTGTTTGAACACGATTTTTTTCTGAAATTTTTGGACTGGCATTAAACAAATTATTCTCATTTCTATTTTACTAAATATATTGGCTTTTCATGTTCTGAAATCTCGAGCGCTTGGGATTCGTTTTGTTTTTTCTTGAGAGCTTATGGCATTGAAATACAAAGGTGGAAAGAAGCATTGGAGCTTAAGCCAAAGTAAAGTTTTTCTTGGACATGGGCTGCAGAAGTTTGCCTTTTTTTTGGGGAGGGAGTTTATCAACAATGTTTATTTTTTTTTTTCTTGTCTTTTTCATCAGCTTTGCTCGTTCCTATTCGCCTCAATTTTTCACATTTCATTATGACTGTCCCCAACACGTGCGATTGTGCTTTATATTTTTTCCCATAATTCACTTCGACACGGCTGCAGGTGTGAATAAAACTTTTCGTCATAAACAAGAGTGTGAATTTTTTTGTGGGCTTTCTTTTTATACCCGACACACTCTGTGTCGAGGGTATATTGCGTTTGTTGGGTTGTGTGTAACACCCAGAACCAGTCGAGATAGACCATACAAAATGTATATAGAAATGATCAGCGTCACCAGGAGATTCGATTTAGACATGTCCGTCCGTCTGTCTGTCTGTCCGTCTGTTTGTATACAGTTATCTTATCGAAGGAGTTGAGCTATCTTGACAAATCTTGGTATGCGTGCTCACAGGGACATAAGTAAGAACAAGTTCGAGAATGGACCCGATCGGACAATTTTTAGGGGTACCTCCAGTACTAGGGTCTGTTACAAAAATCACAAAAACTGCTCTTAAATCGAAGTTTTTCATGATATTTTGATGAAATTTGATATTTGAACATGTTTAAAGGCAAGTAATACGATTTCAAAAAAATTGGAAAAGTGGGCGTGGCATAAGGGCGTTTTTCCAATGGGACTTGAACAAAAATTGGCACGTATACTTCCTTCATAGCCAGTAACGTCCTTCCCAAAAAATCGATCGGACCATTATTAAGGGTACCTCTAGTACTAGGGTCTGTCACAAAAATCCCAAAAATGCCTGAAAATCAGACTTTATTGAAATATTTCAATGAAACTTAGAATTTGAGCGTATATTTAAGGGTCCGATTAGAATTCCAAAAAATTTGAAAAGTGGGCGTGGCAAAAGGGCGGTTTTCATTTAGAAATTTAACAAAAGTCGGTATATGGGGCTCCTTATGCCCTTAAACACCTCTTGATATTAAAAATTATCTGTCTGTGTCGGGTATTCTATTGTCAGGCTCGCCTGACTATAACAATATAATAATAACACCCTTACTTGTTTTTTTTTGTGTCTGTGAATTGAACTAAAACTCAACTGTTGCAAAATACTAATCAAATAGTTTGAAATATACCCCATAGAAGTTGTGTTGGTTTCTGTTGAATTTTTCCAGGGAAGTCAGTTTGAGAATAAGAGTTGAAACATTTTGTGCAGAATGTAGATTAGTATTGACAGCCTCGTTATGGATTCATAATATTGACTAACCCAGGATGTGAATTCATCAGGCCTTAAAAGTTTAGGTACTGAAATTTGATTGAACTGGAAATGAAAAAGTAGTTAAGTCCAGAACTTTTAATTAGAAAAGACTGCGATAGAGTTATACATATTTATAAGTTTGTACATTTCAATATTTAAATGAATATAAATTATTGTTAGTGGTTCAAAGCAACTGATGACTATAGAATTTTTCATTCTATTCGGAATTTGTTAAAACAAATATATTAAGATTATGGTATATGGTTATACCGGTCGGCGTTCTCGGCGTAGTTGGTTGAAATGCTAAATAACGAGGCGAGAGGCTCTGGGCTCAACTGCTAGCTCGGGAGTGAATGCACTAAGTTAGTTATGTCGGTTTTTTCTGTTTATGTTGTTGATATAATGAGCGTTCTCATTCAGGGCAGGCAAAGAAACGAAATGGAACGTTTGCCATTCGTTTCATTTCATTCGTTTTAGAAAACGAAACACAAACGCAAACACAATAAAAGGACGTATTTTAAAATTTCTTTCGTACTGTTTGTGTTTGCAAACGTGAAAAAAAACGAAAACACAAACTTTTAATATTTTGTTCTCCACTGGCGAGAATTGTTTGAAAACAAAACTTATGTGAAACGATACTCTTAGAGGACATTTTGTTTAGCTGCGAAATACTCAATTCAAAATAGTGAAAATCAAATTTTCGCGAATTTCGCGAATGGTGGTCATAGTCAAATTTTAACTTTTAGAGGACATTTTGTTTAGCTGCGAAATACTCAATTCAAAATAGTGAAAATCAAATTTTCGCGAATTTCGCGAATGGTGGTCATAGTCAAATTTTAACTTTTAGAGGACATTTTGTTTAGCTGCGAAATACTCAATTCAAAATAGTGAAAATCAAATTTTCGCGAATTTCGCGAATGGTGGTCATAGTCAAATTTTAACTTTTAGAGGACATTTTGAATATATATATATATGTCTATATCTATCGCGACTCCTTTGGTATGTTACATACTCCGAGCCAAACTTAATATACCCTTTCCTTCGGAAAAGGTATAATGAAATGAAAAGATTAGGAAACGTTTTATTTCGTTCAACTGCCTGCTCTAAATATAAAAGGAAGTGAAAACAACAATGTATCGTTTCACATAAGTTTTGTTTTCAAACATTTCTCGCCAGTGGAGAACAAAATATTAAAAGTTTGTGTTTTCGTTCTTAGCTATTTTAAAGTTTGGGGTTTTGTTTGTGTTCACGAACCGAACCATAAAAAAAACGTTTCATTATTTGTCGCCCTGCATGAAACGTTTGGAAATTGTTTCGTTTCTTTGCCTGCTCTGCTTTCTTCATCAACACCCCTGATTCCTTGCTCGACGGTGCTTCCCCTTTTCATTCCTCGAAAGAGATATTCGTCCCTCAAAAGGGCTTCAAGCCACCTTCAAATTCACGCAACAAATCTCCATAAGTAAAACACTTAAGCGAAGTATCCACTCATTTCGCAATTGCGTTGCTCATAGCGGACTATAATTTCACAATTCCAAATTTTTGTGTCTTTTGTTGTTGTTGTTGTTGTTGTTGTGTGTTTTTGCTGTTATCTTTTTTTTGTCGAATTTTTATTGCGAAATGTTCTTTACATGTTAATATCTAGAAGAAGCATCTTATTCCGAAGTAATACTTTAATACAATTACACGGTAAAGCGGCAATCCCGCAATTCCAGACTCTCGAAGACCCAAAGCCCCCAAAGCTTCCCGAAAGCCCTCAGAATAGCGCGGAAGCCACAAATTACACTCAAAAGTGGCATTTGGTTACACGAACATGGCGCCAGTGTGCATGGCTTACCGTGGCGGAGACAGTGTGTGAAAGGGAGGGCGGAAAGAGAGAGAGAGATAGAGAGAGAGAGGGCTGAGTGGATTTATGTTTGCATTGCCTGTGGCAAATTACCGGAAGTATACAAATTGGATTTCATTTCATTTGCAGGTGCTTTGGCGCTTTTGAATAGTCAATAGTGCGGAAACCATCGAAAGGAGCTCGATGTGGGTGGGCAATTGTGGGTTGGCAATAAGCCATTTTCGCTTCAGAAAATTATGTTTTGACGAGCAGTGCCTACTCTCAAGTGAGCACTGAAAAAGTGATTTAAAATTTCATTCCGCCCAACAGCAGCAATTATTCCGAAGAGAAAGAATCATGGTCATTTGAAGTGTCCTTTTTTCGCAGATTTGTTTCGTTCAGACATATCTACTGAGGCTTCAAAAATTATGTGTATTTTACAACCGTCTTGCAAGTCTGAGCATTCAAAAGCGGCCAGAGTCTAATGGTCGTGTTTAAATAATAAAACAAAATAAATAAAATCCATTAATTAAACAGATTCCATTGAAATTTATGTCTCTCAGAAAGCACCTGAACAGCTTGAGTTATTCTTTTTATGCTTAAGATCAGAACTGCCATTGCAGCTTGTTAGGGATTCCATACATAAATTAAGGTTTTTTTTTTTTGTGTTTTATAAAATAAATCAAAATTGTGTTTCAGATTCTTCGCACAGAAAAAAAAAAAAAAAAAAAAAAAAAAAAAAAATAAAACCGGGGAAAAAAATTCCCCTGTCCATGCGAAAAGTTTGGAAACCGTTGCCTTTAGAGAATTGTTCTAAGTTTACCAAGTATAGAAAAATGTATAAAGTTTCCGAATATTGTGATTCGCCAAGCAGTAAAGACTCAAAAGGGGATTGTTTTTCCCCCGTCACTAGTGCCTATGTGAAACAAGTCTTAAACGAAGTCCAATAAAAATCAGGACAGGGCATCATTTGAAAAATGACACATCCGTCGAATCGGTCAAGTTCAAGGTCAATACTAAACACTTAATGCTTTTTCCCTGTCCCTGCCATCGTCGTTCATGTGAATAAAAGCATCAAAATTATTGCCTCCGGCCCGGAGGAGAAATTCTTTATGTTCGCCCCCTATTGCACACTACAGTCGGTGAGATGTTAGTTACTTAGTTATGCATGCATTGCTTTAACTTTCCAAATTACATGAAACTGCAATGAAAATGAATTTGAATTTAAAATTCAAATATTTAGGTGGATTCTTCAATTTCACACAAAAAATATAAGTTGACAAAGAATTTTTAAGCTTTTGTGCGACTTACGAAATGTAACGAGAATTGTTTTTCCTCGAAAATGCAATCGCTCAGGCATTTTAAAGTGTCTTTCGTTTGCGTTTCGTAGTAAGAGCAGGTATTCATTGAGAACATTTTTATGCCCGGCACACTCTGTGGTGGTCGAGGGTATATTGCGTTTATGCGTTTGTGTGTAACACCCAGAACCAGTCGATATATGTAAACCGATCAAACGAATTGAGCTATGCTATATGCGTGTAAATGTGGAGATATGAGTAAGATCAAGTTCGAGAATGGACTGAATCGGACCAGTACTAGGGTATGTTATAACAATCACAAAAACCGCTCTGAAATCTAATTTTTTCAAGATATTTTGTTGAAATTTCTTTGAACCTATTTGAATATAATTGAAGGCAATTAATGTTATTATCAAATATTGGAGAAGTGGGCGTGGTCTTGAAATTCTCCCGAACACTGTCGCTGCCTTAATGCGTGTTTCAAAAAATTGTTCAAACTTATATAACCATCCCCTTTGTCTGTTTGTCGGGTATTGTATTGTCAGGTTCGCCTGACTATAGCACCCTTAATTGTTTTCAAAGCTAAATTTTAATGTTCGTCATGGACTGGTAAATTCTCGAGGATACATAAGAATAAGGAATGAGAAGAACTTAATGCTGAAAATTTTTTAATGCCGTCTGAAGCCGAAAAAAGCCTGAAAGGATACAGAAATGCCTTTTTGTTTGCACAAGTTTTGTGAAATGTGCAATGGATGCGTGTATTCATATACATATACGAGGATTTAACTGTATTTATAAAGAGCGGCATGCATCTCACATCGCAAGGATGCTTTAAAATTATCCCAAAAATGGAAAGTACTTTTGCAATTTTGACGAAGTTGAAACATGGTTTCTTTCTTCTGTCAAATGAGCTTAAAAATTTGAATCTCGCATGCGACATTTCTCACACCCCGCTGGGCCCAGCGAATAGTTCTTAGTTCATTCATTTTGTCTCATGACATATTTTTGCTCAGGCTTTATTATATTGAGAATTCGTATGGCGTTTTAGTTATCCTTGATAAATTATGTTAATTCATAATATCAGTAAATCATGATTTATGGCATAATTGAGTGTCCGCTAATAATGACACTCTTTAATTATTTTTAATTTGATTTAATGATGTTGTAATTAGTCATTATTTAATTATGCCCGTCAAATGATTCGGTCATTTGAGTTTTTTCCTTTAACTACAGCATGTGATTTTGTTTTTCTTCTTATTTCACGCAACCAATCGTAGAATTTTCCTTTCAAATCCGTTAAGGATCCAATAGAAGCGTAAGAAAAACTAAAATAAAATAAATTAAAATAAAATTATTTGGTCTAGCGACCAAAAGAATGATGCCAGAAATCTCATTAAACGCTTTCAAATCTCGTCTGGGCTTTCGACAAATCGATTCATTAAGTTTATACACAAATATACGTAAAGCTTTAAAGATTTATTTTGAAGGAGAAATTCATTTGGGCCGCGAAGGCTTTGTTTCATCTTGCAACGGTCAGAAGTATATATGCATACACACTTATATGGTTGGCTGGGTGGGAAGTTCTTAAGAGTTTTTTCTTATAAATAAGTAAGTATATGTATAAGTAGTGAACTGAAAGTTTCGATGTATGCATGAGAAGTGGACTCTTCTTTTGCAGCGTTCGATCTCGATAGCAGCCAATGAGGTCCGTTTGGATTTATTTTCTTCGGAGTCGATTTCACAAAATCTTCCGATATTATCTTATAAGTCGACTGTGACCGACCTTAGGTTAGATTAGATTAACAATGGGTTTGGGAACCGAGTCTCCGCGTCACTGCATCCTGCAAGGATTATTGTGACTACCCTTTTCTAATTCCATAGACGAGTGGCTTTTAAGAATGCCACAATGTCCCGTGGAGATATATTACCTATTATTACGAAGTCTGAGTCTTGCAAGACTATCACAGTGGCACAAAATGTCCTCCGCTGTCTCCTCTTCTTCGTTACAGAATCTGCACCTGTCGTCTCTAGTTAAATCAAGGTTTGACAGATGTTTGTTTACTCTACAATGTCCAGTGAGAAACCCTGTGACAAGTCGAATTCCAGTCCTGTTGAGCAATAAGAGCTCTTTCGTTCTGGCCTTTGAGAAGACTGGCATAAAGTCTCTAGCTTGTCTGTGGCCGGTAATGTCGTTCCATTCATTCTGAGCTGTTCTTTCAAGCCAGGCACCCACCCAGGCCCAACGAAGGTTGGTGTTGTTGGACCTTAGGTGTTGTTTATTTTTGCTCTAGAGACTTTAGTATTCTGTACCATTAGAGAAGTTAACCGCAAAATGGCAGGGGGCTTAGTTAAAATTGTTGGTTTGATGAACTCTTCTTTAAGGATATAAGGTTTCAATGAGAAATTTAATTTGTTAGCAAAACTTATTTTGAAAATGAACTCCAATGTTTAATTAAAAGAAAATTAGACGCCATGGCTAATCAAAAGAGAATCGTTTCAAAAAAAAAGAAAAAAAGAAGCCATCCGTTCGGCATTTTTTCTTTGGCAAAGTTTCAACTTTTTGCCGCTGCCGCTTTTGCGGATAATCGTTATCCGTTTTTATTGTCGATTACAATTTTTGAATTGATTCGCCTCTTAATTCGTGGTCGTTAAGTGACTTAAACAGTCACTGACTTTGACGCGGACGCTGACAAAAGGACTGAGACAGAGCACACTTCTTAATGATCAATAGATTGTATAAGTCCTTAAGCTTGTGGCTCAACAGTTTTCCCTTTCTCCGTATTCATTATACTATGAAGTATTTTAATTTTTTTTTTTTTTTTTTTTTTTTTTTTTTTTTTTTTTGTTCTTTTTCTTTTTTATTGACTTCGTATTAAATTTTCATAGACAGCGTTAATATGTCTTCCTCTCCGATTGTTCCGAAATGTACAGCTACGAAAACATGGTTAAGTAATTAAACTGTTGTCGTTGTTGGTATGAAAGCGTAATGACTTTCCAAATTTGTTGTTCATTAAATACAAAACGCGAGACATTGAAGGCTTTAATGGAAAAGACCAACGCCAGAACGTCTCTGCTGAGCTCCTCCTTGGGCGTATGGCTAATGGTGTGCGTTCAGAAAGTTGACAGCATCATTGTGTTCGAAATCTTGAAATAAAGGCTCTACTTTGGTGGACTTGGAATATTGTGTTTTTTGTTTGTTTTTTTTTTGTTGTTGTTGCTGTTGTTGGAAGAACTTAATAAACTTTCGGAGCAATCTACGTAAAATTCTTGATGGTTTAGTTGTTGTACTAACATCACGCCTAAATGTGTCTATAATGACATCATCAACTC
Source organism: Chlorops oryzae (assembly GCA_020466095.1). Classification (NCBI taxonomy): domain Eukaryota; kingdom Metazoa; phylum Arthropoda; class Insecta; order Diptera; family Chloropidae; genus Chlorops; species Chlorops oryzae. Next base: position 20,175,050 of record CM035806.1, on the reverse strand, counting down.
AGTTAATTCAGTCCGTAACAGCTCGAAGGTTTGTCCGCTTTCCTGACAGGGCTTTAAATCGATGTGCTTTTCTTAAACTAGCACTTCACATCGAAAGTGCTCTTTCAAAGATTGGTTGGAGCAGAGCAAATGCAAAATAATTGGTATTTTAGACTTTATTTGACCGGGATTTTTCTGTAACATAATTAAGACTATGTATGAACATTATCGTAAATGAACTAATGGAGATATCCAAAGAAATAATTACAAAAAAAAATATCGTTTGAGAATCTCTGGTGAAATCGCTAGCTCTCATTTTCTCGAGCGAAATATGCGACGTCTTTGCACTAACGAATTCTTGAACATATTTTTAAATTCCTCTTAATAGGCCTGCATTTTGGTGTACAATATCAGATAACATATGAACCGTTTACTTTGAAAGTTGTGTAACTCCATTTTTCTATTATCCGATTTCGAACGGCTTTGAGGGAAAATTGAAGGTCGTCGGTTAATTTAGTGTTTAGATTCGGGTTAAGCTCACCCATTCTAAAGACCTCAAAGTTTTGCTGGGCAGTGGCGGGTGCTGGGTCATGGACATTAGGGTGTCCCAAAAAAATTTTTTTTTGGAACGTGGTTTTTTCGAAAGCCTATGGGTCAAAGTATTTTTGAGAATTTTTTCAGATTTTTCCTAAAAGGTTTAGAGGTTGCGCTCAGCGGATTTTCCTCAAAAGACCCACATTTCCAAATTTTTGTAAATAGCTTCTTCATAAGCAATGCTTTTCAGGATTTTTAGGTATTAGTCGGTGGAAAAGTATACAATCTTTGTTCTCAGTTACATAAACTGCAAAATATACTAACTTTATAGGCTATTTAGGCATCTTTAGTAGACATTTTTAAGAACAAAATCGGGCGTCAAAAAAAGAAGTCCCCAAAATTTCTTAATTTTATATGAAAATGGTTGAAAGTAATGATGCAATTTCAAAGAGTGCGAATTCCTTTGTAATTTGTTAAAGGAAATTAGGATTTTACTCTTATAGTTCAAAAGCTATGTCCCGTTATCTTTTCCAAAAAATTATAATAAAAACACGTTGCATACTTCCAGGCTTTCATTTGAAAATTTCATTGCCTATATGATAGCCAATCAATAATAAACATACTCAAAATGACGAGTTTTGTGAACTTAAACCAGAAGTTGGCACACGCTATAGAACTTTTTTGTCTAGCATTTCAGCTGGCATTTTCCTAAGATCTTGTCACTTAAGTGTAAGGTGAGAGCAGCCGAAAAAGGCTTCAATGTTTAGACACTTTCCTCCACTTTAAGTTTATTATATTTTTTTCGTTGTCATCTGATTTCAGCCATTCCTATCAGTCGCTGACACATTGACTCGTATGGATAAAGATGAGACATCAGACCTTTTTGTAGAGTTTTTCAGCAATTGCTTAGTTTGATACGCACGAAGAAAAATTGGGTTTCCAGTTAGGCATTTAAGCTTTATATCGATTTACTCAAGTTAGAGATTCAATTTCATTTTTATGCAAACGATCTATTGTCATACCCAATTTTGCTGATCTCTTTCAAGTCACACATTTCGTATATGCATGGTGAAATCATGAGTGGACATGATCCAACCTTTGTTAGATATTGAAAGCGGTTTTTTTTTTTTTTGGTTAATATTTGATGCTATTAAATTAAGCATTCCATTGAAACTTTAATTATATCTAAATAAAATTCAATTTTTCCTATTGGCGAATTCTCTCGAGGTTGGCCACACAAAGAATTTGCGCCGAGATTTTTTTCCCTTACGAGTATTCGAGTAATTGATTTTCACTCCTTTAGCAGTAAATTGACATTTGCATTTAACATTCAGGATGAATTTTGAGAAATAAATGAGCCGTAACCCCAAGCACTTAATATAATGGAATGCTGTGGATAGGTCACGGTGAATGCTTTGCATTTTTCTCGAGCTATGAGACCTTGAGCTTTTGTACGAATCCAGAGTAAAAGCTTGCTCGCCTGAGAGTACTCCTTCTAAGAATATAAGAACATATTCCTTCTTTGGTATGTGCGGGGAAATAGCATTAAATCAATTGCTTCAGAAATTTTTTCATTCATTAGAAGAACAATTGTTCTCTGCTTTATTTAAGACCAAATTCAGCTGCTTTGATTAAGTAATTATAAAAGTATTTATTTTTGCGATTTTCTTAGGAAAAATGTAAGCATATCAGCTTTAAGCTTTAAGAACAAAACAAACCGCAATCGAAGCCATCGTAAATGTTTTAATGTTACAAGTTTTATGACTTGAAAATGGCTTCTAATGAACTCAAACTTTGACGCCTCCGAATGGAATTAGACAAGCTGGAATGAAGTTTCGAAACTACTTAAGCATTAGGGAATCGTCGGGGCCATACACGAACGCGCGCCCGCACACATGCTATCACAGACACACAAACACACGCTAACACGCACACACACACACACGCACACGCACACACATGCGTCAACATCCTAAGATCTCAAAAATCATTGAGTGAAAACTTTTTAATCTCTGTGGCTGAACATGCATACGTACAATACATGCACGAAAACTCACTAACACAAACACTAACATACATATGTATGTATAGAAAAATTGTTGACTTTGCAAAAACAAAAAAAAAAACTGATGTTTGGACTTGAGAATGCAAGATAAACAATAAAAGATTTTATGACGAAGAATAAATAATAAACTTTCGAAATCATTTTATCTCCATATTCTCCATTTTCTTCTTTTTTCAATATTTCCTTCTTTTTTTTTTTGACAAACTTTTAGGCAAGGTTAAATATGAGCTAAGCTGAAATACTTTGCATAGAAAAGGGATATTTTGTGTGTGCTAAAGTTCTTTGGTGGTATAAGAGGGTTAATTAAAAGATGAAAGTGTTGCTATAGCTTCCCTGCAGATCCATTGAAAAACTTGTCTATCAGGGTGGCCCAAAGTATTTTTCTATCGAATTTCAAAAAGCATGTGGTCTATTACTTAGGCTTAAAGTATTTTTGAATATTTTTTAAAGATTTTTTAAAGATTTTTTTTGAGAAGACTTAATGGTTACGCTATGCGTTTTTCGCCCAAAACATCTCGCTTTCTTGAGATATTTTCAATTTGAAGTGAAGGCTGGTCCATAAGTCAAACTTGTTTTTTTTGGTCATTTTGGTTTCATCGAGTATTATTTTTTGGGAAATTTTGCGGCGCTCTCGAAAAGGAGGCTTCCAACCTAATATGACCAAGTAGGAGGGCGAGCCCGAAACAGAAACACATGCTTAAATAATTTTAAAAACACGCCCAAAAAACAGGACCATTAAGAAAGCATATTCGACAGATTTTGAAGGCCATAGAAAGCCCCATATTCCGACATTTGTTCAATTTCTTTATGAAAACCACCTTCTTGCCACGCCCACTTCTCGAAATTCTAATCGGAGGCTTAAATATACACTCAAATTCGAAATTACATTCATTTATTTCGAGAAATTCCGATTTTTGGGCAGTTTTGGGATTTTTGTGACAGACCCTAGTACTTTAGATACGCTTTAAAGTGATCTCACTCATGTCCTCGTGAGCACGCATACCAAATCTCGTCAAGATAGCTGAAATCTTGCGATAAGAAAGCTGTATACAGACAGACGGAAAATTTCTTTCTTTACCTTTTAGCTCCTTAGGGTTACATATTGGACGCGCCGCCCCCTTGTCACACGTCTTTTTGTTCACAATGACCCACTCTACCAAGTCCATAAAGAAAAGCATTTTAATATGGAAAACCCTGTATATGCAGGCTGACCGTTGTATAGAAAGAGGTATGGAGTGTTAAATATTTGAAGAAGTCACAAAAAGGGATAACATTAGGTACTATTTATTCAACTGTCGCACGACATTTGAATCCCATGTCAGTCAAACAATTAAGACGCAAATGCCAACATTTCATGTGGCTATAAAAGTGTTTTTTTTTTGAGTTTAACGCTTTTTTTTAAGGAATCATTTCGAGGGTTTCAATGAAATAATTTCTGTTTGACTTTAAGCCAGGGGTCGGCACGCTAGGAACAATTTTTGCGACAGCCACTCACACGTATTGCTTACGCTCTTGTCTCAGTTTGACGGGAGCAGCCGAGCATGCAACATCGAGAGCGAATATGCGGAAATTTATAGCTTTTTCCGTCAGTTTCAGCTCTTTTATGCTACTTCTAGCTTTTATTTTTAGCTAGTTTCAGCATTTTTTTTGTTTATTTTCGGCTATTTTTAGTAGCCGCTCTGCTCTCACTCACACAATTACATACCCATTTTGCCGACCCCTGCTTTAAGCCTTTAATCAGGCGCTGAAAATCTCTCTCTCTCTCTTTCTCTCTCTCTCTCTCTTTCTCTCTCTCTCTCTCTTTCTCTCTCTTTCTCTCTCTTTCTCTCTCTCTCTCTCTCTCTCTCTCTCTCTCTCTATCGCTTTCTTATTCCTTGATTTCCTCAAACTTCATTTTGAACCTGCTGTGAAGAGGCGGTACATTTTTTAACATTTCATCCACTTATCGCGATGGAAGCGTCTAGACTCTGAGTTTCAGAAAATGGTCCAGTAAATGTGCGGTAGAAGGGATAGGATAGCGTAGGGGATGTGTGCTTTGCTCTTGATCCCAGGGTCCGAGGTTCGATTCCCGGCACAAACGGGGTGTAATGTTCCAAGCCTAGCACTGGTTTTTCAAAAAATCGCATCTTAGGGGCACACTACATAATACGACATATACACTCACATAAACAGAAGAAAACCTTCTTGGTAGCACAATGGGCCGATTAACGGCCTAAGTGGCATCCACTTCAACTTTCGTACCTACCTACCTACTGCCACCTTTATTTTAATAAAAATAAAGCGTACTTCTGGGCATACGACGACAACAATTACAATTTCGCCTGAGAGTATGCAATGTTTTCAAAATACTAAGGCAAATCAAAACGAACTTTAATATGTACTCAATTAAAACGAGTGTTGACAACGGTAACTTATTTGTTTCAAGACTGTTGACAGGCCGTCTGCATTGTCTTGGGCAACTTGCAAATGTTACTGTGCTCTGTTTTGGTTTGCCATGTTGTGCTATGACTGTGCCGTGTTCTGTCCACGTTCCGTTCATCGATGGAATGAGCGAGAAATTGACGAAAATTCGATGGCATCGAGAGCCCAAGCATGTCTGTCTTTATCAATATTGCAGTGATGCCCCGTCTTGGATGTTCATACATACATACATACATACATAAATATATTGGTCGCCCCGTCTGTTCAGTGTGATTAATTAAAAGAATACCTGTCTTGCTTGTGAGCTTAAATCGATTTTCGTAGCCACTGCAAACGTCGATGGTCTTAGTACAACTATAGATAATTATCTATTATATTATCTATTATATAATTATAATTAGATGACTTATGACTGACTCGTGGCCTCTGGATAATGATGATGTCGAGTCTTAAGAGCTTATGAAGATTATCGAGATTAGAGCAAAAGATTTTTGAATTGCTCAAGTATCGTATAACAAACTCTTACGATTTTTCATTGTTCAGTCAGCAGCATATTGCTTGTTGTCATGCTTCAATTATTTATGGACATTTTGAATCTTCCTCCTTTTTAAGCTGCATAGAATAAATCATGTCCCATCGTTTCTCTGCTGAATTGCGAATTGAGTCGTGGTCGAGTGAACTTTCAGCTGATGCCGAATAGAAAAAGAAATTAGCTAGGAACTTTTGAAAGAGTTCTCGATTTCAAGTAAAGGGCTTTAAAAGCTATCCCATTAATATAATAAATCAATTTACTTTGAAAAAGTTTCCCGTTCTTTTCTCCTTTTCTTATTTTTTTTTTTATTATTTTTTTTATTAATATTTTCTCTTTTATTCAAGTGAGAAGGCGTAAATGAATGTCTCATAAAAGGAAGTTACCTCACTGTTTTCTCATTTTCTTTGGATTTCTTTCAAACATCGCAAAAGAAAACAAAAATTAGTTGCGCTTCAATAGGTGCGAATGAAATTGATGGTACATTCTTATCTATTGAAAGTTTAAAAGAAACATTTTTTTTGTTTGTTTGTGCTTTCAGTGGACGACCGTAAAAATAGGTTCGCATCCTTTATCAGTAGGCTTTCCTTTTCTGAAATGAATGCATTGAATTCGATTGCACAGTGAAACATCCAGTCCGCCACAAAAATCCTACAGGTAGACAATTCCGCGTGTAAGGACGACAAAACGATTTTCCTTCTTTTTTTTTTTTACAAATGCAAAAGACTACTGTGGTGCTCTTAAGTGACGACGAGAACTGCCGCGAAATACACCGAAAATTTTAATGTTCCCAATTGTAATTTTGACTACTCTCTAACTACATACATACATATGTAGATACATATCGTAAATGCCGATACCGATGAATTTTTGCTAAATTTTTCGACCAGTTATTTAAAAAAAAACCATCTCTCTTTCTGTCCAAGGATTCATGGAGTGCAAGATCTCAACATGAAGCTTGATTTATTGGCTTTTGAAATAAATTGGAACTTCTTTCTTTGGATCGTTTACACCGAGAGTACACCTGGTTTGTTATTAACACTTATTTCTAGACCACTTTTTAACTAGATAATAATCGATGTTAAAATCAAAAATATTTTTGATCCAATGAAGAATTTAGGTACCAATTCGTGAAAAGTTAAAATACAAAAATTACAAATAAAAAACTCATGGCCATTAACTGCAGAAATATATATACAAACACATAGCTGCAGACGTCGGAAATTCGAGCACCACCTCCCAGCCACCCAAATGGGTTAATCACCACCATTCGCAGGTCTCCAATTGATCGCAGATATTTTCGAAATCAGAGTCTAAATAGTCGATTCTCATTTGGTCTAGCTTCATCAAATTGACCTCCTCATTACTGCAGGGTATATGCAATGCATACAAATATGTAAATATGTACCTACATATTTATATATGTACATATGTATATTTGTGTGTCTCTGGGTAGGTATGTGCCGCTTACATCTTCATATTGTCACGCTCTGCAGTTTTGTGAAGTTTTTTGTCTAAGTTCTTTGAAAGTTCCACGACATGTGTCAAGTGCCTCGACCTTTGTCATACCGCTTTCCCTCTTTCCCCTTTTCCTTTCAAATTTTTCGTTTTCTTTTGACGGCGTGCTTCATCTCATCAAAAAAGCCACGACCACCGAAAACGTGACATGCACTAGTGTTTCGCAATCTCTCGAGCACGACCTTTAAGTGTAGAGTCTGTGTGTGCTTTTGTTCAGTGCATGGGTGGTTGTGTGTGTGTTAGTTACATATATACACATATATATGTATAAATATTTATGGCTGGGTGCGCTTGCATAAAGTATGCAAAGTTTGCATTGTAGACTGAAGCCTTGCCAGAAGTGCATACGTTCTTTGAGAATCCGACTCCGACTCCTAATTCGATATTCAGTACCAAAGGGAAAAAACTTTCATTTTCTATTTTCTTTTTCGGTTTGTTTTTTTCTCGAATTTCTTTGTCGCAGCAAACTTCATGCTTGTCCTCACCATACATAAGTGGAATAATTAAGTGAAATTTTTGATGAAAAATTCTTTCACAAAGTTTCGTTATACCGGATAGAATTTTGAAACCTTCGACCGTAAGAAGCAGAATTCGGAAACTTTTTGATCACCATTATGTCATTCGGCAGTGGAATATTTCCATTCTAGCATTATTTCCTCACTCAAAGAAAAGTTTCCGTTTACAAAAAAAAAATTGACATTCCTTTAAATGAAAAAATATGATTTTTTAAAGAAGGAAAAAAAAATTGGGAGAAATTGGCAGTCAATTTCTCATGATATAATCTACTGTGTACGATAACATAATGTTAAGTGATAACCATTTACACTGCTGCACATAATTAAAATGCTACTCACTCGTCTTCATATTTCCATAATTGCCAATTAGGATGTAACGGATGCTTCATTCATAAATTGAACGGCATTGCTTATGTTTTCTATGAATCGTGAATGTGTAAATCACGAGGACTCGAAAATGCCAACAGACGAGACGAACGATACGTGCCCGAACTGAAAATACGAGTGTGTATGCAAGGACACGCACAGCCGCACTCGAACTCAATTAGCGATGAGTGGGTGCGATGGAAATACTTTGATACGTGCCAATAACAAAGACTTAACTGCTCACGAGCGCCCCGGACGTCCCGCCTAAGAGCGCAAATGAAGTGCTTAATCAGTGAAGTTATCGGATTTTTGGTTTTCTACTTTGCTTCTTTCGTTTTTCCTTCGGGATGTTCGGTTTATTCGTGAAAAGAACGGAATGATTTTAAGATTTCGAGCAGGTCCTCATGCTTCAATGATGGCTTTTTGACAGAGCACAAACATGGACAGGGGGGGTCTTTTGATAATGATAATTGGTGGAACAGGGATATACTTACATACATTCGTTATCGGAGTATTTGTCAATAGAGAAAGATTGAGTGCTTAAGCACTGCCAAGCGAATGTCCAATTAAGAAGTATCACTTGGAAAGACCGACCGACCGTTCGAGCAAGAATTGCATTCAAAATGGGATGATTATTTTTTATTTGAAATAATAATAATTCCTGAATTAATTTCTTAAATAGATAATTGAACAAATATGTACTTAAATAATTGTGAAATTGCGGACCTAAAGAATAATTTTCATATCGAGAATATGCTCTTTTGTTCAAACATATCTTCGCGAGTGAAAATATAAGCATCGCAGAAAAGTCCCACAGAAATCTTTGCAAATACAAAGCCTTAAGGCTGCCTTCAAATTCTTTCTGTCACCTGATTTCGAATACAAAATAATATATAATAATCAGGACTCGAATTTTGTTGACTTTTATAAATTTAAAGCATACTTTATGGAGCACAAATATTGTTCAACTCCCATCGATTTTTAACTTCAATATGCATTTTTTGGATTTAGAAAGCCGATTTGAAGTTCAACTTCGCTTAACTTATTCGCAAAATGCTGGGAAGAAACATTTTTTTTTTGCCCCATAAAGTATGCTTTAAATTTATAAAAGTTTAATAAAATCCGAGTCCTGCTTATCGCTAGAGAAGCGATAGGAATGCAATTTAATCAAGATCATAAAAATGTTTAGGCACCGTGTTTCAATTAGCTGTTAACGCATTTTGAAAAATCCAACATAAACTTCATTCTTAGAATTTGATCGATAATTTCATATTAAAGTCCAAACTAAGTTCCCGAATGATTTAGCTCAGAGTAGTTTACAAAAGGGACATATATTTGTTAGCCCTGTTCCTTAGGCATGTCGATTCTTTTGTGGTTAGGTAAGAGTGGCTAACATCACTCGGTAAAGGGTGGCACAGTTAGGCCGCATATCGGCCCGATGTGATATCACATCCAAGCTGGAATTCGAATCCAGTTGAGCCAGTCACGTGGATACCAACGTGGAATCCAGTTTAACCAGTCTGGTATCCACGTGAGATTGTTTCGATACTTGTTCAAGAGATGCTCGAATATTCTTTTTTCCTAATATTTATTTTATGATAGATTGGACGTTAAGAGCAGCATACTTTAAGGATAGTAAGCACACTTCGCTTTAATTCGATAGAAAAAAAAATATATCGTTTAATTTAACCCTAGAAAGATAACGTACGCCTACGAGACGTGGTCATTTTTAATTTTTTTGCTCCCGCTTTTGAAAGTATATTTAAGTTTTTTCTTTTTTACTTTTAATATATACAAGTTTGGTTATTAAAATGAGCCGAAATGACTGACAATAAATTAAATAATGTATTTAAATTACAATCTGTTCACATTTTTTTTTAAAACATCCTTAAGGATAGTAAAAACAAACACACGTCGCTCAGGCGTATCGTTATCTTTTCAAGGTAAAAAAATAACGTTATCTTTCTAGGGTTAAGCAAATTTCCGTCTTAGACCTTCTTGAATTTATTTATGCAAGACGACATTTGCAGTGGAATGGGGCGAGGTTAAGGAGTGTAGAGGAATGTTATAACATTCTTAATTATGATTTGAAATGCTCCGTTTATCTTAAAAAGTCTTCAGCATTTTACTGTAAGGTACTTTCATTTTTCCCAAGAGTTGAGATTCATTATTTTTCCACATATGTATTCTCCAGCGGCATTATTTGATTTCTATTCCGCCGAAATATTTCACTGAGACTCTCGTATTTCGGTATTTCGTACTAATGACTCTTGTTGGCACACTCATCATGCGAAAAACAACAACAACAACAACAAAATGCGCTGTAAGGTGGTATGATTGTTTGAAAACCGTTCCCATTCTCGAGTTGTTCGAGCTGAGTTTCAACAGGAATTCGCTATGAAGAATACATCGTTTAAATATGGAAATTAAATAATTAAAAGGAAGACGGAAGAAATGTTCGCTATCGCTTAAACAATCGTCGCTGTCGTTCATGGAATGAGCTCATCTGCAATGGAGCCCCTAAAAGTATGCTACTTATCAACCCACATCATTTTTTGGTGTACTAATATATCTATGCATGTATGTTAAGTGTACACACACACATATGTAGATACATATTTCCAAATAAAATTAATTTTTGCTGACTTTGAGAAAATTGTCCTCTAATCACGTCTTCTCCTGCGTCTTCATATATGTATGCATCTTCATTCGATTGGGAATTGAAGGAGATATGATGTAGAAAAAAGATAGTTAATTTATCGATATACTTTATATGTTACCTTCCGATTCTATTTATATGTCTTGTTTGGCTACATTATTTGCGAAACGTGCGAAAAGGTGAATTCGAAAATGTGGATTTTGCTTTTTGCATTCGATTTTGCCTTTAGAGCGAGAGCGCACGCTTGCTTAGATCAACTAAATATTTGCTCAAAAGGTTACCTTAATTCTCTTTTACTTTTTCATTTTGTACCTGAGTGCCTGACATAGACATATTTCTATCAATAGCGTTATTTGTTATTTTTTCTTTTTTCTTTTGACGGATTTTTCTGTATTTTCTTTTTATTTATTTATTTATGTTTTTTTTTTTTTTTTTTTTTTTTTTTTTTACATATTTTGTAGTTTTCCCAAGATTGAAGATGGAATTATTTCGCTTGATTTGATGTGAAATGAAGCATGCTGCCTTATAGATTTTAACATGAAAATACAATTTGTGTTTTTTTCTCTTTTTCTCAATACTTTTTCATATAAATTATTTTATGTAGTATTTGAAATAGAGCTATCTTTCGGTAAGGGGCAAGGGGTAAACGTTCGAACGTTTTCGTGACGCAAGTATCGATTTTGTCATTCAAACGTCGAAGCAATCGATTTAAGCCTATTATTTAATGTGATATCGTAAGTATTCGATTTCCATTTGTGCATGTTGGTGGGTCTCTCTTTTGTAATGGTAAAGGAAATTTCAAGCTTCCAGTAAGCGGTCGTCCATTAATTACGTAAGCATAAAAGGGGGGGAGGGGCTAGAGAAATATTATGCTTGCTCGCGTGTAGGATGGGAGAGGTTGAAAAATTAAGTATGACGAAATATTAATGTGAAAATATTCACTGAAACTCGTTAAAAATCGGAAGTTGAAAGTCGATTTTTGAATTGTTCATGATAAGGGCTTGGATTTTGTTGACTTTTCTAAATTTAAAGCATATTTTATGGGGCAAAACATTTTATTTACCAGCGTTTTGCGAATTAGTTTAGCGAAGTTGAACTTCAAACCGCTTTTGAACATGAAAAACAATTTCACATTGAAGTAAAAAATCGTTTTGAATCTTGACTTTATGTGAGTTGGAACAAAATTTTTACTCCATAAAGTATGCTTTAAATTTATAAAAGTCAACAAAATCCGTGCCCTGTTTAGGCTAAATCGGTAACAAAGGCACAAAACTTCGTCTTATTCTTCTTCTTGCGCGTTCAAGTCACCCGTCCTATTCCGGGGTCCGCAAAACGCGACCAGTTCCTCCATTTCGTTATGTTGGTTGCATCATCCGAGGTACGTCCTATAGCCTCGAGATCCCATTTTATTTTGTCCATTCAATGCTTTTTCGGACGTCCTTGTGCGTGCCTGCAACTTTTTCTTTTTAGTGTGTAGCCTTTTTATGCCAAGCTGTCCTCATTTGCGCATCAGGACCATCGTAGCCTTGTTTCCCAATTAATATGTTTCGATTCTTTTTCAAGCGAAGCTCAAATATTTCTTTTGCTTATTTCACGATTGATTCGATGTTAAGAGTAGCATACTTTAAGGATAGTAAGATTAATATTGCGGAAATTAAAACAAAATATATTCTCCCTTTCAGTTTTAAGGAGTAAAATACATTTGAAAACGGAAAAGATAACCGGATACCTTGCCACTAGTTTGCCATCAAAACTGAATTGAACTGAACTTGCAATGCAAACTGCATTTGAATTTTCGGAAAATTATATTGCCTTGCTTAATGTGTAATGGCTTTCAAGCAGTTCAAGCACAAAATACATTATTTTTTTCTACGCGAAATACATATATAATAATAATTCTCAATGAGCTCTTTACCATCTCATCGGAAAAAGTTTACAATAATTTAAAATTTCAAAATAATTTCATTTCAATCAGTTAACTTCGAGCTTTTCTCACAGAGGGCGCCTGTGTTTTCAATTTCCCCTTCAATGGAAGAGCGCATCGATGAGCTTGCAGTTAAATTTGTTCGCTGAAATTCCTTTATTCCAGGCATTTCAATGACGTCATTGACTTCCGCCAAGTGACGTCACAGAAAAGCTTTCTTTTTCTTTGGCTGACCTATGTCCTTACGGCGTGGATGCTTTTCAATAATTTTCCCGCCAAAAATGACTTCTGTTTGCATTTTGTTTTGTTGCTTGTTTCTTGCTTAATCGTCACGTTAACAGCTGCTCTCGACTTGTTTGTGTTTGTGTGTGAGTTTGAATTTCGATGTTTGTGTTTTTGTATTCCTTTTGAACTGTTATACGTAAAGTAAAGCTTGCGTAGAAATATTTTAGAAATATTAGAAGATGACATTGTGCTATGATTTTGTTTTGCCTGGTTTTATGGTTGGTGGACAAATTAACGTTGCATATTTAAATGCGCTCTATGCAAATTATTAATAATGGATGAGTAAATTAATGAATATACATTATATACCCTCTATTAAGCGGACACCTACAGGACCGAAAAATATGTCCGCTTAAGAGAAAACTAATTGAAAATTAGGAACACTTGAGCAGTCCCAAAAAGTGCCCGCAAGGAGAGAGTACACTGTATACATAAATGTAAGTAAGTCTAAAAATTTGTTTCGATTTTGTATGGCACCAATTCGAAATAGAGAATCCAAAGAAAATAAATAAGGTGAAAAGTTTCGAATGAGGTTAATCAGACTTATGGCAACTTTGGTCGATTTTACAGCTTCTCAAAGCTGAGGAGTTTTAATTCCAAAGCTTTTCTCAATCACATAAGTATCTCTAAAAAGGAAAAATCAATTATATTAAAGTTCATGATCGAAGTAGAACTGAATCCAGCTGATGACCATAGCAACGTATGAGCAACGTTTTTATTGATTAAAATGTAAACACACTCATACGCCATGTTCAAGGAAGGCCGAAAAGTAAAACAAAAGCAATGACTTAATCCCTTAATCAAATATTAAGACAATGTTTTAGCGAACGTTCGCAACGAAGATGTCTACGCAACTCTTCTGAAAAGGCGATGTTTTCTCGAATCCATCAACAAAGAATACGTAAAAAAAAATGGTACATATACTGCTTTGAGGAACATTACGCGAGCAATTCGCAGTATATTGAGTATTCATCTTTCAGATCTTTTGGAATAGGTCAACACGTTGATTTTCTAATATCGAACACCCTCTTCTAAGGTGACACAACTCAAAAATCGTCAATTTTAAGTTAACATATCGCATCCAGGTAAATAAAGTGACACAACTCAAAATTTATGAATTTCGAGTTATGCTTTGAATCTTGTTCCTAAGTCACCTGTCTACCTGCAGGAAAAATTCCATTCAGTTTTTCTTAATATAAAAGGCCGAACAAATGCCGTAATGCCTTCCTTCTTGCTTTGATTGACACTGCGACGCAATTTGTTTTTAGGCTTTTCTTGAAAATGAGAAATTTTGAGTTGTGTCTTCTTAGAAGAGGGTGTGCGGTTGTATGGTATTGAAGCTTTTTTTTTGCTTTTTTTTTTTTTTGCTTTATTCAGTCAAGAAGTCATTGGATTTTGGTTATTATTCATCGCGGAAACATCATATACAGGACTATTCCGCGATGTTTTTTATGCATCGTCAAGATGATCTTCCAAGAGGGTCGCGGGTGACTGAACATTCTTGCGCGATTGAAAATCTTTACTTGGATTAAACCTGAATTTCATTTGCGAAAACAGAACACAATCAACTTTTTATAACACGAATTTTCTAGAAAATAGAGCCTTTACAAAAAAGTTCGCAAGCCGAACTCGAAAAACACTCAAAAAATTTCTTTGGATTATGAAGAATTTAGTTATTGAAGTTTGACTGTACCTATACATTTTTGAGCTTTGTTGACAATGAATACAAAACAAAAAGCCATTATTTTGAAATCCAAGAGAGCTGTGGTTAGTCGATAGTCGTCCTTCCAAAAGCCGTTGCTTGTCCTTTTCCAGTTATTTATATTTTCATTGAACAAAATATTTAAATTTGAAAAGCAAGTGTTTTAACGTGAAAATAATTTCCAAATAGTATGGCAACGCTTGGAATATAAGCTCTCCCTATTTAATGCTCTTTGATAAGAGAAGAAGAATTGCCATCAAAGGACACGTGAATGAAGGAGCTATAAACATAACGTTAACATGTGAATGTAAAATTTTAGAAAATACGATGAAAAGAGAGATAAAGAGAAAGATTGTGTGTGTGTGTGTGTGTGTGTGTGCGCACAAATAAAACATGCGAACGGATGGAAATATAAAAGATAGAATAAAAAACAAAAATTCATCAATGGAAGAAGAAAAGGAACGTTTGCATACGCGGACATGAAGTAGCACGAGACAATCTGGACAGTCTGTCGGGAGTCACTCAGTCGTACTGTTTTGCTTCGCGCGAAACGAAACGTTCAAAGGAGTTACATATATGTAGAAGCAGTAGTAGTAACAGCAGCAGCAACAGCAGCAGCAGCCGCATCAGCAGCAGCAGCAGCAGCTGTAGAAAGCTAAGGAGAAACAGATGAAAAAGCAGATGAAAAAGCATGCTTTGTGTTAGGAATGAGGCCAAAGCATGCGACGAACAACCGAAACTGGAGCTTGAAACGCACAGGAGATGCCGACAGACACACTTAATGGCAGTAAAAGGAACACAGCAATTGGCAGTTTGTGGTTGGCAAACGCGTGAATCGCATTGACTGACGCAAAGCAGAGCATATAACAAAGCAAAGTAAAGTAAAACGATTTAAGAAGATTTTCGATCTGGAAAAACAAAAAAAAAAAAAATTCTAACACATGCGAGGGTCAAAAGACATAATATAAATTATAAAAAATTTTAAAAAATATTCAAAAAAAAAAATAAAATTAAAATAAGAAAAAGACTCACAAAAGAACTGCTGACCTATTGAAGACTTTAGTGCTTCGCGTCGTGAAATGAAATTCAGCGAAATTTCATAAAGTTCCTTTCTCAATAAAAATCTTCCATAAAAATTCATGAGCTGTGCGCTTCATGGCTGCAGATGTTTAAAATTGCAATTTATTTTGTGCAAGCGGATTCGCACTCGCATAATAAACGAGTTTTTTCGTCCACGGCAGCGTCCTTGATTTTCATTAAACAAAAAAAAAAAACCCCCAAAAAATTTTAATATTAAAATATAAATAATAAAAATAATTAACAATTCATAGAAAAGGAAAACGGAAAATGTGATTCGAATTTTTAAGAGGTCACAATTTTCCCATTGATTTCGCAATAACTTGAAATTTTTTCAATTATTGTTTTTTTTTAAACCATTCATGCAAATTGACTATAAACTCGAAAGAAAGTGTGCCAAAGTTCACGGTGAAATGTTCTTTTTCAAATAAAAAAATAAAATATAAACTTACGGAAAGGTTCATCTGAACAGCTGTTCTCAACAAATTTGCTTTTCCTGAGAAAGCAAATAAGAAAAAAAAAATAAATTTAGATTTATTTTCGGAAATTCATGCGCATACTGAATGTTGCTAATCAAAAGAAAAGACTTTAAATAGCTTCCGTGCAATATAAAAAAAAAAACAAAAAACTATCATTAAATGGTAAGCTTTATAGGAAAATATGCTGCGATAATGAGACCGTACTGTGTCCTGGAATATTGTCGTTTTTCTTCTTCGTTGACTGCAGCGCGCTGGAAAGAAGAGGTCGCTAGCCTAGGGCCCGATCCAGCTGTATTGTAACTCTAGGCAAAGAAAAATATTTGTCGACTGTAAAATGGCTCCAAAGTACTGTTGGTACTGTTTTCTCATATCTACGTGAAAGTGCTGCTCTGGGCATTTGCCCGGCTTGCCATCCCCTAAATCGGGGCCTGCACTAACAAAATGATATGCTGAATGAATTTGGAATTAAATTTGATTTAAATTGAAACAAAAAAAATTACTTAAGAAAGTCATTTCGTTTCTTTTTAAGGCGCTTCCCCCCACTTGGCAAGTAAAGCACTTTTAAAAAGTACATATTTTACTTTCGCTTTGCCAAGTGTGGTTGATCAAAAAGCACTTTCAGCAAGCAAAATTGTTCTTGGTAGAAAGTTTTCGAGCAAAAAAACTACTTGATTCTTCTGGCAGTAAAAGCGCTTTAGATACTTTGCAAGTGCAAAATCATAAAAAGAAATTTAGATCAAATACCTGCGGAAAGAACTATTTGAACAGGACGTTGCCAAATGAGTATTTAATGAGTTTGTAATTATTGTTTCATCACCCAGAGGGCTCACAACAGCTTTCAGTATTTTCAGAAATTTTCATAAAAATAAAAAATAAATCCTCTTTTTCTACCCTTAGCTATGCGCGAATGAAAAGTCACGTTTAAATAGAAATGTTTCATATCCGGAAAATGTTAGAAGTAGTTAGCCATATGTAACCACCACGAAAATGGGCTAGAAGCGAAAAATCAGAGAAATGAAATCTCATTAATTAAAGTAGGTATTTTCTAAGTATACGAGTATTCAAATTCAAACATCCTGAAAACGAACTGAACACGTTTGAAAGGTTCTTCAAATAATGAGGTTTGTGAGATCAAAGTCCCTAGGAGGTTTTTTTTCTATCCATGTATAGTCGTGATCATTAAATTTGAGAGTGCTTACCAGGGTTTCGAACCGAACCGGTTTTGAACTGAACCGGTTTCGAACCGAACCGGTTTTGAACCGAACCGGTTTTGAACCGAACCGGTTTTGAACCGAACCGGTTTTGAACCGAACCGGTTTTGAACCGAACCGGGTTTGAACCGAACCGGTTTTGAACCGAACCGGTTTTGAACCGAACCGGTTTTGAACCGAACCGGTTTGAACCAAAAAACCGATTTTATCTGCTAATGAACCGAACCGAAGTTTTTTTTACAAATGTTTGAACCGAACCGAAAACCGAACCACTTTTTGTAAAGATTCAGGGTTTCATTTTTGCCAGCAACCATGCACAGTGGTCGCTTCCATAGGCCAAAAATACAAAAATCTATGTCGATATTCATATGAAATTAGTATTGATACCATCTCTAATATGAGTAACCTAACCACCACTAACTTTTTATTGCGCAAATTTTAACCCTAAACTGTAAAAAATTGCGTTAGAAGTGGGAGCACGTGTTAACAAATTTTTTTAGTTTAAGATTTTTTCCGAACTGATGAACCGAAACGAAACCCCGGTTCAAAGGAGTAGAAAAACCAGTTTGACGAACCAATCCAACCGGTTCACGTCCCTGGTGCTTTCAAAGATCATTATCATAAAGTTGAGTTCCTTTGCCTGAACTCAACCAACAACGCTCATTTTGGAATTTGACGAGGGTTAATCTGGTAGAGGTTGACCTTAGACTGGTCGCGTTTTGTATAAAAATATAAACTTGAGGTCGGTCCTAATTGGACTGATCTAGGTCTGGTTTGTTTTTACAACGAAACCATTTCATTACTACAGGGTAATTAATCCCATATAAAGTGAAATCGCTTACAAGTTTTGACGCTTCGGCTCATAGTCTCCAAACGAGTTTAAACTCTTTGAAGGTTTAAACTTTCAAATGACAGACTTCAGGAGAGTTTAAACCAGGTTTATTTATACCTATTCTATGAAAATTTTTATAAAATTCAAATAAATAGCAAAGGTATTCGATTGAGTTAAACTGGCATGAAGGCTTACATAATATATTCGAAAATTTAAACTTTTGAAGTTCTTAAACCGAGTTGAAGACTACGACCCTTAAAGCTTAAAAGGTTTCATACTTATACCATTTTCATTTGTTTTTTTGAACCTGACCGTTTGAGTCCATTTTGTATCTATTTCCCTGCAGTGTACAGTTTTGGTTATTTCTCTTCAAATAATGCGGGCATAGAATTTCGACTCGGGCTTTCTAAAAAGAAACAACAATGGCTGAATCGCTTTCTCCCTTTTCGATTATTCCTGATTATTCCACACAAAAATTTTTGTTTCGAAATGACCGTGAATTCAATTGCCTTCATCTTACCTTAAATACGTACAATGTATCTAGCATAAATTTGAAGAACTTCGAAAAAGAAATTTGTTTGTGGCAACCGGGAATCGTTAAGACCCTCCCAAGCTGGGATAGGATTTTTACTCCTAGGCAAACAAAAGCTAAAAATATTTTCCCAACATTATAAGTTTATATTTATGACTATTCGATCATTCATTTCGGACCCGAAGTAAAGTTTTATAAAAGTTTTCAAACGGAGAATTTATTAGATACAACATCGTTTCGACATTTATATTTATTGTGGCTTTATTAATTCAGCGTAAGGGAAACCGTTTTATTTACGCATGCAAAATATTTCCATTAATTTTTCTATTGCTGTAGTAAAATTGCAAAGTCCCACAGCAGTTAAACTACATATTTCCATTACGTTAGCAACTTAAGGCAATAAAAGTTTCATATTCCTGGTTTATTAGCATCGTTATCCAAAGCTAAATAGAAACAAATGTTAATTTCCATCATAATTATTATCGTTATTAACATTCGCCTGGCTCAGTCGCAGTGTTAAATAGCCAGAATAACTGAATTTATTAAAGCAGTCTGTTGCCTTTAATTATTTAACCCCAAAGTGTAGACCGGCAGGGTATATTAGGTTTTTTGCGAATCTTGTAACAACGAAAACTAAACTTCACATGTACGAGAAGGTATCACATTAAATCGGTATCTGTATACAGATATACAACGTATATATGTATATTATAAATGCCGATGAATATACTTCTTAAGAATGAGACACGTTTATATGTGCATCCGTTCATCGTTCATTTGTGGTCACATCTTCTGTCCAACTAATCCAATCGTAATTTATTAGTATATTTGATTGAAATCGCAAAGAAATATACTTGTATGTTGCTCTCTCATAGCCACGGCCCAAATACCTGCCCGCATTAATGACCATGAAGTAACAAAACGATACGTGTCGTCTATCTATTCAATTTCACGAACATAAATCCATTTTGAACTTTCGCAGCCAACCCAGCAATAATTTTGAGTCCTAAATGAGTCATTCATGAATCCTTATTCGGAGTGTCAACCCTAATGATGTGCTCCCTTAAGAGTCCAAAATGAACGTGCTTCCCATCTTGCGAAAGTCGTCCTATATGAGTCACAATTCATATACAGGAAGGAGTTTATATTAGAGTCCTTCCGCACACATATTTATGAGTTTAGAGAGACCCAAAAATTTTGAGTGAAATTTATAATCGTATGCTTTAAAAAAATTCCAGACAGAGTTCACACACATATCTTTATTTTTATGTATTTATTTAAGTTCAAATATTGTTTTCAATGTTTATCTCTTGCCGTCTTTGTGGGATTTGAACCTCTGTGCTATCGCTTTCAATGATTATTTCTCGCGCCTGTGTGGGTTTTGAACCTCAGAAGTCTCGCTTTCTAGTCATGCGCTCACCCATCGACACCGCTTTGACCAAATTTCCTCATATTTCTGAGTCATTTCGGACTCATATTGCTGGGCACTCCGAATATGTTTGCTGTAGAAAGACCAAAGAGTAGTGAGCAAGTAAAAATTTGAACCGTCGCACGAGACCGGCTTTAGCGCTCTTAGGTATTTGTGCCTGCGTGTTGCTGAGTTTCGCTTAGACCGACCGGTTGGGAAAACGATTCGAATTACTTTTCGACTTTGTTTTGTGAAAAATTTTCGTGATGGCAGATGTGTTCACTATTAAAAGACTGCTTTTAATAAACACCAGAAAAACTGTATTATAAACGGATTATCATGATATGTTTGTTGCTCACTTTATGAGCGTTTGGCAAATTTTCTATTATTTTGAACAAGAACGTTACATAAAACAAGTAAGGGTGTTATAGTCAGGCGAGCCTGACGAGAACAATAGAATACCCGACACAGACACACATGTTCAAATATTTTTTAATATCAAGAGCTGTTTAAGGCCATTAGGGCCCCATATACCGACTTTTGTTGAATTTCTTTATGAAAATCGCCATTTTGCAACGCCCACTTTTCCAATTTTTTTGTTTTATAATCGGAGGCCTTAATATACGCTCAAATTCTAAGTTTCAGTGGACTATCTCAAAAAAAATCCGATTTTGGGGCAGTTTTGAGATTTTTGTGACAGACCCTAGTACTGGAGGTACCCTTAATAATGAACCTATCAAAAAAATTTTTGGAGAGCATGTTAATGGCTACAAAGAAAGCTGCCAAATTTCGTTCAAGTCCCATTTGAATTTCGGGTGTAAGAGACAATATTCTAAAAACGCCCTTCTGTCACGCCCACTTTTACACTTTTTTGGAAGCATATTACTTGCCTTTAAATATGTTTAAATACCAAATTTCATCAAAATATCTTGAAAAACTCTGGTTTTAGAGCAGTTTTTGTGATTTTCGTAACAGACCCTAGTACTGGAGGTACCCCTAAATACCCCGATCGGGTCCATTCTCAAACTTGTTCTTACTCATGTCCCCGTGAGCACGCATACCAAATTTTGTCAAGATAGCTCAACTCCTTCGATAAGATAACTGTATACAGACAGACGGACAGACAGACAGACGGACAGACAGACAGACGGACAGACAGACAGACGGACATGGCTAAATCGAATCTCCTAGTGACGTTGATCATTTCTATATATATTTTGTATAGTCTATCTCAACTGGTTCTGGGTGTTACAAACAACCACACAAACGCAATATACCCTCGACACAGAGTGTGTCGGGTATAAAAAATATTAATTTTTGGCGAAACCCAAATTATATAAGCACAAGAAGAGTTAAACCTTAAAATCTCTGCGGCTTTGCGGTTGAACAGCTGGCCCGAAAAATGCCATGAGTTCAATGGGTTTTACATTCAAAGCTCATCAAAAATGCTCATTCGCTTGACACTTAGTGGGATTGTGCTTGAATGATTTTTAACAAATTAGGAACTCTTCGAAAGATAAGAAAGGGAACCGCTATTGATCCTGTCTTTCGGAGAAATCTATAAGCTATTCTAAGAAAAAAGAAATATTGCTATAAGCAAGGCAAGTAGCTAGCAGACTTAATGGCATCTGATGCCGTCCATCCATAAAAAGGGTAAAAGTCTAGTTCAACTACTGCTGGAACAACTGCAGGAAGTATTGATGAATGGATGGATGTTGGTATTTCTGTTATTGGATACTCTCCCGATAGAAAGTGAATGAGAGTGATGACTTTAGTTCGAGTCATTTTCCATGAATTGATACGCAACCGCGTGCGAATCGTAGCAATTGTTTTCTGTCGTTCTCGCAAGGCACGATTATACTTGACTTGCATAATGTAAATACATACATACTTACATACCTATATATGTACGTATTTAAAGTAGACATAACAATGGCATGCTGATGACTCCAATTTCGCATCGGAAGCCATTTGGAAACTATTAGCAACTGTCTGCGATGACCGTGGCAGATATTTGAGTAGTTTTTTCCCCCCATTCAAGAAATTCACTCAAATTAAATTCGTTTCCGCTTGAATTAAATTTCGATTTTGTTGTTTCTTTTATTTTTCTGTTCTTCATTCAAGGACGAATGCAGCATTTTAACTAATTTTCCAACTTTCTGTTTGTCACGTGTGTGTGTGTGTGTGTGTGTGTGTGTGTTGTGTGCGTGTGTGTGGGCTTATGAAAATAGAAAAATGGAAAAAAGAGCAAAATAAAGCTGATTTGCTTGCGATTCGCGTGTCAATCTTTGTTTGTTTTTGGTTCTTTTTTCACTTCTTTTTCCATCTTCTTTTGTCTTGAGTTTTCGATTTATATGCAAACTTTCTTTCTCGATTGTTTTCTTCTCGATCAAAAGTTTTTCTTTGTAAAAAAAAAAAGAATTTAAGACACTCCTTTCGAAAAAGGAGGAACGAACAAATGAAGTCAGGGCCACAGTGAGAACGTGAGAGAGAGACAAAGAGAGCGCGAGAGAGAGAGAGAGAGAGAGAGAGAGGGAGAGACTCTAGATAATTGAATTGACTGTGTAAGGAAGTGGGACCGCTTCGGATTTTGCTACACAAAAATGAATTTGTGTTAATTTTGCATGTTAATGCTCAGAAGGGATTTGTCTGATTGTGGGCAAGGCAATCAACGAAAGTTTGTTCAGGTAAAGGGTATCTATGTTTGGTAGCTATTTGGGAATTTAATACCCCCCGCTCCAAAAAAAAAAAAAGGTTAAGCGTTAAGTCTTAGCTTTTAAGTTCACTTTCAGATTTGGCCAAAAAGGCAAAAGGTCATCCGGATTGCGAGTAAATCAAAAGAGGCATATTCGTATGTTATTGTTTCCTTTTATTATCTCCGGAAGCTGTGGTTCGTTTATACAAGGCCTTTGAATGTGATTCACATTGCCTTTTTTCCTTTTGCACGTTGTTGTTATTTTGCAAGAAAACTTTTGAAATTTTTGTCCAAAAAAATGAACATTAAATCGAAATAATGTTACAAGATTGAGGTCCATTTTGACTTAACAATGTCATTACTTGGGCTCGGAAAAGTAACCTAAGCCTTCGAAATATGTGCGAAAAAAAAAACCATAAAAAAATGCTCTCCCTTTATCCGAATTAATATCTTTAAAAAAATGTCCCCAAATTTTTTAGTGATGCCCCAAAAATTATTTAACCCGGTAGCGCCTGAATTAAAAAAATAAATAAAATATGAAATCAGGTATGGCAATGACAAAAAACGAAACCTTTTAGTGATGGACGGGTCAAAATAATATTTTCTCTTTTCTGAAAGAGATTTTTAAGTGTTGTTTATTTTTGGGTGCCGTAGAAACCGAAATGGTCGGACTTTTTTCGTTTCCAAGTTTTCAGTCAAATTGATTTTTATTGAATTTTTCTTATTTTTCTCATACTTCTGAGCATATCGCACAACCTCGTCTAAGGTGACACAACTCAAAAATCGTCAATTTTGAGTTAACATATGGAACTTGATCATAGTCCACCTCTCTACCCGCACGAAAAATTCAATTCCATTTTTATTATTATAAAAAGCCGAAATATCCCGTGAATGCCTTTCTTCTTGCTTTGAATGACACTGCGATGCAATTTGTTTTTTGCGTTTTCTGGAAAATGAGAAATTTCGAGTTGTGTCTCTTTAGTTGCCGTTAGTGCGATATGCCTCATAAATATGAGCTTCATATTTTCTACATATTTCTGACTCATTTCGGACTGATATTTCTGTGTATTCCGAAAATGTTTGCTGGGTAATCATAAAACTCTCACTCTCACCAAAGGAAAAAAATAAGAGAAACTTTGAGTTGTGTCTCCTTAGAAGAGGGTGTGCGATATATTCATTCTTAATTTGAAAAGGACCGCGTAGGATGAAATATGGTGCATGCCTAAGAAAACTCTGCGTTCATTTGTTTACTTTAATATGTGCTCGCCTCGGGGTGCCCAAGTTATGAATGGATATGTTTCACAATCATCTTGCGGCAGTTTTAAATTTCTCCCAAATTTGAAATTATGTGAAATTATTAAAGAAAAAAAAAATCTTTTCAACTTTTATGCCGAAAATTTTTGTGTCACAAAAGTATTTTCAAACAAAAACTTTTATGATGCGAGAAATTCCTTGGCAAAAGTCCAAGTCATAACAACCCGAAGAAGCACATCGAGGTGAATGAGCACGGCAAGCAGAGCTTTTCTGATTTTTCGCTTTAAGAACTTCTTTTTTTGGATACTTGCCTAGTATAATTTAAAACAATTGCCACGAATGCCTGAATGTGCCATAATCAGATGAATGTCATCGATTGTGATGTGATGATGGGGTGCAAAATGTTGCTTTTCAGTTGGCCACAACATAGCCACATATTTTCTAATGTTGTTCCAATGTTTCACAGAATTTTTGATGTCTTAAGGATCTTCTTCAAGGGTTGTGGTCAAGTAGCAAAAAAAAAAAAAAAAAAAAAAAAAAATTGTTCACAATACATTGGGATTGTTTCTGGGTACCATCGAGTTGATGACAGCTGAGATCCATGCTACTTTGAAATAAAGGAAAAACTCAGAAGTAATTTGTAGGCTTATCAATCAATATAACAATATATGTACTTTACTTTGCCGAAGAGCAGAGTGCTTCATACCACTGCTATTGAATTGTACAAAGCTGTTATTTAAGAGAGATTATTTCTTTTATTGCCTCTCAATCGAATTCGCTAGCATGACATGAATTTTGGTTTTTATTGTTTTCCTTCTTTGTAAACAGAACATAAAAACAAATCGGAATATCCCTATTTTGCCTTCGAAATGAAACATTCATGTGAG
Organism: Chlorops oryzae; assembly: GCA_020466095.1. Taxonomy (NCBI): domain Eukaryota; kingdom Metazoa; phylum Arthropoda; class Insecta; order Diptera; family Chloropidae; genus Chlorops; species Chlorops oryzae. The sequence goes on along the minus strand of CM035806.1, from coordinate 20,150,178 downwards.
GACACTCAAAAAGATAATGGAGGACGAAGATAACAAATGTTGACAAATGCATCAATGAAATTTAACGCTGAGTCGAATGCTCCTTGAAAATGTGTTAATAATGGCGGGATAAGTAAAGCTTTTAAGATATGAAACAGCCAACCACGGGGCACAGAGCTGTCATAAAAATCACCCAAAAACAAAACGAATGAGTACATTGACTGAATGTCTGAATGAAAGTAAAAAAAAACGAACAAACAAACAAAAATAGATCTGGAAGGGTGTATTACAAAATGAAACCGAACATAGCCGGATTAGTCGAAGGACAATGAATGAAGAAAACGAAACGAAACGAGCAAGAAAGAGCGGAGATATGTAAGGGCGTCACAGTAACAACACAAAAACCGACACAAATAATTAGCTATCAGTTCTATTCTAAATGCCCACTCACCCGGGAATTTTTTGCACAGAAACTTTCCTCCGCGGAAAAAGAAAGTGTTCTGCTAAAAATGTTCAAGATCCTGGCTAGCGTTATAGTCCCTTTCCAGTGTACTTAAATTGGAAGAGTTTTTTTTTTCAAATCCGCAAGGAAAAATTCTCCGCGAATATTTAGAATCGGGCTGTATATATCTTCAATCGAAGATCACGCCCACCAAGAAAAATTATTCTAGACATTTTTCATAACAATAACAAAACCTTATCGGCCGATTTATTTTCAACGTAGGAGGCGTTTTTTTAAAACCACTTTTCTGCCACGCCTATTTTTCTGACTCAATTAAACACACTTTGAAAAGTTTTCACACCTTCATATGATTTCCATAACAGTCCCTAGTAGGCGCGTACACAGAAATCTATTTGGTGAAGAGTTCAAGTCGTTCATTTGTGGCTTCCCACATTTCGGAGGGGTTCGAGACCCACCTACTTCACCTACTGAAAATGTACGGATCGAACCCATTTTCAAACTACTTACAAATGTACCTCTAAAAATCTGTATACTAAAGTTCAATATAGCTCAACTCCTTTGACAAGAAACCATTACACAGGCAGACATACGGACGAACAGACAGACATGCAGACGGACAGAAAGAAAGACAGGCAGACAGACAGACGGAAAGATAGACAGACAGACAGACAGACAGACAGACAATCAAATAGACAGAAAGACAGACAATCAGACAGACAGAAAGACAGACAAAAAGACAGGCAGATAGGCCGACAGACAAGCAGACAGACAGACAATCAGTCAGACAGACAAACAGACAATCAGACAATCAGACAGACAGACAGAAAAACAGACCATCAGACAGACAGACAGGCAGACAGACAAACAAATAGACAGACAGTCAGACAGACAGACAGGCAGACAGAAAGACAGACAGACGGGCATGGGTAAATTGAATTTCCTGGTGCCTACGATCATTTCTGTGCAAAACATGTATTCCCCTATATTTAAGACCATTTAAATATGGTCTATCTCAGATGGGTTTTGACGTTATGCACGTACGCACAAACCTTTTACCATCCACACAGCAAGCGTTGAGTATAAAAACGGAAGGACCAGAAGCAGAGTATTATGTCTATGCAATAAGTATAAAGAAGCTTTTCTGCAGACGGTATCGAAACTTCTAAGGACAATACCCCGCTGTAAATGTGTCAAGCGATTTTGTTGACTGACATTTGAAAACAAAATTTCAGTTAACGCACGCACCAATGCGGAAAATGACTGCTCATGGTCAGCGAAAGGGCGTATGAATTTTATATGAAGGGCAAGATTCTTAGAAGGATTTACGAAAATTTGATACGAAAATGACGAGTTTTATTATGAAGGAAGCGTAGATAAGCATTTTAGCGCATAGTTGAGTAAGTATTCCATTAAAGTCTGATGAAGTGGGTTATGCGAATCGAATGGAATTGAATGAAACGGAACGGAATGGAATGGAATGGAATGGAACGGAATGGAGTGGAATTGTGGCGAATGGTATGGCGTTATACTTTCCATTTTAATAAGAAGCAATTTCAGCATAAGCTGGAGCACTCCATGTCGTTTGGACGTTGATAGTCCTTATTTGAATTTAATTTTTTATTTTTTCTCTCTTTTGATATATCGGATTACATTTTCTTTTACAATTTATTTTAAATGATTTCGTAAGGATTTGGGGCTACTTTTTCGGATTTTTTTTTTTTATAATTTGGTGTGTACGGAAAATTGCCATGAAAATTCATTGAAATCTTTTTCGACCCATTTCAGTAATGAAAAATTCTGGTTTTGTCATTTTAGATACAAAAAACAGAAGGTCCCTTTTGTAATCAAAGTCAATTATCGTTCAGCAACCGACCGCTCATGAGTTGAAAGTCTTTGGGAAGGTTCATTGATCAAATTCAATTCATTGATCAACGACTCACAGCAATGTTGAAAAAAAAAAGTTCTATAAATCTATTTGAGGATTAAACTGTTCATTAGGCGTTAAAGAGTAAAAGATCAAAATCGAACTGTTGGCTTTAATAATTTCTCTTTTGTTCATTCGTTATTTGATGAAGTCCTAAATGTTTTCTTGCATGTCATGGACAAATTGTTACCGGTCTCAGATTTTTTTTGAAAAGCTCTTCTTCGTTCCACCACGAAACACCCACGGGGACTGAAAGCATAGTCGGTGGTGGGGGTTGGATTTGGATCCCATTGCAATGATTACCACATATCTATGTTGTTCTTTTCTGCGTTCTATTTGAGGCATACGACCTCTGTGACAGGTGACTTCTATAAAAGCTACGTTTTCATTAATTAGATTTTTAATGCAAAAAAATATTAATTTAACAAAAAACTAATTAGGCTTATCCACCGGATATATCTACCAATGAAAAGCTCGGGTCGTTTCTTTGCAAACGACAACGAAAATTGGCATGATAAAGTCCTGGCCCGTGCTTCGTCTAGAATGAGAAAATTCAAGTGGAAACGGCCCATGCTACTTTAGGGCTTGGCTGACTAGCCCCTAATTCATTGTTCGTGATGGCTGAGTGTAAAAAAAGAAAGAAAAGAAAAACAAAAAGCTTCTTCAAATGAAAAGAGAACGCTGAACTTTTCGTGTTTATTAGAGATTTTACTTCTTTTTATGCTTTTTTCAGGGCTTGACAGCGATGCATTTTGAAAAGAAACGCCGTTAAATCTTTCCAAATGGCCGAAAAAAAAAAAACAAAATCGCATGACAACATTTCAAAGCCTTTCGATGGACCCAGCAAATATTCTGAGTCCTAAATGAATTATATATGACTCCTAATTTGGAGTAAAATGAACTCTTTTAAGAGTCTTAAATATCGTGTTTCCCCTTTTGCGAAGGTCGTCCTATAAGGGAAGTCATATACCGAAGAGGAACATATAAGAAGCAAAGATGATTCATTCCTTAATTTCATCGGACTCTTATTTCCTTCTAAATATGAGCCATATTTGACTTCTTTCGCACTCAAATCTGACTGTTATATCCGCTCAAATAAGAGTCATATATGCCTCATAAATGTGAGCCTTATATTTTCTTCATATTACTGACCCATATCGGACTGAAATTTCTGTGCACTCCGAAAACGTTTGCTGGGTAATCATAAAACTCTCACTCTCATAGGGAAAGAAAATCCTTCAAAAGATCTAAATATAAAATTTGTTTTTCTCGTTCCTTCTTATAATATTTTTTTTTCAAAATTTTTATTAAAAACCCATTTGTGTGAACTTATTGAGGCCAGCATATGTGGTCGGATGTGCGAATTTATGTTTTATCTTTCATGAAAACGTTTCATTTTATGCTTTTAAGATATCCATAAATTCTTGATAAGCGAGAGGAGAACGAGTCACTAGGCATAAAAATAATATTCACATACTTAGACACTGCTTGATTTTTTATGAGTCGAATCGCCAAAGGTCTTCAGCCCCAAAGCGTGCGATTGAAAGCATTTCCTTGCTTCTGATAAATGAAGCTGAACAATCAAGAAAAAAAGCAAAGCCAGCAAGGTTTCCGGCTGCTCATACCATTTGCATTCTTTTTATCTATATATTTTTTTTTTTTTTTTGTAGTTACACGTTCAGCATTGGGATAGGTTATTGCTAAAGGGGAATTTTCTATTTTGTGTGGCGTAAGAAAAAGTTTTTCCTTTTCTGAACGTGCTTATATTTCCCAACACTCGTTAAGAACTTCCGCTTTGCAAAAGGAAAAAATTTTTGTTTCCCCTTTTTTTAAAGTGTTTTGTTGTTTTTTTTTTTTTTTGTCTGGCCGTGAGATGAATTTTAAAGGCGAGTTTCGCAAGTCATTCACGCTCAAAAAAAAATAACAAGCGAGAAACACTCTATATGATTTTGTATGTATGTTTATTAGGGTGTCCCAAAAAAAAAAAAAAAATATTTGTCCATAATGTAAACAATGAGATTACAAATTAAAGCCTGTAAACATGCAACGTTTTTTGTGATAGTGTTTTTGAGAACACAAGTAGTTGGAATTTGTTTTAGAGCCTCAAGTGTACAATGCTAATATCTTATAGCGAATTATTGATGTTTTCACTGTTCTTGAGAATGCTTCATTAGTTTTTTTTCCATTTTCATATGAAGCCTCGAAGAAATCACGTATCTTTTCCGAGACTTTTTCGGCTGTTGCGCAAAAGTGTAATCAATGATGCATTAGTACCAAACAAAGTTTGTAATATTTTAAGTTTAGGTGCACGAAAACAAAGTCTGGATATTTTTTTCCGACTGAAGACTTAAAATCTTAAAAATATATTCCTTAAGGCGAATCTCCATAAACGCGTTGTACGCGGCAAAGTTGAAAATATTTCAATTTTCAGGCGCTTTTCAGACGCGGAGGAAATGTAGCTGCTACCATTGAATCAATGTATTTATAGGTCAAGGTCACTTTAAGTGGAAATTCTGAAAAATTCTTTAATCCATGAGGATTCAAAAGCAAACAAAAAAACCAAACTCAACCTTGAAATTTTTTGGGACACCCTAAAAAGTAAAAATTTATTGGTCTTAACATAAACGTAATAAGATTTTTGGGGTAATCTGTGTTTGTGTTTGTTATTAGAACAATAAAACGAGCAATCCGTATCGAAGGCTTCTTGGTTTTACAAGTCATTCCAAGGAGAGCGTCCAAATTTGGTCCTCTGTTGGCTTGGATTTTTCATTAAGGAACCATAAGCATTTTCTGTGAAGGCAAGAATTTGAAGGCGGAAAATTTTTTACTCTTTTTTCGCTCACTCTTCAGATTTTTGCGATACGATACCATAACAGTGGCATTTTGACTAAGATTTCTTAAGGATTTGCTGCACACAGCACAAAGTTCTATCATGCGATAAAAAATGGTTAAAGTTTATTTCACGGCTGACTATGAGGCAATAAAAATGCGATTTTTAAGCTTTTGAATATAATTATGATGGGGTTTCTATGTTTAGAAATTATAGTGCTCATTTTGTCTAATCGAAGAGAAACGTATGAATATTTTATGTTTCAAGTATAATGAAACATAAAATATCCATACGTTTCTCTTCAGTTTATCTTTTCTTTTTATTCTGAAAGCACAAAAGACTCTTCATACTTGCACTTCCGCACATTCGCAATAAAAAAAGGAATTAAAATTTAGTCTCTTCAACATCAATATAACACGATCTTCTTCTTGCGTGATTCAAGTGTCCCGGCCCTTCTCGGGGTCCGCATCAATATTATACGATGCAAAAAAAAAAAAAAAAAAATTTCAAGTTGTACAGGCATAAATAGATTCCGTACCAGAGAAAATTCCACAGCATATTCCAATAAGAGTACACTTCAGATCTTGACAACACAAGGACATGAATCTGTGTTACCATACGTTTGATGGGATTTTCGAGCATATAAAACGAACTTCTGACATTAAAAAGAAAAAGAAGTTTGCCATAATTCAACTTCAAAGCAAGAAATTCCAGTCAAACTCGAAGGGAGAAATGAAGCCATAAAACGATAGCCCCAATAAATCAGAACATTTTGATATTGCGTATACGCCACGTAGAACCACGTAGATCGAGTCGTGAGCTTTATTTTTCCTTGGTTTTTTTTTTTAATTTTTGGTTTTGTTTTTTTATTCATCGCATAAAAATCGTAATCTCTTATTATTTAGAAGAAACAAAAAATAATAAAAGAAACAAATACCGAAGAGCACTCATATCCTTATTCCCGCTGAGAGAATTAACATGCAGACACGCATCGCCCAACCACACACAACACTGAGATAAAACATGAAACGCTCTCATCTTTTTGCGCGCTGGAACATATTTTAAAAGATTTAGATGCCTTAAGTTCGCATGACATAAAATTTATGCCGCTGTCCACATATGCTGCGATGGTCTGTAATTTATCCTAAGCATGCTTAACAGCGTAATCCACAAGAGACCGAATTTTGTAGCGCTCTTGTTTTCTTCTTTCCTTTCCATATCTGCTTTTTCCTTTTTCCATTAAAAAATTCCCACAAAACGAATGATTTTTTCAAAATTTCAGTTACCTTCAAAAGACTTCAAAAGACTTGAAAAGACATCTTATAAGCCGATTAAGTTGTTGAAAAAGAAAACGAAAAAAAAAAAAAAACAAACAACTGCCAATGGAATGGCATTTATTGCAATGAAAATATATTGTCCAGTTTAAGAAGCTAGTTAGGGGATCAAAAATGATTATTTGAATAGAAATTTGAGCAAAAGTAGTTTGCTTGAACTATCACTAAAGAGAAAAGGATTTTGCCATAATTATTATTAAATTATTTATTTATTTTTGATATGGGATCTCAAAGGGAATTCATATTCAAATTAAGCTCCCGAAAGTATGCACAGAAATTGTAGGATTATTTTCGTTATTGTGAAAGCATGATATGATACTCAGCTTCGGTGTGCCCTTTGTGTTAATCTTCTTAAAGCTTTAAATACTTCAATATTTTCTCATGCTCCAGAAAATATTTCCGCACACTGTAGTCTGTGCTTCGGGCGGTGTCAAACGGCTTTTAGCACCAAGCAGAGTGCCCTGTACTAAAGTGCTTTCCTTTATAGGGTCATGATGAACAGAAAATCTTATGGGAAGGGCTGAAAAGTACCGAAATGAAACGCAAAAGAGTTGTAAGGGAAAGAACAAAATGTGCAGTAGTTTAAGGAACAAAACTTTTAAGCCTAAACTTTCCATTTAAAGAGAAACATCCATACACCCAGTAAACATTCTGAATTCGAAAAGAATCTTATATGTCTCGCAATTTGGAGTCGGAGCCCTCATAGTGAACTTTTTTAAGAGTCTTAAATAGCGTGTTTCCCTTATTCCGAAGGTCGTCCTATGAGAGTGGGGAGTCATATACCGAAGGAGAACATATAAGAGTCATAGATGACACATTGCGCACTTTTATCAGACTCTTATTTCCTTTTTAATATGAGCCATATATGGCTCATTCCGCGCTCATGTCTGACTCTTCATTCCTCTCGAATAAGAGCAATTTATGACTCCTTCCGCACCTTTCAAAACCAAAATGTATTATGTTTTTTATCTCATCCAATTGCCCAATGAAAAAAACCTCCAAAGCGATATTGAAATCCCCGTTGAGTTTTATTCTTCAGTATAAATGTAAATTAAGAATTAATTTCATTCTCGCCACTTGACCAATTGAGTTACTCATTGACTGTATTGTTCCATTTTCAATTAAATTCAGAAGCCAAAAAGCCAAATATAAAAAAAAAAAAAATCAATTCCTGATTTTCTAATTAAAAAATGTCACGCTTGAATGTTCAAGAAAGGTCCTTTAATTGCTTAGAACGACGCGTGTTACACTGTTCCCTTAGGCCATTCAGTTGCAGTGAATAGCGCGAGGATGTTCTTTCTTTGTTCGGCTTTTTGTTTATGTTTTTTTTCTTCTTTTATTTTTTTAAGTATTTTTCTTCTAGTCGTCCATTTGTCAGTTCAAACTGCCGCATGCACTTAAACAAAAATAAAACAAGAAAAAAATGTGAACAAAAGGATCACAGTTCGCACTTGGTTCAATTAATTCTTTTGAATGTCACGCGAACTTTCATACCCTGAAGCTAACACTGCGACGTGCATTATTATTGTCTCCTTCAATTTATTTATAAACTTTTTATTTTTATAATTTAATTACCAATTTAATTGCTTAATTACGGAAATTTACGTTTTATTCACTTGAGCATTAACACGAAAAAACCCTACAAAGTGAAACTCCATAAAACTGGTCAACCGGTCCGTGTGAAAATTCCCATTTGTTTGGCACTTTTTCGTTTATAATTAAATTTTGTTTTTTCACACACGTATTTCTCGTTTTAAACAATCGTAATGAAGCAAGTTGCCCTCGTTTCAATGTCATCAACTGCGCAAAACCGTAAAAATGAAAATGCAGAATGCGAAAGTTGCGAAAGCTAATGAAAAAGTGTCATTCTCTGTCCGAACCCGATTCAATCCAATCGAATCACACCTGCACGAAACGTGATAGCGAACAATTTCAAAAAGTAACTTGAATACGTTGTGAGAAATTTGTATGCAAAGCTTGCATGCTTGATAGACCATTCAAATGCTAAAAAAAAACAATATATAAATAAATAAATAAAAAATAACAAATGCATATAAAAATGAAATAAATAAAAAAAAAAAAAACGAAGACAGAAGAGGAAAACGCACTATCAACGCGAGGGAAATGTTGCAGCTGCATTTTTGCAAGCGATTCTAAACAAAGACTGTTGCATACTTCTAAGCTGCGCCGGAAAAGGGAAACAAACTGTCATGGCCTTTTAAGTAGTATACGTGATTACTCTGCATGTTCTAGTCTCGTTAAAGTCATACGAATTTATGGAGTCAATAATGCATACGACCTGCACTTTAGCACTGTCCCTCCATGAACATTGTGAACACGCAGAGGAAGACGAACTTTTCTATTGTCCTGCAATAAAGTGTAGGGGATTTTTTTGTTATAATTTTTTTTGTTTGTTTTTTTTTTCAAAAATTATTTCTGATTTAAACTGGAATAATGTTTTATTTTTAGAATTGCCAGGACTCAGTAGAAGCGAACTGCGAAGGCCATTAAAAAACTTTGGTTGATAGTGAAATAATTTTTCTTCCATTTGCCATTTTAAAAAGAAAATAAATGAAAGTGAGTAGCAGTAATGATTCCTTCATTGAAGCATTTCACATGTTAGAAGCTTTAACGGTTTTCGACACAATTTCGCAATGGCTTTCGATAAATTTTTGAAAAACGAGCACAACTGAAAGAAAGAAAGCAAGAAATATAGAGAACTGATAAAATTGTTTGACGTTCGAAAATTGTGTTTACTCTGACAGAGAGAGAGAGAGCCCGTTGAAACGGAAAGGGAAAATCAGTGAAAACTTTTTCATTTAGAAATTACGGATGATTGAAGCTGAAAGAAAAGGAACAAATTTTCTGTTTTCGCCAGAGCAAAAATAAGTAAAGTAAAAACATTAAAAGAAATAAAAAAAATTTTTATTTTTATTTTTCATAAATTCTTTAAGTAGACGTCTTAGCTTCATTGTGTCCCCTTCAATTAGACACATTAAGACGTATTAACAGGGCCGTTCCCTTCCATATGCGTGACCATAGCCAGGTCCGTTGAGAGGAATTTCACACCCGATAGTTACTTTCGGGGCTCATTTGAAGAACGTTTAAAAGTCCGCAAAAAAAAAAACATTAGAAACAAGTAAGGGTGTTATAGTCAGGCAAGCCTGACAATAGAATACCCGACACAGACACACATCTTCAAATAATTTTTAATATCAGGAGTTGTTTAAGGCCATAGAGTCCCCATATACCGACTTTTGTTTAATTTCTTTATGAAAACCGCCCCTTTGCCACGCCCACTTTTCCAATTTTTCGGAATTCTAATCGGAGGCTAAATATACGCGCAAATTCTAAGTTTCTTTGAATTATTTGGAAAAAGTCAGATTTTGGGGCAGTTTTGAGATTTTTGTGACAGACCCTAGTACCGGAGGTACCCTTAATAATGGACCGATCAAGAAAAGTTTTGGGCAGGATGTTTATGGCTACAAAGGAAGTATAAGTACCAATTTTCGTTCAAGTTCCATAGGCGTTTCGGGAGGAGGAGACAATTTTCGAAAAACGCCCTTCTGCCACGCCCATTTTTCTAATTTTTGTAAATCACATTAATTGGCCTAAAATATGTTCAAATGCCAAATTTCTTCAAAATATCTTAAAAAACATTGGTTTTAGAGCAGTTTTTGTGATTTTCATAACAGACCCTAGTACTGGAGGTACCCCTTAAAAATGGTCCGATCGGGTCCATTCTCGAACTTGTTCTTACTTATGTCCCCGTGAGCACGCATACCAAATTTCGTCAAGATAGCTCAACTCCTTCGATAAGAAAACTGTGTACAAACAGACAGACAGATGGACAGACAGACAGACAGACAGACAGACAGACAGACAGACAGACGGACAGACAGACGGACATGGCTAAATCGAATCTCCTAGTGACGCTGATCGTTTCTATATATATTTTGTATAGTCTATCTCGACTGGTTCTGGGTGTTACACACAACCACACAAACGCAATATACCCTCGACACAGGGTGTGTCGGGTATAAAAACAACAGATTAAGGGTCGTAGTCTTCGACTCGATTTGTGCGCTTCGAAAGTTTAAATTCTCTAATATATTCTTGTAGTCTTCATGCCAGTTTAAGTCAAAAATACTTTGGCTATATTTGAAATTTTCAAATATAATTTTCATATAAGTTTAATAAACCTTCAAATTTAAACTAGGTTGAAGACTATGAGCCTAAATGTCCTAAATTTGCTTTTAAGCTCCTTAACATTACGGAGTTCTTTTAAGGGAGCAGGAACTCACCGCCTCTACGAATCTGAACATAACTCTTAATTAGGGCAAAATATTTCTATTAAGAAATCAATTAATTCTGCATAAAATTGTAATTTCTTTCGCCCCAAAGCACGAGCTCAGTCAATACGAGCTTAGCTAATTTCATTGCCCTAAGCCAATAAGCGAACTCAGAGTCGCATTAAGCAATTGTCTGTCTGTTCTGTTGTGTTCTACTGTGCTCTGTTGTGTTGTCTTCCATTCGGTTCTGCGATTTTCTATTCAATGATGTGATGCGAAAGCAGTGAACATGCTAACCAAGGCGTTAACATACCAATAACGATTGCTAACAAGCAGCAATTTATATTCATTCAGTGCGATTCGAGCGTAGCAGTTTAGTTGGCCCAAAAGCGCGACATATGGAGCCATTGAGTGGAGCTGAGTTACACATAAGTTTCCCTTTGAATATATTTTCTCTTGCCATATTTTACGTCAGCGATATCGGCTTTTCATTGGAGGGTAGATTAAGCGATTCTATTGCTTATGCGTGCAGCTGAGCGATTTCAATTTCAGCATCAATGTTTCGTGATTTGTTTTCGAATGGGATTGATGCGATGATATTAATTTGATATTAAAATGAAAAAGAAAAAATCCTTTAAAAACGAAAATTTATAATAAGAAGAGGTGGTTTCACCTCACCTAACGATGGAGATATGTTAAACTATATTGGACCCGAGAAGGCCGATCAATATTTATTTGTAGAAACCTATAGCCGCAGTCGAGGAAAGAAGATGAAATGTCGATGCCAAAAAATTTATAATCACCACCTAGGCAGCTCGATGAGGCCTTAAGAATACCCACTCAATTCCAAAAGGTCTACTCAATGTTGAAAAAATCTTAAATCTCTAATTCCCTCGGCTTTAATTCGCCGCGAAAACGACACAGAATGATTTGTTGGTGACAAAAAGTAAATTTAAAAAATATATAACCCACTTTAGTTGAATGGAACGGCAACCCACAAGCGACATGGCATATTCTGAATATCTGTAAAATTTGGAAATAATATTTTCAGTTCGCTGTAGTAATTATGCTAAAAGTTATTACTACCATCGTGACAGCCCAAAATGCAAAGGTCATATTTCGATTGGTTTGTGCTGCCAGGAAAAAAGTATTTAAAATTACTTTAGCTACTGTGGTGAAAATTTGATGAGAATTTGAAAAATATCGACATTAGCACACAAAAAAAAAAAAAAAAAAAAAAAACGAAGTATTAAACTATGTTATCTGCAGGTGACACTGGGAATTGAAAAGTTAATAATTATATGCATACTTTTTGGCTGATCAATATAAACAAGTTTCGTTGCCGTAGTCATAATATGCAATTTTATATTAGGGCAATTATTGCCGGCAAATTTTATCAAATTCTCGTTTTTAGTTGCCCTCGCTTTTACACGTATAAAATAATTGTCCGGAAATTTTAATTTTCTTAACTTTTTTGATTTTTGTTTTTGCTCGCAGCCAACTTCACATTGACATAACGAAAGAGAGCAAAACGGACCATTGCCCGGCCAATTCTAAAACGAGCAATTTTTCCAACCCCCGCCCCGATTCGTCGCGCCAATAAACCAAAAAATTTCCTGCAATAATTGCCCAAATATAAATAATTGCACAATATTCTTCTTAACGACCAAGTCAGTTCTATGTTAATGAATCATGGCCAGAATGAAGTTAAAAGCGAGATATTATATAACCCCAAGCTAAGGCTTTAGATTCTAAATACCAAGGGTACCTATGTCACAATATTCGGCACCTCGAACCGCTTACTTCATTCGATTGTGGCTAGTAGGCTTTGAACTGAAAGCTTCTGCGAAATTCTTGAACAAACACGACCACAAGGAAATGAAATCAAAACCGAAACCATTTATTTGGAAATCTTTAAGCGATTCGTGGCCATAAGGACTCGTCTTTGCTGATTTTTACACTCGACACACTCTGTGTCGAGGGTATATGGCGTTTGTGCGGTTGTGTGTGACACCCAGAACCATTCAAGATAGACCATTCGAAATATAAGTACTTATATAGAAATGATTAGCATCACCTGGAGATTCGATTAAGACATGTCCGTCCGTATGTCTGTCTGTCTGTCTATCTGTCTGTCTGTCTGTCTGTCTGTCTGTATACAGTTCTCTTATCGAAGGAGTTGAGCTATCTTGACGATATCTAGCTTTTTCGAAATGTTTCAATGTAATTTAGAATTTAAGCGTACATTTAAGCCTCCGATTAGAATACAAAACACTTTTGAAAAGTGGGCGTGGTAAAAAGGTGGTTTTCATAAAGAAATTGATCAGCAGTCGTTATATGGGGCCCCTTATGGCCTTTAAAGTCTCTCGAACATTCTTCCTTAATTGTACTGTTTTTAGAGCGTGTTTTCAAAATTATTTAAAAATGTGTGTCAAGCATGTTCGATAACACCGTTACTTGTTTTTTTTTTATGCTTTTTTGTTTTTTAAAGATGTGTACGGTGACTAGAAAAATGTCGGCTGCAAATGCTTGAATCGGAAAGTGAAGCTGACAAGCAGTTGGCTGACTAATTGACTTAGACAGACTGTCAAACGACATCACTCACGTAGGTGCGAAAGAGGAATAGAGGGCATACTGAATGCCCACCCAATGCTGAAGGATTTCCCTCGCTTTTGTGTTTACATTGCCTGCCAGAAGGACTGAAATTTCTTCAATGCTAGATTGTGTGAGAGATATCTTTATGTTTTTGGTTCTGCTTTATTTTGTTTAGTTTCCCTTCGTTAGTTTTCCCATTTTAAACTCGAGATGGAATGTGGGAGTCCAAAACAATTTCGAACGTGCAAGAATGAAGGTCCAATTTTAGGGTGTGCGTCGGTGGTTGTACGTTTCTTCTCACTGTTTAGAATGGAGAATTCATGTTAATCAAAATTTGATTTAAAGTTAGAGAAAAAAAAAATCTCAAATGATTAATTAAATGAAATTATCATAAGGTTCTTCGAAGCGACTCTTGAAAGCATTTGAATTTAATTTAGACAATTTTTTATGCCCCATTTTTAAAAAAAAAATTTTTTTAAATCAAATATCGATGCACAAAATTTGTTCATTCTGCTTAACCCCGAAAAGCGAAATGTTCGCTTTCATTGTCTTCTGTGTGCAATCGTTTCGTTTCGTCCTTCATTTGGTTTTTCATGCTGCAGCATCGTAAAACATCTATCTCCGCGTTGGACTCGCAGCAAGGACGTTCGCTATCTTCTGTGGTTTTGATTTCGTTTTTAATTTCGATTTTCTTTTTTCTTGTTATATATATATATATATATATATATATATATATATTTTTTTTTTTTTTGTAAGACAATGTGTTTTATATACAATTTGTACACATTTCTCTTGATAATAAAAGTTTCCGAAAGATATTTTTTCTGGAAATGGAAAAGGAAATGAAGAATTTTAGTTAGGGTGTGTGAGGAAAGTTATGGGAAAAAATACTTTGATATACGTTTCCGCTCAATGGAATGTAACATTTCGAACAGTGGCACCGGAGTGACCGACGGATGGTCTTTGAAATTATCTTTAAATGCTACAGCGTACTATAATTGAGATACATAGATATGTCCTTCGGTCGCGGTAATCGAAAGACTGGTTCTTATATACGTACAGTGTACTCTCTCCTTGCGGACACTCCTCTTAAGCGGATACCTCTGTTAAGCGGACATAATTTTCGGTCCCGTAGATGTCCGCTGAAGAGAGAGTGCACTGTATAGGTATATATATTTATACATATATATGTATGTATATATATATATATAACTATATTTTCTTTTCAAGAAATTTCACTTCAATTGATATTTCCAATAAAGAAATTTAATGGGAATTTTTTTTATTCTAAACTCTAGGGGCAATAAACCAGGAGCAAGCATAACCTATTTGCCACTAGCAACCAAGCAACTACCAGATAGCAATTATATACCGGAAGGATATTGTTCTCCAATTTCAATGTGCTTTTAAGTGTTTCGTATCGACCCTGACAAAAAAGAATACAAAGGGGAGATAAAAATCTAGCATGGATGTTATTTAGAGTTGTGCGAATTGCTGGAAACGCAATTTGTTAAAAGCATGAAAAAAATTTTCTATATAAAATTTAAAGCATACTTACAGGCACTACCTTCAAGAAGAAGTATTTCAAAAATTCGAAATTGGAATAAAAATCTAAAAATAAAATACGGGCCTGTAAAACATCCTGCGCTCTGCCATTACTGCCATTGAATCCGAGCACTTCGTTTGTTCGTTTCGATTTAGGATCAAAAAACCACCTTGAATCTTTGTTCTTATTGATGTTTTAAATTTATTTACATATTTTTGGAACGACCTTTTGAAGCTCGCTGTTCATCGCTCCTTTTCGAGGCGTACATATGCACATATGTCGTGTGCGAACACATTCGCCTTTTAAAGGCGCCTTGTCAAAAGGCTTTAAAATGAAATTCGTAAGCATAAAGTTTTGGGCAAAAGGATTTCATAATTTATTCAACATGATTTACGTGCGGCTGCACTTAATAAATATATATATATATGTATATATTTATATAAATATATACGTGTATATATAGACCTATATATAAATGTGTATTTTTAAATTTCGCCGACATTTTTCCTTTTTCGCTTGGGGAAATGAATTTTAATTTCCATCGAAACGCTCCTTTCCTCCTCTTGGCGTCCTTAGCGCTGTTTTTGTTGTTGCTGTTGTTGTGGTTGCGGTTTTTTGTTTTGCCGTTGTTGTGGTTGTTTCTTTCAAACGACTCTTGAGAAGGTAATTTTGCACGCATTTTTTTTATCGCATTTTGGCGCACCCATGTGAACAATTCTAAGGTGAGTCCTGTCCTTTGCAAATGATACTCGCATTCATAGAATTTTTTTTTTTTCCTAATTTATTTTGTATTTGTACATCCAACGCACTCCGTGTTGAGGGCACATTGCGTTTGTGCGAACGTATGCAATATCCAGAACCATTCGAGATGGACTACATAAAATTTATATAGAAATAATTTTTTCGTCTCTCTGTGTACAATTTTCTAATCGGCCGGCCTCGTTTCGAGAAATCTGTCAAGCCATAAGTAAGAGCGCAATTTAATTCTCGGCTACACTTTTCGAGATCTTTGTAAAATTGATCCTGCTAAACCAAATATAGGGCATTGCTGTATTTACCAAGAGCTCTCACGAACTTCAGTCAAAAACTTTTTAACATTTTTAGTGTTGCATTGTGCACTATTTAAACAAATACATATATGCAGTTTACCATATCTTTGTCGGGTATTTTGATGTGAGGCTCGCCTGACTATAACGCCCTCATTTGTGATTTGTTTATGCTTTAATTTTCGGTGAAAGGGAGAAGAAATTTCGCTTGAAATACTGCTGACTTAGGGGTTCGCTACTCGTAAAATAATTTTGTGCAATGATGACGATGGCTTGCTCACTTGCTCGCGCTAAATTGTTAAAATTGGAGCAATAAGACAGCTACACTACCCGGCATTCCTTTCAGATTTTATGTAAGTTTATAATCAGTTTCTCAAAAAAAAAAAAAAATAATAATAATAATAAAACCCTTCTTTACAAACTCCCAAAAAACGCGCTCCTCGTTCTAAAAGTTCTTCTGCAACTTCCGGCAAACATACGCACACATTTCAAATACTTTTGGGGTAACTATGATGAGCGATAAGTTTTTGTTCTTCTGGGTTGAAAATATTTAAAGCTTTTTAAAACTGACTCTGACGATGTAATCAAGAGCGTACGAAGTAGGCGAAGAGGACGCAAAGGAAGAGGAGCCAGCTACACGCCATACTTTCAAAACAAGAAGCTTCCAAATGAGAATAATTGAGGACGTGCTGGTGCTTAAGTTCTTAATAATAAGTTGGTTGATATTTTGGAGATTTTTCTTCTTTTGTGTAAAGAACTTAAAAATTTTCAAACTATTTCTCTTTGTGTCGATACTGAGGAGTTTTCTAACTTAGTCTTTTATCAATAGAAATAATTTAAATCGAAATACATGAAGATTAAATTTGAAAGTCTTTGTGAAAATGAAACGCGGGAAGAACTGTAAAAAAATAATCGAAACACATTTCATCAACTTATATAACTTCATTATCAGCCCTATTTTAAAGGTCGTAGTCTTCAACTCGGTTTAAGAACTTCGACAGTTTCAATTTGGGAATATATTCTCGAAGTCTTCATGTCAGTTTAACTCAATCAAATACCATTGATTTATTTGAATTTTTCCAAACTTTTCAAATAAAATTCATAAACGTGGTTTAAACTCTCCTAAAGACTATGATTTGAAAGTTTAAATCTTAAAAAAGCTTAGACTAGGTTGAAAACTATGAGCCTAAATGAATATTATTGGGAGTTTTTTCCCATAAAATTTTGCTCCACAGAAAAAGGATGTACATTCTAGGCATCAATAAAGAAAAGGATGTTTTGACCTCTGTTTAAAAATGTTCAAAATTCGTGCTCCTTTTGTATTCGCTTCCCAGTGTGCTTAGAATCGAAGAGTTTTTTCAAAATCTGTATGGAAAAATTCGACTGGAATATTTAGAATAGGGTTGTATGTGATGTAGGCGATTCATAGCTCACTAAGGAATTTGTGCGGAAGCGCACAGATGATTCATAGTTATGACAGAGGCTTCCATTTAGTGTTGCACTGGTTTTTTCGAAAAATCTGCAACGCAATAAGAAAAAATCTAAAAAAAAAATGTTTTTGTTTTTTTGGTTTTTGTAATAAAAGTAGAAAACTTAGCGCTTAGTGAAAAATTTATAGCATATTTAAAGGGTAATTTTTTAAAGGTTTTTCCTCTCGTTTCGGGTAAAAATTTTCAGCTTTGAAAAATGAAAACGGTATCAATGAGCTCTCCGATGCCGTAGGTGTGCCGTAGGGAGTCTTACAGTTTTGTTTTTTCTTTCATTTAATCAATAGACTTTCATAAAATATTTACTAGTTTGGGAGCTATAGGCTAAAATTTGCAAAAAAAACAAGTAAAAACCGATTAATTTTTTTTATGTTTTGCTTCGGCTTCAACTCTTACATAGATGCGAAAATAAAATAGAAAACATTTTACTAGATACAGCTTCAAGGAGAAACAATGAAGTGCGCAACTTAATTCTCGGCTACACTATTTGAGATCGATTAAAAATTGACCTGTAGTGAATTTAGCAAAACAAAATAAAGAGATTTGCTAGCTTTATCAGTGCCTTTGCCAGTGCTTGGCAAATAGTTTATTTTAAAGCATGTCTGGAGAATCGAAAGCCCAATAGTCGGACTGCAGGACAACAATTTCGATTGCGATAAGTCAGTTCTTAGCAAAGAATGATCTCCTTTAACAGTTTCTTTTCCTGTAATGGTTGAATGGTCACGGACGATATGATTACGCCATTGAAAATTCGTAATTAAACTATATGAAATTTTTCGATATTTTCATCTTGGTTCTTGATTTTTTTTTCACCATTCAAAGGTCATTTTAAACCGAAACTCTCAAAGAAATTTTCAGTACAGAAAATTTAATATATATATTCAAAAATGATGGAAAAACGATGGAGTTCAATTAAGGGGGTTGTCCCATTGGGTAAAAAATTGATTTGCAATTTTTTTTTTTTTCATTTTTTGATAGGCTTGGATATTTGAGAATATCGTGCCAAAAGGATTTTTTGAAATTCAAAATAGTTAAGAAGATATAGCCTTCTTTTTCGAGCAAGGTCTGTGCTAAAACGAGTAATTTTTAGCGTTGCTTCAAACTTTAAACGCATTTATCTCGAAACCACTTTTTTTTGAACTTGCGGCCACGATTTCTCCAGTCGAACTGGACCGATTTTAATGAAACGAATTGGAATCAATACCGAATTGTCACCATTATAGGCAGACCCTCAATCATAATTTTAAAAAATTTTTTACTATTTTTTTTCACGATGTGTCATTTTTCAATGGCCACCATTTTGTTAAAAATTATTTTGGAGGTTCAAGACATAATGACATCTATACTCATTATAACCCCGATTTTATTTTTCATTTCGGACAACTTGGAGACCTGGAATTGTGTTTATTTAACAAACATTATTCATTTATTCTTAAAGACTTTATTTTTATTTTTATTTATTTTTTTTTCAGAAGCAGATCTCAAAAGTATGCTTCACTTTTTAAAAACATATATGACAATACTTATAAGATGATATACAAGTATTATATGACGAATAAGAGCATCAAAAAATAAGATGATCGAAAAGAATAGGGAGAAACTTATGTTGATAAAGAGCACTTAATAAAGTATATCAGAAGTGTTCTTTGACAGTTGACAGTGGCTTGAAAGGGAATCGAGCACTTGAGACAGAACAAAACAAAAAAGAAACGAAATACCAAAAAAATAAAAAGAAGAAAGACACGAAACAAGATAATTCGCTTTGTTATACGAAATCCTCGGCGTGTGAGAACTTTCCTCATGCTTGCGAATATTTGTCATTTCGGTATTTCCGGGAATTTTTTAAGGGCTTCCGCTTTGCATATTTTTCATAAATTACGGTATACGCATCCTTATCGGTGTACATTTGAAACGAGCGCAAAGAACAAAGAACATTTGCTCTTATGTCATCTGGCGATATGTCGGGCATGAACAATTTCATGTTGAGGGCGATATGATGACTCGCACTCACGAAAAATGTAATAAATTCAAATGGGCCGTGGCATAAGCATGAGCGTTATTCTCATGTTTTTCCGTTTACTGTTCTTCCGTTTGACGTCCGTCGTTTCACTTCGCTTGTCGTCGTTTGTCATTTGTCGTTTGCCGTTTGCCGTTTGTCGTCTTTTACCGGCAATTGACTGTCGGTAGGAAAAGCTTTTACTTTGCCATTTAACTTAGGCGTACTTATGCTTGATGGGTTCATAAAATTTCTCAGATTACTCGGGTTGATTGGGAGAATCCTTAAATACGATAACATGGGAGTTGCTACACTTTTACTCTTTAACGTGGAGGCGGCCGAGCCCTTAAAGCTTTCGAAAAGAGTGTCTTCACTCGCTTTCCTTGTTTTTATAATTTATTTTTTATTTTTTTTAATCTTTTTCAATGTGTCAAGTGTGGTTTAAGAAGGAAGCTTATGCTTTCCTTTTTCGTGACTGTGAATGTTGTGTTTATTTTGCAAATGTGGCAGAGTTGAGGATTAATAGCTTTTGAGAATCTTTTTCATGATTCCTTAACGTGAGCATATAAAAGCGTCCGTCGCGAAGTGATCAACTAAATGCGATTCGCCTTAACGCTCATAAAAAGAGTAACTTCGTACCTCGGTAATGGCTGTCGGAATACCATTTCAATATATATATCTACATATACACATTTTATAAAAGGATATACAATAACGTTTCTTCGATTGATCAGCTTCAGAACAAATATTCACCGATTTTTTTTTTTCTATTCATCAGTCCGAAAGAGCTGGAAATTTTTACAACACATTAGAAATATGAATCCGAAATGAGTTCTAAACGAGTCAAATATACATGTGTATCTAATATATGAGCTCAGACTCAGAAAAATTTTAAGAGTGATCATATTTAAGAGTTTTATATTGGCTAAGACGATGTCGAAGGATAAGTCCATGACTTAGAGCAACGATTTCCGAGGTTCAAAGTCAAGACAGAGCAATAAAATGATAATCCTAGCAAACATATTCGGAGTGATCTGAAATATGACTCCGAAATGAGTCAGAAATATGAAGAAAATAAGAAAAATCGAATAAAATTCAATTTGACTTTAAACTTATAAACGAAAGAAATCCAAAGTGACCTTACAAATTAGGACGCATAAATGACTCGTTTCAGGGTCTTATAGTACTCTGTTGGAGACGATCATATAGATAGTAGTAGTTGGAATTTGTTGATGAAAGGGTTCATAGAGAACAAACAACTGCCATTGAGCAGCTTTCACCAATTATTAGAATATTTTCAATTGATTCATTTCAGGATAAATTTATACTTCTGTGAACATGCGTGGAGGACAAAGAGGATTCTGAGTCCGAAATTCCTCTCTACCAAAAAAAAAAAAAAAAAAAAAAAAAAAAAAAAAAAATTGCTGCACTTCATCACTGAAACTAATCGCAATTTTTGATAATCATTAAGCCACGATTAACTTGAAAAGAATATTCCCTGATTAATCAATTCATCAAAACCTCTCTTCAAGCTGTTATTCTTCGAATGTTTTCCATTTGTTGCGGTATGAAAATTTGCATTTATTAAGTCAGCCACCAAATGCGGTAACATTCTATGTGTTCTCTTTCATTGTTGTTAAATTAAATTTTGATCGATCGATGGCGAAACTCTTCCGGAATGAAAGGAAAACAATCGCTTCTAATTAATTTCGCTTGTTTGTTTTTTTTATAACAATCCACTTATATATAAACATATATTTCTTTTATACATAAATACAAAGCAAATAATTCGCTGAGACATGTTTGCTCATGCAAAAGTCAGAAGTGGAAGAAATTCAAGACGGGAGCGTTGCGTGTCTGCCAATTTGAATTTATTGATGACTTTGGTACGTCTTGCAGGCGGTTATATGAATGCTTTGAAATCAATTAATTAACTCAAATAGAAAAGTGTACAAAAACAAAAAATTAGCAATAAAAGCAACTTGGTGTCGTTTCTTCCCATTGAGTTTTTGCTCCGAAAATTGATATTGACGATTTTGTTCGCGAATGTTATTTGAGATTTTCATCACGAATTGCTCAAAATACAAATTAACAAGGCGGGAAAAAAGTAAGACCAAAGCTACTTTTGATATAAATTAATTATAGTCAAACACTCATAACTCAATCTTCCCAGCAAATAAAATTCAGAGTACTGAGAAGTATGAGATCGAATTCAGTCTGAAATATGTAGAAAATAAGAAAACTAAAATATGAAATTTCAATTTGACTTTAAACGAATGAACGAAAAAAATCAAACCATCTCGATTTGGCAAACACTGTGTCGATGGGTGAGCACATGACTAGAAAGCGCCAGTTCCGAGGCTCAAATCCCACACAGGGGCGAGAAATAAGCATTGAAAAAAAAAAAAAAAAAAAAAAAATTAAGTTGTAAATAAGTTAAAAGCGTAATATGCTTTCCAGACGTATAACGAAATCTCGGGATTTCAGAAGAAAATTGAAATCGCCTGGATTTCAAATGTCAAATTTATTCTAAAATTGTCTGAAATCTGGAGATTTCGTTGTACGTCTGGAAAGCATATAAAATCATTTTTTTAAAACATACGATTATGAATGTCACTGAAATTTTTTAAGTCTATTAAAACTCATAAATATGAACTCATGTTTAGAAGGAAATAAGAGTCAGACATGAGAACGAAAGGAGCCACATATGACTCTAATATGGACTCTTTCGGTATATGCTTTTGGGATCATACAGGACGACCTTTGCAAGAAGGCAAGCACGTTCAGTTTTCGACTCCTAAATGAGCTCATTATGAGGGCTCACACTCCGAATAAGGATTCATAAATGACTCATTTAGGACTCATTTAGGAAATAACGTTTAAAGCTAGTTTGAAGCTTTTCATATGGGAAATGGGAGTCTTTGAAAGCTATGTCATAAATCACATGGAAAAGAACGAAAAAAAAAAATCTCCAAGAAATCTAAGGGGACCGAAGATAATCCAGATCGACGCGTTGCCCCGCAGAATGTTTCTGATTCGACTGTTCAAACCTACTTACAATTCAGATTAATAATTAAAAAGTTGGATCGCCCCAACTAAATTTAAATCGATTTCGTCTCGAGTCCTAGTCCGTTTAATCCATTCCAGCACGCATCCGATTCTCTGTCGGCGTTCAACTGTTTCGTAAATAAATTTTTTGTACAATTTTCCATTTAGATAGAAAATGATTTTATCTCTCTCTTTCTTCTCTCTCTCTCTCTCTCTCTCTCTCTCTCTCTCTCACTAAGTGTGTCTTTTTCCACTACACTCAATTTCTTCAATCATCAGAATTTAGTTTTTTAATAAAAACATTAATGGGTGAAGCATGATGCTCATAAAACTGCAGATTGACTACATCAAGTGCTTTGACGATGCGAAAGAGAGAGGAAAAAAGAAAGAACAAATAATATTAATAATAATAATAATAAGTAAAAATAAATAGATTGCACATGTCAATTTCAATTCGCTTTTGCGTTTCTTGTTATGAAAAACTTAATTCGCGAAGGGGAAAAAGAATATTCGTGGAGCAAACGACAATGTTCCAGTTGCACAGAATCGTCGGGCAAACGCGAAATAAAATTACAAAGCAATTTCTTTAAGAGGAAATTTACTTAGCCATTTGCATTTTCTGCAGAGAAAAGAATACAGCGCCAAATGTGTACGGCACCCTAATGAAATTTCTCCGAAAATAAAATACAGTGCAACAGAACGAACGAAATCTTCAAATTAAATTAAGATAATTGAACGGGGAAGAGAACTCTGAGAGGTTTTGAACTCCCATAAAAAAAAAACACCAATGAAATAAAAACTGCTATCGCTATGAGTGCGAATAAAAAAAGTTCAAAAAATATGAACAGAGGAAAGTGGTATTTTTTCAAATTACTAAGTGAACTACCAGCAAAACGAAGACAAGAATGTGAAAACTAAATATTCTGGCATAATATATATGTACACGTTTATTCCCAAAGAGAAAACTACAAAAAAAAAAAAAAAACAAACCGACGAAATCAAATCGCACAGTAAAATTGAAAAAAAAAAAACTACAAATTCATTTATTCCCAAGCCCTTTCAAACCTTTCCCAAAATAACAAGAACCAAAAGAACATTTTCGCATAGCATTTTCCGAAAAAAACAAAAAAAAAAGCAAGAAGCCTTCTAATCATATTTCCATAATCCAAAAGTCCCAAATTCCCAAGCTGAGCCTGAGAACCCTCAAGCATAATTGCATTCAG
Source organism: Chlorops oryzae (assembly GCA_020466095.1). NCBI lineage: Eukaryota > Metazoa > Arthropoda > Insecta > Diptera > Chloropidae > Chlorops > Chlorops oryzae. The sequence goes on along the minus strand of CM035806.1, from coordinate 20,126,415 downwards.
CTAAGCTAAACGCGAAATGAGCCAAAATTTACAAGTGAGCTACAGTGCGTTAGGAATGTCCGATGATAACCAGACAAGCCTTTCGATGCCTTCGGTGGCGTCGTCCAGTCGCGCGGCACGTAATGTTAACTTTCATGGGGAAATCAATGACAACAACACGACAACAGGAGGTGGTGGCGGCTTTGGCGGCGCTACTGCAGCAGCTGGTGACGGAAGTGGAAGCGGTACGGGCGGAGGATACCCGATGTCATTTCAGCCAGCACGACGTTTCTCCAAATCGTTTTTCCAACGACCGCGCTCAATGTCCGCCTGGAGCGATATCAGTCGCAGCAGTATGCGTTTGGATGAAAGGTGAGTACTTATGACTTTAATAAGAGCATTAACGGAACCCGAATTTGCCTTCCCATCCCTACCACAAAAAAAAAAAAAAAAAAAAAAAAAAAAAAAAAGGAGGACAAAAGTCGAACAAAGAAAAAATTCTCCAATGCTTTGAGAATGTGTATTCAAGCGCGAAGTCGCGATAAGCTAAAAGAAGGCAGATTTAGTTTACCAATGTGTTTTTAATAAAAATCCATTCAAATTGAAATAAGAGAAACTTTTTCAAAAATATTTTAATGCATTTAAATACGCGAATGGCTCCAGTTCCGAATACTCTCACCTTTCGGGCACTCCTCTTAAGCGGACACTCTTTGGGGCTGCTCTAGATTCCTGATTCTCAAATAGTTTCCTCTTAAGCGGACATGTTTTTCGGCCCCGTTTGTGTCTGCTTAATAGAGGTGTGAGAATCAGGAACACAAGAGCAGTCCCAAAAAGTGTCCGCTTAAGAGGATTATCTACAAGGTGAGAGTACACTGCCATATAATATTTTTTGTTACATTGGCCCTAAGTGATAAATTGAAAACCTTGAAAACTAACATTCCTGAATAGAGTTTAAATTTAAATTGAATCCTTAATTTTCGTGCATAACATAAAAACGTTTATTCCATTCCATATGAGAGTTAAATGAATTTTATGTCCATTTTGCTTTCTGTTTTCGCGGAGAACTTAATGTCATACTCCAGCTCCTTGTGCAATAAGAGTTAATGGATCTTTTACGACGAAAACAATCATCTTAAGAAAAGCACTAAATTAGTCATGCGAAAGTAATTCATCTATAAAAAGGCAAAGACAAAAAGGACTTGCTATGCTTTCACATAACTTCACTTAACAAAGACACATACATACATACATACATATATACATTCATTCAACGCAAGCGACTCTGGAGTGGCACTACTCGATACTAATCTGATGCCTTTTAAACCATCATTGTCACTTCGCAGCTCCTTGCTATACGTGTATATCCTTGACGGTCTTCCTTCCTGTTTGCCAGATTTCTACTTAATTCATTCTTGATGCCTCCGATCAGCGAAAAGCTGAGAGAGGGAGAGAGAGCGCGAGTGATAGCGAGAGAGAGAAGAGAGAGAGAGAGACGTTCAGACGAGAATTCAATTTTATAAAATGCCATTTTGAACTTTCTTCCTTTCAAAGTCAAGTCATTCCGCTAGCGCAAAAGCAAACAAATAACAAAAAAAAAAAATATATAAAAAAAACACAAGAAAACACATCAAAATGACTAATGGGTCTGATTATAATTCAATTTGAGTTTTTCTCTTTTTAAGTGATTTAAATGAAAATGCTTCAGATTTGATGGACATGAAGAAAGGGAACGGCACAACACTGGGTCGAGGTTTAGTTGAATGCGTTCCGTTAAAAAGATGATGAGTTAAGCTTTTGCTCGAAACGGACGCTTACAGCAATCAGTAATAAAATTTTTATTATCAACGAAGAACGGCTTTTCGGATTGCTTTACGGACGTATAAAATTAAACGGATGATTTCCTTTTTTTATCTAGACGAAAAATGTTCGCTTCCCAACAGTGATTTGATAAGAGCCTGCACTCTTGATTTTGTTCTCTTTTTAATCTGTTCAGATTGAAAATGATTTTTGTGGAAACTTAGGAAATGACCTACATTCAAATATGTATCTTATATGTGCTTATCTTGTTAATATTATCTATGTACATACCTACGAAGTGATCATTACCTTTTAGTTGAGAGTCAAGACCATTTTTCTCTCATTAATGCTACAGTTCTATTTGGAGAAGAGCCCGAAAACCTGTTAAGCAATTCGAGGTCGCTAAGACTTCAGAAAGGTTCGCATCAGGAAAACCACTCATTTCTCTTTTTGCCCTTCACTAAACCGAATGTAAAAATTTCCTTACTCAACTGCTCCGTAGAACATTCATCGAATAGGTATGCTAATTTCAAATTCATTAACGTCTTGCGATGGTTAGACTTCGGAAAATTTCGCTGGCTTCATTTAAATCAGTTTTTCCTTACAGTTCACGATGGTCGCTCGACAATAACAATAATAGAGGAAATTTATTTTAATATTAAATGCAAATTTTTATTTTAACATAACGAAATGCGGCCTTAAAAGTGAGATCACAGAAGATTCGTTATAATTTTGTTTTTTTTTTTTTTTTGTAAAGTTTTCTATCAAATGAAATTATGGATAGGTAAGTCCGAACAGAAATTAATACAGCTTTCATAAAATAATAAAAAATCATTGATCATTATCATGTGTGTAGTTGAAACAAGAATTCTATGCTGAATTAAACAATTCTCGCTTCGCAATAAATTCACAAACAGTGCCAATTTGAAAATCGTCTAGAAAACCTGAACAAAAAAACATATCCACTGCATGCTCTATGGGTTAATTATCACCCTGGAAGCAATTAGGAGCAATTGCAATTGCTTCACTTCTGCTCTACATATACAAACGTTCATACATATATGTGTATGGCTGATGTTCATGTGAATTCCAGTTTCTCGATTACACCTTAATTGTGGCAATTAACTTACAGATTTGGATTTGCAAGCTTAGAACCCATGTTTTGCTATGGAAACGAGCAGCAATTTCATTTTCTTAGTGGTTTTTACTTCATTTAAGGGATTTGTCTTGCGTCAACAGAGAATTTCAGCTTTATTCGAGTAAGAAAGAAAAATAATCGGGTACGTTAATATGTATTCGTCAAACGATTTTGACGTCATACAAGTTGGCCTTTCTTAGAAAAAAAAAAAAAACACATACACTTTGTACTCCTAAATGATCGCAGTATGAGAGCCCTTACTGTGAATAAGTCATAATTGACTTATTTAGGACTCCGAATATTCATTGGGTACTTGTTGAATGCCCGGGATTAAGTCATGGTTGTGCTTTTTCCAGTTGAAATCTCTTCAGTTCTTAAAAAAAAAAATAAATTTATAAATATAAGATGCGTTAGCTTAAAATCCTAAAAACCTTCTCAAAAACCTTCTCTAAAAAAAAAATCTATTCAATTTTCCATTTCAGGTAAGTCGCTTTGTAAACTCAACTCTACTGTTTGTAGTGCCTTAAAAGAAACCCATTCACAATGTACAACATGACGTATGAGCAACGTACCCACAGTACACATAAGTCCCGTATGTGTCATGTTCTGCGAGTTACGAGCACTATGAGTGCGCGTTAGGAAACTTCGGAGCTGCGTCATGTAAGTGTTTTTTGTGATTTCCTATTGCCAAATAGACGTGGTGAATTACCGCTGGATTTTTGTTTCATTTTGAATTCTTGACTCTTAAATTTTTAAAGTCACACAGTCCCATTTTCAAGGAAAAAAGAAAAAAACTTAAATATGCTATCGCAGCATCGACGAAATGGTAGTACATTACACAGCTGAAAGTACAATTTTCACAAACGTGTTGTCGTTCACCTTGCCTTACGTACGTTTATGATAGTTTGACATCGACATTTTGCTCATGTAGCTATGTATGTAGTTAGTTGTAGTACATAACATAGTACGTGGCAGCTATGCAAACGTTCAGATGTCGAACGTACAAGCCAGATTGGATTTAGTATATTATCGACATCTTTGAATTTATGATTCAATGCTCTTTGTCGTTACATATAAGACTAGTATGTGACTGGCATAATCAAATAACATAGGAAAATGAGCATTTGCTTAGCTTTTACTAAGTTTTGTTCTGGTTGACTTTTTATTTCTTATAACTTTATTATTATATTGTATGCACTTCCATTTCGATTTTATTCGAAACGATGTCGGGTATAATGAAAGAATGAAAAAAAAAAAGAAAAAAAAACAACAGGAAAATTTTTTCACTCAGAAAATTGGAAATTCATTCAAAAAGAGATGAGTTAAAATTTATTCGAAATTTTCTAGCATGATAGAATTTAATGGAAGTTTTTTTTTTTGTACTTTGGTTTATAAAAGTCGACAAAATCCAAGCACTGGTTATTTTTTATAGACATACAGACATATATTATTAAATTTTATTAAGGGAATCTCTCCAGTTCTATATAAAACAGAAATGAAAAACTTCATTTAATAAAACTCTCAAGAAAAAATTCTGATTCATTTCTGAAGCATTTTTTATATAAAGTTTTTCATTTCTGAAAGAGCTGGAGAGAGCCCGTATGGTAACAATTCTGGCTTGAATCTTTCAATAGGTGAAATCATCATTATTCAAAGGGATTTTGTTTTTTTTTATAAAAATAAAATTGCACTATATTTTTAATGCCTTCAGAACGGGTTTTATAGCTTTATCGAACGACTAAAATTTCACAAAAAAAAAAAAAAATATATTATAATAATAATAATTTTTAAAGTGCTTTTATTACAGTCCGTTTTTATTGCAAAATTATGATGAAAGCTTATGTTTATGACACCTTCAATGCACCAGCGCTTTCTATCTTACATGACAACAAACACAAAAAAAAAAAAAAAAAAAAAAAAATGGTTAAGCTAAAAGCAGTCTTGTCGTACTTAAGTCGTTAAAATTTATTACGGAACTAAAGTTTCTTAAAAATGTCACTTTGAAGTTTTTGCTCGAACATTAATGAATGTGAAAGTGAAGAACGTAGTTAGCCAGTCGACGACATGATGTTCTTCGATACTGCCTCGCAAACTTTTCTCTCGCATGATACTGAAAAGCTAAAAAAAAAAAAAAGGTACGGACATCAATATGGCTTGATTATGGCATCTTTAACTGAAGGGGCTCTAACTGTTCTCAGGGGATGGACAATTTTTTCTCTTCGTTTCGACTATCCAATGAATGAATATGTTAACGAATTTGAGTAACAAAAGAAAAAACAACAACAATTCACCAACAATAAGGCATAAATCATCACACCTGACTTCACTTCGAAGATGCTTTTGGTTTCCTTTTTTTTTTTTTTATAATCTTAAAATTTCAGATATTTCAGCATATTGCGATAAAAATTGCTTCAAACGCTTATCAAACCTCCCCAATCGCATTTATATCGTAATTCCGTAATTCGTCATGTCTCAAGAGAAAACTGTTTCCAGCTAACTCATTCAGAAGTTTCTCATTTCCGTAAACGGACAATTTATCATAATTTTATAGCTTCGAAACGAATTCTCGGATGTCAACTTTTTGTGTGTGGCATTCAAAATGTGCGAGGCACAAATCAGCAGATCGCATTATCTGACAAAAGTAAGAAGCATTCGTCCTTTTCCGACAGGATGACTCGTTTACCTGAATAGATCGTGGCAAAAGATAATACAGAAAGAAAACAAAAACACAACGCCTCTCGAGGTGACTCTTGTGTACATAACACGCGCCATAATCAAGTAGGAATGGCAATCAGGAAAAATCATGTAGCCTTAACCCCAGGCGTAAAAAGTAAATTGCTTTCAACATTTGGTGTCCACAACGCTCTTATCAAACCAAACCAAACCAAACCAAAAAGAAAAACAAAAAATTGCAATTCCGTTTCTGACCTTGAGAATCGGAACCATAGTTGACATACCATCATTAAGACTAGCCGCCCGCCGCCTCATTGCCTCACATTGTGACACACATTTCGTGTTGGTGTTTTCGTTCCCCTCTCCTATTACTTTTGAGTTCAAAGTTCAAGTAAATTTTGCGGAACGTTTTCTGGGTTAACGTAATATCAAATGGGAATGCCACATTACGTTGGGCCTTCACTCGTTCGCATTTATGTTCACGTTCACCTCTTGCATTTTCGCTTTCCACAAATTTTGTTGTTGTTATTTTATATTTTTTTTTTGTTTTTTTTTTTTGAAAGATGCTCTATTGACTTGAGTGCGATTCTGCTGCTTCATTGCTGCAAATATTCTTGAAAGCACACACACACACACACAAACACACTCGAAGTCACACTCAGAAGAATGCCTCCCCTTGCTTGTTTCTTCCGTTCCATTGCGTCTTTTGTTTCCTCATTTTTTTGCATGCTCGTATTTATCTGACTGTGTATGTGTGTGTGTGTATGTGCATGTGAGCGGGTATTTCCACGAATTTAGTCGTGTTTACTTTTAACGTGTGACACCACGTGTTAACGTTGATTTCGGCTTTTCCCTTGATTCGTATACTTCGGCTTACTCTCATAGAGTTCAGATGAAAGCTCGTTTTTTCTTCTTTCTAATAGCGCGTGTGCTGCCACTTTTCTGGACACACCAAAAAACGATGACGTCAAAAAGCTTTTCTCATATCAAATGAAGGAGAAATTCATTTTTCCATTGGAAGTAATTTTTCCAAGATTTGTTTGCTGAATTTTATCGTTGAAAATTGACAACAGATGGCGTAGCTTAGATGATAAATACGTTGAAATTTATTTATTTTCCGTTAGAAAATATTTCTTTTCTTTGAGGCTATCTCAAGCTCTTTCAGATATGAAAAACTTCATATAAACGAACGCTTTAGAAATGAATCAGAAATTTTCTGTAGTTTTTTTTTATATGAAGTTTTTCATTTTTTCATTTCTGACAGAATTGGAGATAGCTCCTTAACAAAGTTTAAACAAAAATTTCTGCATGTCTATAGAAGATTACAGGGGCTCGGATTTTGTTGATTTTTATAAATTTAAAGCATACTTTATGGGGGAAAAAAATATTTTTTTTCTTACCAACATTTTGCGAATAAGTTAAGCGAAGTTGAACTAAAAATCGATTTGAATCTTAACTTTGTGTGAGTTGAATAAAATTTTTACTCCAAAAAGTATGCTTTAAATTTATAAAAGTCAACAAAATTGTGAGCCCTGAAGATAACCCTTATATCCTTTGCCAAAGCCAATTCAAATTCGACTCTTATTTCCACTAAAAAGACACAGAATTATTTGTTGGTGCCAAAAAATTAAAAAAATTAAAATATTGAATTTTTTTTATTACTTGTGAAATTTTTTTTTGATAATAGTATAAAAAAGCTAGTAAGAAAGCTAAAGTCGGTCAAGCGTGACGTGCCGTTGGGATGGAGATTCGACCATGTCTAAGTGGATTCAGTTTTGGATCCTCATCAAGAATATATAATATGTATTTGTCTATATATACGGAGCTCAGTTCTAGCTGTTACAAGATTCGCACAAAACTAATATAACCTGCTTACGCTGGGTATAAAAAATGATCAAGCCTCTGTGACATATTTGTGAAAATGAAAATTAAGGAAGGCAAATTCATAGTCTTTAGAATTTATTTTCTCCTCTGTGAGCAACTGAAGCTTATAATCTCAAGAACACTCAGATAACTTGAACAATATTACCTGTAGCTAATAGTAAAGGAGAACTTCAGGCATTGGATTCAATAAGCATGTTGTTATGTCAAGCCTTGGCAAAATTCAATACGTATGAAAATAATTCTCAAATTAAACTATTTTCCGTATATAAATCACATGGACCTGGGAGTATTAGGACGTAGACTGGAAGTTCAATTACTTTAGAGTTCAAAGAAGAAATTATCAACTTTCAAAGCACTCCTCCAGCTTTTATCCGTTTAAAAAAATTTAAATTCAATCTCACAACAAAGTCCTCTCATTCATACCACATTTTCGTATCTATTACTAAACTTTGTAAGCACTATAAAACTTTTATCGTTGAATTTAAGTAAGATAATCCTGCCTAAGAAATAATACTTCTATACACAGCCGAACAGCGTTTAGACATGTCCATACTTGACACCATTTAGCCCAGCCGTGGCGAGGCGAAGCGAGGTACTGTGGACAGCTATCGAACATCAACATAAATGCCACATTTTCATAATCGATGCCAAAACAATTTAAAATCCTTCAACCATAAGTAGGTATGCTCTCAGGCAGACAATCCTTGCTTCAGGAACAAGAGACATATTGAAATTTATATTATGAGCTCTCAAGTGGGCTGCGTTTGTTGCCGACTGGTTGCCGGTTGCTGGTAGCCGGTTGCTGGTCGCTGGTAGCTGCCAGCCTCAGACATCTGATGGGAAATTTCAACAAAATATTCAATGAATTTCAGTAGAAATCGTTGTGTTCTATGGTTTTCCATTAGATAACTTTTGTGGGACTTGGTGTGGCGGCGACGTAGCGTGCCTGAATTCGATGTGGTGTGGCGTGGTGTGGCGTGGTGTGGCATGGCATGGCTTGGCATGTGACTGTGGAGAATCCGTTTAGTCGAAAGACGTTGATAATCATGATGTCAATGTTGTTGCTGAGAATTTCGAACTCGAGTGATTATTACAGCATTACAGATGCTGACATTTATATGGATACTTGGTCATCGGTTGTTTATGTGAATTACAGTTAAAGACCGACTATAATATGCTTACGGTACGGTACGGCACGGCACGGTACGGTACGGCACAGAACGATACAAAACTGTTTGGTTTGTTTGAATGTTTGTGAGTCGGGTAAATAAAATGCGAACGACGAGGTGGGATTGTATGCCTTTAGCATTTCTAATGGATTTCATAAAATATGAAAAGAGGACTTCTAGGATTGATTTTGATATGATATAGCGT
>CM035806.1:19947570-20112570 GCA_020466095.1 Chlorops oryzae | reverse complement strand
GGAATTCAGTTTGTTTTTATACCTTGCGCACGAAACACACATTCTACATTGAAACGGATATTTCATTTAAGAAGACACACACACACTCTTCAATTTCAAATAAAATATTTTCACAGTGCATTAATATGGCGTCTATATGTGTTTTCAAAATCGGTCTAATTATCAAAATTTAATAAACATTCAATAATTATAATAACAATAAGAATCATAATAATAATATTAATAATTCTAATAATAATAATAATAATTATAATTATAATTATAATAATAATCATAATAATAATCATAATAATAAACATAATCATAATAATAATATTCTCTCCCCCAAAAATTGTAAAGAAAGTTAACGTAAGCTGGTTTTTCTGATTGAAATTTGAATTGGCTGAAACTTGAAATTCGTGCGACGCGTCGTTTTCTTGGCCACTCAACGCGCCGGCGTAAATTTGTATTTATCCTCTGTGTAATTGTGCGTAATGACGATTTAATATTCGCTGTCATAGACTATTTGGTTTATAATTATTATTATTTTCTTATTTTTTCATATAAATTTTCCACTTAATACATCCTGAAGAAGGAAACGAAATAAATGTTGCTCCAAACAGTTTTTGATGAATTATATATTCTATACACTCCAAGATGAAAGAGCCAAATCCATTGATTTCGAGGATGAAAGTCCATTCATTTTTGTTTTCAGACAAAAAAAATCTATAACTTTTAGGTGAAATAGGTTAATTGAAAGAAATTTAATAAAACGAAACAAAAACATAAATATATTTAATTATGAATATTGAAAAGTCCTAGGCATCCGGATCAAAAACGAGAATAACTTCGCTTCAGTTTTCCTGCGGCGAAATGATTTCGACCAAATTTGTTTGTTTCGATTTTTTTTTTATATTTGTTTTTCTTTAGATCGTTTTCTTTTCAATTTTTAAATGCTCCTATTTGTTGAGGGCACATTCGCCTCCTTTGAAGTCATATAAATATTAATTTTAGGTACTATAAATACTGAAAATAGTCCTTGTTGTAAAGTTAAACGTTAATTTTCTTTGCTCTTAATGTTTTGAGTGCCTACGTCAATAGACACGTTGGTAAAATTGACGGAATCAGGATATGATAAACTAAATAAAAAAAAAAACCAAAAATAGAATAAGGGAGCATTTACACATTTGACAATTTTGTCAAAATCTATGTCAAAACAGTCTTCAAAAAGTATACACCAAGGTGTATTTAATAAGGTGATAGCAGCTCTACAGCAAATACAACTCCACAAAAACAACAGGGAGGTTTTTGTTGTGCCGAGTACGTCCAATACAGAAATTTTAATATCAACTAATGAATACAAAAACAAATTGGGAAAAAAATAAAATTTGTGACATTTAAATGGAAAAATAATAAAATAAGAAGAAGACAGATGTGCTACTGCTACCACCTTATTAAATACACCTTGGTATACACGTAAGAATTTTTGACATAAAAATCGTTTTTTGAATCGAAAAATCATTTTAAATTTTGAAGTCAAATTTTTTTTGATGTCAAACGTCAAAAGTGTAAATGGGCCCTAATAGGTTTTTCTTAAAATGGAAATCTATTCATCTTCCTCCTTCCAGATTGAAATTGAAGTAGTAACCCTTCGAGTTCATGACATATCAAGAACCATTTTTAGAACATATGCAAACTCATTTAAAAGACCTCAAAACTCTTCAAAAAAACGAATAAAAAAATATTTAAAAAAAAAAACGAAAATCCCAAATTGATATTAATTATTGTCCATAGGAAGTGAATTATCCTCTTCGAATTTTCGTTGTCACGTTATTTGTTAGAATCATTAAGTCAAAATAAATCATTAAAATAGTTTAAGCTTCTTTCATTTATCAAAATTCTGAAGCAGAAACACCCATTCCAATATCCCAACAACCATGCACTTTCGAAAGGTTAATCCTTAAGGTCTTTTCGGAGGAGCATAGAAAATATATATATTTTTTACATACATATGTTCGTATGTATATAGATATGATCTCGTGTTGAAACGATGTTTTGATAATAAATTAACCGAATAAACGAACGAAAGTTTCTCAGTAGTAAATAAAGTTATATTTCTCCAATGGACTGGCAGCTAACTTCCTTTCCATTCCATCGGTTGAAAATGTGCAATGAACCTCGTACAATTTTCCCGACCCCATTGTGTTCTTGTTCGTACAGTAAACGTGTGTAATTAAGTGTAAACAGCCACCAACGATCTGACAATAACGAAGCACTGTGTGCACCATCCAAGTGTAAGTGCAGCAAAACGTGAAAATCACGACTGTAAAAAAATCAACAAAACACACAAAACAAAAAAAAAATTGTAGAACAAAATATGAGAGAAAAGGAAATAGATGAGTTATCGCAAAACATATAAAATAACAGAAATCCAGCAAAGTGACATAAAGCTAGCGCAAAAAGCAACGAAAAGAAAAGAACAGGAAGAAACAAAAACCAAGACGAAAGGACGTCGATACACATTTGGACGATGGGGTTGGGTTTGGAAAGGAAACTGTCCCACGAGCTTCATTGTGCATGAAATGAGTTCCTTCTGCAGAGACTGCTGAGGATAATATTTTTTTTTTTTTTTTAATAATTTTATTTATTTATTTTTTGATTTTGGTTTGCTTTTATCTGGCCGCGCTCGAATTTCAAGACCATACAATGATCGAAAAACAAACTTACGCTTTCATTGAGTATCCTTCTTCTTCCTTCACTTTATGTGGTTCGGTTCAGAATCGCTTCAGTTCAAATTATCACTTGTCCTAGAGGAACAGAAGCAGACCACATTATAATTCCTCGTTTGCTTGGCAAATAAAAGAACAAAATAAAAAAAATAAATCAAATAAAAACCATAAAAAACACAGACATACACACAAAACGCCTTAGCTCGATACAACGTTTCCGGCAATCACCTCAATCACCTGTTTGCGTCCTTTTAGCGATTCCCTTCAGTTTGTACAACAGATACAAACAATCGAGCAATTGGTTTCCGGTTCAACACTCATACGACACCAAGATCCCGCTGGATTATTCGCCGTCCTCGCTCATACATACATACCTCTAAGCTGGTAAGCCCTACTTTTGCTGTACATTTTTTCCCTTTTTCTTCCACATTTTTTTATTTTTATTTTTTGGTTTTTGTCTTCAGCCGCTCCAAACTACGAGTATCCTGCTCAAGTATACTCAAGCAAAATGAATCCAAATTCGAGCTGCCTGAAAGTGATGCCAAGCGGGGGGCATACTTTCGCTCTTAGAAAACGAGTATGGCTAGAAATAACTAGAAGCAAAAGAATGAATAAAAAAAAATTAAACAATGAATTCCTCCGCGTAGGTCTAATTTAGTTTCATTTTCTTCATGGTATTCGTGATTTACGATATCATTTGATTCTTTCGATGATCCTATGACCTTTTTATTTTTTTTTTGCTTTATTTTCGATATGAAAAGGGAAAGACTTTTCGAACTTGCTTTGACATTGAAAATGTTTTTTAACAAGAGAAATCAAAGGACAAGAAAAGCTAGGTGTATACAGTCAAGCTTCTTTAAGAAAATTTCCGACATCGAGTTAAATTCGAGCCTCCGCCACATGATTCCATTCGTGTTAAAGAAAATTTGAGCTATAGAAGTTTGACTGTAAGAGAATACTTTTCAATGAAATGAAAAGGTTCGAGAAAAGTTGTGGGATAGATAATTTAGTAGGTGTTGCTCTATTCGACTTCAATGAACTGTGTCTCTTATGGAGGCTTTAAATATTTTTGTTTTTGTTTTTTGGTTTCGAAAAATTGTGTGCGAACGACCGCATTCGTTTGGAAGTTATTCGAAAAGGAATGGATGTCCTGAAATTAATTGAGCATTCATATTTCCTTTCCGATTAATTTGCTTTACACGATTTCATTGGGACTGTGAAATTATATAAGTGACTAATTAATTAATTGATTAAATGGGCGAAGGGAGAACTAAAGAGTGGATAAAGTCGAAGATATATTACACAAAAAAAAAAAAAATAATAATTAAATAAATAAATAAAAAATAAAAACAAGTAAGGGTGTTATAGTCAGGCGAGCCTGACAATAGAATAACCGACACAGACACATATGTATGTTCAAATAATTTTTAATATCAAGAAGTGTTTAAGGCCATAAGGGTCCCCATATACCGACTTTTGTTAAATTTCTTTATGAAAACAGCCCCTTTGCCACGCCCACTTTCCCAATTTTTTTGAATTCTAATCGAAGGCTTAGATATACGCTCTAATCCTAAGTTTTATTGAAATATTTCAAAAAAATCCGATTTTGGGGCACTTTTGAGATTTTTGTGACAGACCCTAGTACCCTTAAAATGGACCGCCCAAAAAAAATTTGGGGCGAATGTTGTGCTCACGTACGAGGCATAAGTGCCAACTTTCGTTCAAGTCCCAATTTGAATCTCGGAGTAGGAGAGAAATTCGAAGAACGCCCTTCTCGTCACGCCCACTTTCCTGGTTTTTTAATTCAATTGCCTATATAAACATGTTTCAAATATCAAATTCATCAATATTGTTGAAAAAACAGGTTTTAAAGCGTTTTTGTGATTTTCGTAACAGACCCTAGTGCTGTGGCGTTACCCTAAAAATGGTTCGATCAGTGTTACTCAATTTCCAGAGCACGCAATACCAAATTTTGTCGAGTATAGCTCAACTCCTTCGATAAGATAACTGTATTCTAACAGACGGACGGACAAAAGACAGAGAACAACGAAGATCAGACAACAGAATGTATCGACTTTTACTTATTTGACAGACTATGTTTACAGACGCACAGACGGACATGGCTAAATCGAATCTCCTGGTGACGCTGATCATTTCTAATATATTTAAATGGTCTATCTCGACTGGTTCTGGGTGTTCACACAACCACACAAACGCAATATACCCTCGACACAGAGTGTGTCGGGTATAAAAATTTTGAATTGTGCCGATTTAATGGAAAGGTTACATATTATGTAAATGGAAAAAAATTTCATTTCAAATAGAATTCCTTTCCTCAGAACTTCAGTAAAGTGCACGCAATTAGCAGCTGGAAAATTTTAATTTTCGCAAATTGCAAAATGCAACAAAAACTAACAATAATTTTGAACAATCTGTTTTTTATTTCTTTTTCTTTTTATTTATTTTTTTATTTATTGTTTTTTTGGTGTCATTTCAACCGCCCACCGTACAAATATGTACTTATATTTTTTCCATCTCTGGTCACACAAACAACGCACGACTCCCATGGTTCTGACGGTGCACAGTGGTTTGGCTTCATACATTCCTTGACAAAAATTGGAAAGAGTACTTCTAGAACAATGGAACTTGGCATCGAGCTTTGTTTTAATGTAATGAAAACCTGAAATAGACTATAGAGTTTTTTAAGTAGAGAAAAGAGTGTAGAGTGTAGAGAATCTACCATTCCTCTGTACACTGAACACCATCTCTACGATTCTACAGCTCTACGTAGAGCTGACGTCGACATATTCTATGTATATATTCCATGACAGTTTACACTGCGGAAGAATGTCGTCTCTATGACTCTACAGTAGAGAAAATTACATTTGCAGTGCATAAAGTCGTGGAGCACATAGTAGAGCTCTTCTCGAAATATGTATATCGACAACTGGCGAATCGTAGAGACGGGGCACAGTGTAACGAAGAGGGAAAAAAAGGAAAAAATCGAAGTACGAGATTTGAAATATTTTTGATGCAGATTTGTTACATATACTATAATTAACGAAGAACTCAAATGGTTTTGGAAAATAATAATTAATGTGGTTACAAGGCATAGTCATAGTATTTTTTTTATATTTTATTTTTCCACATCTTAAAAGAAGAACTTTTTTGAACCAAGAAAAAACCCAAATATGTGGGTTTGCCAACACCGGAAACACTAAGCACAGTTGATTCTGGTTCTAATTTTTTTTTTTTATATATTATTCCTTGATAAAATACCTTTCAGAAAAGGTATGTCTCAATATGCGGTTCGATGCGCATCAATCCGTTTTCGCCATTATTCCACCATGCCTAAACAACATTTGGTGAGACAAAATTGTTTTAGGTTGTATCGAGAGTGGGCGGTAGGCATGGCCGATATTGATAAAATTATCCAGAGGTCCGTAATGAACCACTGTACTAAATTTCAACCATTTTCGATGCATGCATGCCATTTGGTAAGAAAAAAACTTTTTGGGTTGTATGGGGAGTGGGCGGTGGGCGTGTCCGATTTTGATGAAGCTTTGGTTTTTTTTTTCTAAATTGGGTCAAAACCATACCCGATGCCAAGTTTCATTATTGCACTCCTTCTATTTTTGTCCCTAAAATGTATGGGATCGTTACACTGTGCGGCCACGCCCACATTTCATCCATGTATAAATCTTATATTTCACTAAAAAAAAAACCTTTTTGGTGTTAAAAGTGAGTTTCTTTTCATGAAAATCTTAGTCAATTATCGTCCTATTCTCTTTAATCGACTTCCTGCGTGCTTTCTCCAGTAAAACTATTCCCTTTAAAAATAGTTTTTTTTTTAATTTTTTATCTCGACAACGTTCTACAAAACCGCATCATGAATTTTTTGAAATCAATTATTCGAAAAATGTATTTTTTATCACCAAAAAACCACTGTGCGGCGTTAAGGTAAAGTTGCCTTTAATGCAATTGTTCACGAAATCTGTCTCTTCTTTATAAAATATGCCACATTGTGTTGCAGCTTCGGTTGATAATGAAAATTGAACTCTCACATTTATTATGCCAGAGATGATTAATTTTTTGGCAGTTTTGCAAATTTCGAACAGATTTTCAACTTTACTTAACTGAACTTAATGAAACCAGCCGGTTCGATCTGTTGTGTTCAATTCTAGTGGGAGAAATTATTGAAAATTAAAATTGACTCAGGAATATAAGAGAAAAGCTTTAAATTTTTACTTTTCTCGAAAGTAAGCAATCAATGCAGGGGGTTAAATCAATTGTAAATATGTATGTGAGTAATGTAATGGATAGCTATGGTGGGATCGTTAACATTATTTTCGCCCATCAGTCACGAGTATCCTTGAAATCAGTCTGCCGATTCAATGCGACAATCGTGCCTTCCATTGGGGGAGATTCCCGCTATATGAGCTTGTTATTCGAGGCCCTTTAGGTTATTGGTAGAGAAAAGGGACAAAACTGTTAAAACATTTGACCTCCTGTGTGAAAGTCAGTAGATATCGCTCTCTCACGCTGCCAATTCTATGACTAGACTATTTCTATTCTATATATTTATATATATATTCTATATACTAGTGTATTCAATAATGTATGAAATTAAGAAAGAAAAAAACTTCATTGGATATTTTATTTCATTTTATCGAACACGTCAATTGTTGAAAGCCAAGCCTAGATATAAGGTTTTTGCCATTGCCCAAGTATCCAGAAACTGACACAAATATCTTAAGTAAAGAGCGACGACAAGATTTACTTCTTCGAAAACACAAAATATGTACCTTCTGCATTTTCCCTTGTCTGACCTTGTTGGATGAGTTCCACGATCCATTAATGTCGGCCGCATAAAAGTCAGCTCGTGTGCGTGTTTCGTATCCTTATTTATTTCCCAAACAGCCGGAGCCATCGAAATTGAAAACAGTTCCTTTAACGTACCATCACATTTTAGTGCACTGACAAACAACACTCAAACGTAAACATAAAAAAAAACCCCACCCAAACCCACGCACACACGTACACCTTTTGACGGACGACATTCAGGCGGGAAAACAAGAAACGCTTTTTCCCCTTTACAAGAAAAGTCTCAATTGCAGCGTGTAATCAAAATCGAATAAAATACCTGTCCAAGCAATTAACGATGCTCGGAATTTTTCGCTTGTCTTATGCATGAAATGTTTCGATTGAAAGTCCTTCGACCAAACAGTGAAACCATGAATTTGCTGCCTCAAATGATCGTTTTCCATGCTAAATTAATTTTGCAAATTATTGTGAAAAGTTCATTAAACGCTTCTGGTTTTCATATTTCACTCCCGTCCAGAAACGTTCAATGAGCGCAAAAGTACATATGTACATATTTACAAATGACAACAGAATCAGCAACAAAAACAGCAATAACAACAATAACAGACAACACTTCCGAGTGTGCTGACAATAAATCTCTGCGATTTGCGAAAAAAAAAAACCTAAAAGAGTTGAACAAAAATTTTATTTATAACACACCGGTTATTTGTATGAAAGCATACATATCGCTCCTCCAAGTGGAAGTTACTATGCACATCACCTTTAATGGTCGCCGTATCTTAAGCATTCATTTATGTATGTGGAGAATCCACCCAAACAAGTTGTCATGCTTCTATGGTTATCTTAATTGATTAATAATAAATGTTTCGTATGATAGCAGGTGCCCATATTGTGAGGTTTTCAGGTTGGGTACGTTGGACTGACACTTTGATCATCGAGCATACACATATGACCACCACGAAAAGGTAGTTGTTATATGTGGTTGTGGCTGTGGCTGTGACTGTTCTTGCATCAGTGACTACCCTGCTGTAATGAGCCGGTTAATTTCCTAAGAAGGACTGGCCTTTGACCGGTCCAAATCCTACCGGTTATATGATGGTAGTTTGCTCCATCGAATTCGGCTAACCGGCGGTCGGGTAGTCTGTAAATGACATTTTCATCAACTTAGGATATATATAAGAAAATAGGTTTTTTATTTCCCTTATTTGACTATCCTAAAACCAGAAAAAAAGTACGACAATTGAGCAAAAAAAAAAAAAAAAACAGCCGTTTTGCGGACTATTCCCTCGCCAATGACAGGCTCATGTTAAAAAGGTCAGTTGAATACATTAGAAGTATGGAGGAATTATGGGGGGACTAGACATGAAGGTCTGACCGAAGGCTACACTTGGATCAGTCCATATTACTGTATGATCCCATAAAGTCATACAGATGGCCCTCGGGACTCCGACAACCGTTTTGCAGGGCAGTGTCGAATTTGTCGGATTATCTATAGAGTACTGCCTTAGACCCCCCATACATAGTCCGAAATTTCTTTCAAAAGAATATCTTCCCTGCAGAAAATCGAATTAGTGCAGAATTACTCCTCGACTAATCCCCAAATCAACAGTACTACTCGCTCAAAATTTCCCCGCTAAAGCATTGAACTGTCAACTTTAACACGGAAGTGTCCTTCGAAATCGACACTGGCGTTTGAACAAGCCACGAACTTATTACTTATTAATGTTTGAGCAAAAATGACCTGTAGACGCCTCGTTGATCATGTAACTAGTTAGGTTCTCCTGTCCGTGTCTCCTCCACTCGTGTACTAGATATTTTTCTTATACTAGAGAACTACACGCCAGGGTCCCAAATAACCCCAGTCTTCCTACAAGATTGTATTCCGAAACTGTTCTTCTGATTGTGACTGTTCCTGTGACTGCATCTGTTCCTGTATCTGTGACCATCACTGTTGCAGTGACTTCCAGTATGACTGTATTGTTTCTGTGACTATTAAATTCACTGCGTCTATAAATTTTGCTGTGATTGCAAATGAAGCCTGCTGCTAAAATAAAGAAATACCTGGAAGCCAGCAAGGTGACAACGCAGTAAAACTCTTTGTCATTTCAGGCAAACAAGGGCGTAATCCAGGCTTTGATGCACCCTATTTTTTTTTTGTTCGAAATTCAGGTAGATTTAGAGATATGGCTAGATTTTCCAATTTATTTCGTCCTACTTCATTGAATAATTTGCCTAAAATTTTATTCTTAGAATACAGAATTGGTTCCTTAGAAAATATCCTTGTAAGATTCACTTTTTCTTCAATTAAAAATTTCTTCCAAGACCCATCTCGTTGGCTTTCCGAGAATATTTGTATCCTTTGATGTCTACAGAATTCCACAGAATTTATCTTAAATATTATGAATGCATCCTGCAGAGCCCACTACCTACCACCATTTCATGTCCTAATGTCCATTCGTCTTGAACTCTAGAAAGGAAAAAAGAAAGAAAAAAAAAAATAAATGAAAACATATTTCGAAAAAGTTCCTCTTCAGATAGGAAAGAAACACATTCGCAAACAAATCAAGAGAAGTAATTGAAATTCGAGTCGCACGAAATTTAATCTGATTCGAGAAGAAAAAACCGTTTTCCCAGTAATTTATTGAAAGAGAAAGAAAACTAATTCTGTTTTATCTCAGGCCTACATTTCTTTTCCCGTATGCTGCTGCTCTAATGTGATTGCCCCTCGGACGTTTTCAAATCATATTTGAACTTAAAGGAATTGATATGGATTCCTTCCGCATCCCTAATAATGCAATTGAGCTAAATTCAACAATTACTATAATATACCAATGTCCAGCGAGACTTGTTATCCAAATCAATGTTCGATTCTTATGCGAAAAAGTTCGCTTGATTTGGGTGGAACAAATTCAATTTGCCAATAGAGGACGAGAGCGATTTCAAAACATACCTATGACTTTTTATAATTGTTAGCTTTTTCCATATACGAAGACAGTACATATTTCTCTTGCATTAAGACTCCATGTTCGATTAAAATCAATTCGGCCCTGTGTTTTGGAAAAAGGCACAACTACTCAAGTGGTTGGTCCTTAAAATATGTTTATCACTTTTCCAAAAAAAAAAAAAAAAAAAAAATTAAAGAAAAACAATAAAAAAAATAAAAAACGTAAAAAACTATTTCGAAATGAAAACAAGTAAGGGTGTTATAGTCAGGCGAGCCTGACAATAAAATACCCGACACAGACACACATCTTCAAATAATTTCTAATATCAAGAGGTGTTTAATACCATAAGGGGCCCCATATACCGACTTTTGATAGATTTCTTTATGAAAACTGTCCTTTTGCCACGCCCACTTTTCCAATTTTTTTTTCTCTAATCGGAGGCCTTAATATACGCTAAAATTCTAAGTTTCAGTGGAATATCTCAAAAAATCCGTATTTGGGGCAGTTTTGAGATTTTTGTGACAGACCCTAGTACTGGAGGTATCCTTAATAATGGACCTATCAAAAAAATTTTGGAGAGGATATTTTTGGCTACAAAGGAAGCATAACTGCCCAATTTCGTTGAATTCCCATTTGAATTTCGGGTGTAGGAGGCCATTTTCGACAAACGCCCTTCGGCCACGTCCACTTTTCCAATTTTTTGAAATTGAATAACTTGACTTCAAATATGTTCAACTATCAAATTTCATCAAAATGTCTTGAAAAACTTCGATTTTAAAGCAGTTTTTGTGATTTTCGTAACAGACCTTAGTACTGGAGGTACCCCTAAAAATGGTCCGATCGGGTCCATTCTCGAACTTGTTCTTACTCATGTCCCCGTGAGCACCAAATTTTGTCGAGATAGCTCAACTCCTTCGATAAGAAAACTGTATACAAACAGACGGACAGACAGACAGACGGACATGGCTAAATCGAATCTCCTGGTGACGCTGATCATTTCTATATATATTTTGTATGGTCTATCTCGACTGGTTCTGGGTGTTACACACAACCACACAAACGCAATATACCCTCGACACAGAGTGTGTCGGGTATAAATAGAAGATCTTTGAGCGTGAGGTATTTCTCTTTTGAAGAGGATATGTTCTGTTACGAAATGTTGCCACTTTAGGGGAATCTCCCCTAATTCAGAAGACATTTATGATCTTTAGTGTAGTCTTAGGACAGAAAAATGCTCAGGGAAATTTGTGTGGGACCTTATGGGGTCAAGTTTTTGTTTTTAGAAGATTTCAAAATTTAATTTTAGGAAATTTTGGCCTTGTTTTGAGACACCCAGGGGAATATTCCCATAAAAATAAAACTGCCAATAATGAGCGAAATGCTCATTCGTCCGATTACACTGTCAAACAAAAAAAAAGCAACTGAATATTTGTGCAATTTTCCTGTAGATCTCGGCCTCCTAAGCAAGAAAAAAAATTTTTTTAATTTTTTTATGGAAGAGTTTTTGAGAAAAAATTTTTTGAAATTTTTTTCAGTGCATTTCGTAGGTGCACTTGCTATTTCAACCATATCTCGGGCCCCGATCTACCGATTTTAATAAATATATTTTCCAAATATAGATAATTAAGCTCCCTACAACTTTTAGAAACAAAGTTTTTGATTTGCATGAGTAGTTTTAGTGCTAGAGGTGCAATTATACAAGAAAATTGTGTTTTTTTCAAAAAAATCAGGGTAAATTTTTCATATAAAAATTTGTAAAAAATAGAAATCGAAGTGGAAAACCCATTTTCAAATTTTTTGCGTATAGCTAAGTATTTCTTCTAAAAAATAAGCCCCGTTTGGCTAAAAGCGGTGAAAAATTTACGGAGCTATGATTTTTTTGCCAAAACACTAAAAAATCGATATTTCACAATTTTTGCTTTGTTCACAAAACTTGTTCATATGAGCCGAAATTATTTTATGAAGGTGCAATTGAGTAAATTTTCACATATATAAATGCATAAATGCTGCCTCTTTATTGATTAAAAATGAATGTCGTTTTGCCCTGCCTTTTAGAATATTGTGGTGGATTTGTTTACCTGCCGGTCTCAATGACCTGTACCAGATAAAAAAGGGTGCAGTGCTTTCCCTTAGTGGAAAAAAATATAAGGTATCATGAATACGTTTTGTGCGTTAACGTCAGTTTTTATACTAAACGTGTTTCTTTACTTTCAATTTTGCCTAATGAATTGAGCGTAGTATAAAATACCTGAGGTTTTGCATACTTTACATACATACTTACATACAGTATAGAAAATTTATGGCAATATATAAAAGGGTAACACTTATGCGTTTAGATTAGTAGTCTTGAACTAAATTTTGAACAACGTACATCAATTGAAAATAAAACAAATTTTAAAATATAAAAAAATGAGTAAAAGAACTCGTGTATTCATGTGCAAAAACAATCCGGACGATTTTTGCAATATTTGTGGATTATATATGTTAAAAAATAAAGGATTAGCGTTTACTGAAGCACTGCAAAAGCACTATTTCCATTACTTCGGTGTTTTGCCAACTCTCAATGAGCCGTGGACGCCTAAAAGAATATGTGACCTATGTCATAGAAAGTTATCAAAATGGGCTTCTGGAGAACGGTAAGAATTAAAATTTAATACGCTATAAAAAAAACTAACTATTTGCATTCTAGCTGTTACATGGATTTTGACACGGCAATGGAATGGAGTGAGCCCTTTTGTCACTCGGTGGACTGCTATTTTTGCCTTAGTGCAAGAAGTGGATTTGGGAAACATTTAAAATGGGAATACGCGAAAGTTGATTCGGTAAAATTTCCTCTACCTCATTCAAGTGATGTGCCTTATCCAGAATGCCCTGGCTCAGCACCCAAAATAGAAGGATCATCAGAGGAAATGCTGGGGTCTAGTGGAAGTCAGTTTGAAACAAGTTTAACGCAACGAATACTCTCACAGGCCGAATTAAATGACTGGATTCGTGATTTTGGTTTTTCAAAGGGTAAAGCTGAACTTTTTGCATCTAGAATGAAAGAACGCGGATTTGTGGCTCCTGATGTCAAAACAAGCATTTACAGAAATCGGCACTTGCAATACGGAAAATTTTACGCAAAAGTAGACGATATCTGTTTCTGCAGCAATATTTTAGGCCTATTCGAAGAGCTCAATGAAGTCTACAATCCCGGAGAGTGGCGTTTATTTATCGATAGCAACAAAGAGAGCTTAAAAGCTGTCCTCCTACACAATGGCAACCAAAAACCGTCTCTTCCTGTCGCATATGCATCGCATTCTAAAGAAACCTACGAAACAATGAAAACGCTTTTGGATCATATTGAATATGACAAGCATAGATGGAAAATATGCGCTGATCTCAAGGTAGTGGCAATTCTGTGCGGGCTTCAAGGAGGATATACAAAATATTGTTGTTTTTTGTGCAAGTGGGATAGTCGCGCTGACCACTTACACTATTTTAAAAAAGATTGGCCTTTGCGAACCAACATTATAGTTGGTGCAGACAATATTCAACGCACTGCTCTCGTTGATAAAAATAATATTATATTACCGCCACTGCATATAAAATTAGGACTTGCTAAGAACTTTATAAAAAAATTGGCAAAAGATGGAACACAGGAAGCTTTTGCCCGCTTAAAGGCGATCTTTTCCTACCTTTCACACGCAAAACTCAAGGAAGGAGTTCTAAATGGTCCAGAAATACGTAAACTTTTGCAAGACGACGAGTTCTCAAGCCTTTTGTCCCCAGTCGAAGCAGCAGCGTGGAGCTCATTCAAACTTGTTATACACAATTTTTTGGGCAACCACAAAAGTCCAGATTACAAGCAAATAGTAAATAACCTACTAAAGAATTATAAGAAAGCCGAAGTACACATGTCGTTGAAGATCCACTTTCTCGATTCGCACTTGGATTTTTTCCCTGAAAACTTAGGAGACGTAAGCGATGAGCATGGCGAACGTTTTCATCAGCAATTAAAGGATATTGAAAATCGCTATAGCGGCCTTTTCGACACGGCAATGATGGGTGATTACGTGTGGTCCCTTGTGCGTGAAAATGATGGTAGTAAATATAAAAGACAAAGCGGAAGCAAGAACTTTTTTCAAATTGTATAAAAATAATTTTGGAAATAAATTTTTATTTCTTTAACACTTTTGCATTAGAGCTTATTTCACAAATGTTTTACAGGAGTTGTACCAATTTGGTAGTTCATGTTGTCTTAAAGTGGGCTGCATCACAGCGGCCCCGGTGTATGTATGTAAGTATGTAAGTATGTATGTAAAGTATGCAAAACCTCAGGTATTTTATACTACGCTCAATTCATTAGGCAAAATTGAAAGTAAAGAAACACGTTTAGTATAAAAACTGACGTTAACGCACAAAACGTATTCATGATACCTTATATTTTTTTCCACTAAGGGAAAGCACTGCACCCTTTTTTATCTGGTACAGGTCATTGAGACCGGCAGGTAAACAAATCCACCACAATATTCTAAAAGGCAGGGCAAAACGACATTCATTTTTAATCAATAAAGAGGCAGCATTTATGCATTTATATATGTGAAAATTTACTCAATTGCACCTTCATAAAATAATTTCGGCTCATATGAACAAGTTTTGTGAACAAAGCAAAAATTGTGAAATATCGATTTTTTAGTGTTTTGGCAAAAAAATCATAGCTCCGTAAATTTTTCACCGCTTTTAGCCAAACGGGGCTTATTTTTTAGAAGAAATACTTAGCTATACGCAAAAAATTTGAAAATGGGTTTTCCACTTCGATTTCTATTTTTTACAAATTTTTATATGAAAAATTTACCCTGATTTTTTTGAAAAAAACACAATTTTCTTGTATAATTGCACCTCTAGCACTAAAACTACTCATGCAAATCAAAAACTTTGTTTCTAAAAGTTGTAGGGAGCTTAATTATCTATATTTGGAAAATATATTTATTAAAATCGGTAGATCGGGGCCCGAGATATGCTTGAAATAGCAAGTGCACCTACGAAATGCACTGAAAAAAATTTCAAAAAATTTTTTCTCAAAAACTCTTCCATAAAAAAATTAAAAAAATTTTTTTTCTTGCTTAGGAGGCCGAGATCTACAGGAAAATTGCACAAATATTCAGTTGCTTTTTATAAATTCCAAATTTGTTAAGCAGTGTTATTTAGTAGTTTTTGTTTCTGTGGTCAAATCTTTGTCCCAAATAAATCATCTTCTCAATTTGAGAAAGAACAGACAATTATAAGTTCTTGCCCGGATACATGCGACACGTTTTTTTTTATCGAATTCTTATGCACTTATACGTTCCTTGCATTAATCCGTAGGGGAGTAGAGGCATAGTCGAACCGTAGTATTTTCTATCGTTATCTGAAATCTGATTTTAACGAAACTTCTGCCATCGCATTTTCTAGCTTCATCTCATTATACCCGACACACTCTGTGTCGAGGGTATATTGCGTTTGTGTGGTTGTGTGTAACACCCAGAACCAGTCGAGATAGACCATACAAAATGTATACAGAAATGACCAGCGTCACCAGGAGATTCGATTTAGACTTGTCCGTCCGTCTGTCTGTCCGTCCGTCTGTCTGTATACAGTTATCTTATCGAAGGAGTTGAGCTATCTTGACAAAATTTGGTATGCGTGCTCACGGCGACATGAGTAAGAGCAAGTTCGAGAATGGACCCGATCGGACCATTTTTAAGGGTACCTCCAGTACTAGGGTCTGTCACAAAAATCCCAAAACTGCCTCAAAATCTGACTTTTTCGAAATATTTCAATGAAACTTAGAATTTGACCGTATATTGAAGCTTTCGATTAGAATTGCAAAAACATAGATAAGTGGGCGTGGAAAAGGGGTGGTTTTCATTAAGAGATTTAACAAAAGTCGGTATATAGGGCCCCTAATGGCCTTAAAAACCTCTTGATTATTCTTTCTTAGTGGTCCTGTTTTTGGGCGTGGCTCAAAAATTATTTGAACATGTGTGTATGTGTCGGGTATTTTATTGTCAGGCTCGCCTGACTATAACACCCTTACTTGTTTCCATTTTGCGGTATAGACCACAATAACTTACGATTGACTAGTTATAGGTAATTTTTCAATTCTAGCGTTCCTATCACATGAGCAACTGCGACTCCGAATGAACAACAACGATTTTTATCTCCATGTTTTTTATGTTTCTTCATTACGAAATTTTGATGATAGTTTAACCTTCATTTACAAATATTCAAAAATTTCAATTTTCGGGTAAGTTTTGAGTCAAAAAACCAAATCGTGGTTCGACATTCACTGTTCTCCCCCCATATATTTTCATTAGAAGGTAACAGAAGGCTTCAAAGCACTTTGCATTTATTCGTGTCGCATTCATCCGCGGCTTACCGACGATAAAATCCTAATTCCAAAATAAGTTTTAATCTTCGGAGAATATTCACCGAAAAAAAAAATAAATAAATGGGCGTAGCAAAAAAAACTGTTCAGCGCTGCAAAACTTTCGTAGAGAGGGACTTTGACTTTAATTTTTTTCGCATTACTTTGCGGAATTAAGTTCTGCTTGCGGTAATGTGGCTTTTCTTTTCTAAATGAGAGCAAAATAGTAACCACAAAATTTACATAAGCTCGTGCGCCAAATTTACTAACATGCATTATAACTGGGCACCTAAGCCCTTTGAAATTAATTTTAATTAGTAGAATGCGTAAAAAGTAACCATTTGAAAAACTGGATAAAAGCTACAAACCTACGCTCCTGTCGTGCAACTACATATCAAACCGCTGCTGAATTAGACATGAATATGCATGTTGTCAACGGGACATGAATGTGTTTCGCTGTCCTGACATTTAGTTCATTTTTTTTAAACTTACTTTTAATTTTTAATTTTTTATTTTTTTATTTTTTATTTATTTTTTTGTAAAGCCAGAAAATGTGAAACGAAAAGTTCATTTGACATTTGAGTGGAGATAATTTTTTTCCCCGATTATAACGTTATTTAAAATGCATTTTAAAAATTTCAATTGACAGAATTTCCTCAAATGTTTTTTTCATTAACGATGAACTTTTAGTTTTCAGCTGAACAAGTTCCGCTGCAGTAATGTCAATTTATTCTTTTCCAATGCATATAACTAGGAAAATAGAAAATATTTTAATTACACACCCAAAAGTATGCAAACGAATTTTCAAAATAATTCCGATTGTGCGAAATCGATTGATTCTTGCAGGTATTAAACTCAACATGAGCAAATATTTTGGTATCCGTACCCATGCAAAGAATTTCGCAGCTTTCCAATTGTAGTTCTCCTCTGCTCAACCGAAGAGCTGCTTGAAGGTGGGATCACAATTCTCTTTCTCAGCGAGGCATGGCTTAATTTCACGATGAGAATAATTAAATCGAATCAAAAGAGAAAAAAACTGTATTTACAAATTTGAAAGAATGGCCCGCTCAGCTATTGGGTAACGTATCCAGCCTCCAAAAGAGAATTTTTGAAGAGCTTCAAAGTTCCTTTTCCAATTTTATGTTTATAAATTTCGTAATTGATGGCAAACTTGTAGAAGTCCCTCGGCCATGAATAATTGAAATGAAAGTATTTTTCGTCTTTTAGAAGTTCCAACGACGATTACCTCAGAAAGTTTCTGAAGTCTTTCAAAAAGAAATTTAATTATATCTATTAAATATTTCATGCGTGTACAAGCGAGCTAGCTTTTCTTCTGTCCAACTATTTTCCATTCAATTATTTACTTCATTTACCATGAAAGAAAAACAGAAGGACAGAAATCAGAATAAAGCCCATGTCCTACTGTCTGTCATCGATTGGCCTTGAACAGAAGAGTAGCTTTCCGGCAATTAAACTACAAAAGCAAGCTGACGGAACAACAGCAAGTGAAACAACAACGGCACTAATAACGGCAACAAGGAATTTGAGCGCGTCTACACATGATTTCGTTCCCAGTATAGAACCTTTTTTTTATTATCTATCTGCGTGTGACTGGCGCAATTGAAAGTATCATTAGACAATTCGACCCTTTCAGGTTATCGATAGGTTACGTGTTGTAATTGCAACAGGCCAGAAAAAAAAAAAATAAATAAATAAAAAAAATAACAAAATAAATTTTTAAAAAAACGGAAAAAAACGAAGCATATTTTTCGGGTAATTTAATTGTGCGTAAATCAAGAAAATCAAATAAACGCAATTGACGTAAATTTCAATACATGGCGTTGCTAAATTGCCCCACGAGCGTGTGCGTGTTTGTGTCTATGTCTGCGCAGACATCTGTTTGTCGGCATCGGATCAAGTGCGAACTCATGCGAAGTATGGCACAGTGGGTAAAACACGATTTTATTTCGAAAATATTATATGAAACAAATTACAGTCGCCAGATCGTCCAAAACAGTCGTAACCCCTCGATTACCATAAAATTTATTTTTTTTATATATTTATACCCGACACACTCTGTGTCGAGGGTATATTGCGTTTGTTGGGTTGTGTGTAACACCCAGAACCAGTCGAGATAGACCATACAAAATGTATATAGAAATGATCAGCGTCACCAGGAGATTCGATTTAGACATGTCCGTCTGTCTGTCTGTCTGTCTGTCTGTATACAGTTATCTTATCGAAGGAGTTGAGCTATCTTGACAAAATTTGGTATGCGTGCTCACGGGGACATGAGTAAGAACAAGTTCGAGAATTGACCCGATCGGACCATTTTTAGGGGTACCTCCAGTACTAGGGTCTGTTATGAAAATCACAAAAACTGCTCTAAAACCGAAGTTTTTCAAGATATTTTGATGAAAGTTGATATTTGATCATGTTTAAAGGCCAGTAATATGATTTCCAAAAATTGTAAAAGTGGGCGTGGCAGAAGGGAGTTTTTCGAATATTGTCTCTTACACCCGAAATTCAAATGGGACTTGAACGAAATTTGGCAGTTATACTTCCTTTGTAGCCATAAACATCCTCTCCAAAAAAATTTTTGATAGGTCCATTATTAAGGGTACCTCCAGTACTAGGGTCTGTCACAAAAATCTCAAAATTGCCCCAAAATCGGATTTTTTTTGAGATATTCCACTGAAACTTAGAATTTGAGCGTATATTAAGGCCTACGATTAGAATTCAAAAAAAATTGGAAAATTGGGCGTGGCAAAAGGGCGGTTTTCATAAAGAAATTCAACAAATGTCAGTATATGGGGCCCGTAATGGCCTTAAACACCTCTTGATATTAAAAATTATTTGAACATGTGTGTCTGTGTCGGGTATTCTATTGTCAGGCTCGCCTGACTATAACACCCTTACTTGTTTTTAGTTTTGTTTCTTGTCATTGGATGGAGCTATAGCTAAAACTTTCTATATCTCTTAATGGACTATATAATTTAGTGTTATGTCCACCATATTGATCAAATCTGCATATAGAACTATCTGTCAGCCAACCACATTCGGGGCACTTCAAAAGAGGCGTTTGAAAGGACTACTAACGTAACTCTTCGAAGTAAGTAGTTCTTAAGCCTTAAATCCACTATAGACTTTATTACGTAGAGATAATAGTGTAGAGTTTAGAGAATCTACCTATGCTGTATATACTTAAGACCTTCTCTACGATTTTATAGCTCTTCATAGAGATACCGACGACTTTATAAACTCCGAAAGTAATTTTCCCTACTGTAGAGTCATGGAGAAAACATTATTCTGCACTGTATAAGACTCTATAGTGGAATTCAGGCTTTACGGAGAGGATTAGGAAGACTAAAGGTGTCTTTTATTTATACGTATTTATAACTGAAAGAGCAATTACTCAAATGCTCTGGATTGTCTTCAGGAGATTCCAAAAACTACACTTTTTTCATACTAAGCTCCGTGCACTTTTCTCCCGAAAAAAACGCGCAATTAGAGCTCCTGTCAGAGCGTCTTCAAGAGTGATTGCACTCCAAAAAAGGAGTCCTTAAGACCGCCATGCGGACTCCATTGGGTGGCTGGGTATATACTCTTACTTTTGCCGGGTCATCTTACAATGTTTTACTTTAGCATAGCACATACGATTCACCTACATATGAACATATGCGCATACATAAATAACTTCTAAGGACATTTTATTGTAGTAGGCTCTCGTTGAAATGGCATTCGTTTGAAATACAAAAATTTCATAGACATTTCATCGGCATTTAAAGTGTGAGAGAGTATTGTATGGTTAGAGAGTTCTCTACATCTTTCAATGTGTGACCTGTAGAAATGTCCCATAAAGGATTGATCGCTCCAGATACCAGAATTCGTGATGTTTGGACTTTGGATTATAGACAAGAGGGAATTGAAAACTTATGGTCTATTTTGACCGATAACCGGAAAAAGATGATGTTGCATAGAAGCACTTTAAAAAAGTCATTTTTTCATTGATAAAATTTTTTTTTTGGTATTTGTAAATTTTATTGATTTTTTTTTTTTTTTTTTTTTTGTATTTGAGTTTTTTCGTTTTCAAAGGAAAAGTTAACAATGTTTTCAGCAGAATCGAGAAAAGAAAATCCTCTTATTGCGAGCGAAGCCGCTGAACGGCAATACCATCGATGCTGCTGCCGGTGTAGCCAATCGCTGAAGGATCGAATACCAGCGCGTTTGGTGTTGTACTTCCTTTCGTGGTCGGGATTCTTAGTATCGTTTGCAATGCGCAACGATATGAATTTCGCTATCGTTGCGATGACGCACGGCGACGAGGACATGCCGAACACGACGACCGTACAAGTTCTCAGTGGCAAAATAACGCTCCGTAATGTGTACGACTGGTCACCGTCGGTTCAGTCGGTCATTCTAAGCTCTTTCTATTGGTCTTATGTGCTATCGCAAGTTATCGGTGGTTCGGCGACACAATACTTGGGTACGAAAATCGTTTTCGGTTCGGCACAATTGCTATCGGCCGTCTGCTCACTCAGCATTCCGTGGGCCGCCGAATTGCATTACGGCTGCATAATAGCCCTCAGATCATTGCAAGGATTCGCCTCGGGTATGACCTTCCCGGCAATGTATGTATGTGCGTGTGATTTTCGATTTTTCCCTTAATAATTTTTCCCTCCCCACGTCTTCCGCTCCGATCTTGAAACGCTGTTGTGTAGGTATGCGATGGTCGGACCCTGGATTCCCATAAACGAACGTTCGCGTTTTATGTCTAGTTTTCAAGGATTTAATATCGGCATCGGGCTAACGTATTCCGTTAGTGGGTTAATTATTCAAAACTTCGGCTGGCGCTATGTCTTTCTAACGACCGGTTCGATGGGTATGGTCTGGTGTGTTATCTGGTTCTTTCTGGCCTTTAATACGCCGCGTCAACATCCGCGAATAACACCGAAGGAGCTGCAATACATCGAAGCGAATACGCTCGAAAGTAAAGTGTTGAAAAATGTACCATGGCTAGCGATTGCGACGTCGCTGCCTGTGTGGTCGATAGCCGTAACGTCGTTCGGACGAATTTGGATAACATTTATATTCGTTGTGGCCGGTCCGAATTTCATGAGGAACGTTCTCCAATTCGAGTACATAGCGAGTGGATTGCTCTCGGGCACACCGTTCATCGGTTCGTATTTCTCATCGTTGGTTTTCTGTTTCGCTGCGGACAAAATGAATTTACACTTTTCGCTGACATTCGTACGGAAATTCTTTACGATCGTCTCACAAATCGTTCCGAGCATACTTCTTCTTACAATCGCCTATGTTGATAATGTTCCGTTGCTTCTGGTGCTCTGGTATTTCGCTGTTATGTGCATCACGGCTGCGTATGCTGGCGCAATGGCGAACATTATCGATATAGCGCCGAATTTCTCGGGACCTGTGATGGCCTTCGCCCAGGCGATTCATATGTCCGCTTCATTCCTTTCGCCGCTTGTTGTCGGTGTTATTGTTACGAACTCCAGTTCCAGAGAGCAATGGCGCTTGGTGTTCATCGAGGCGTCCATTGTTGCGAGCGTAGCGTATTTATTCTTTCAATTCGGTGGAACAGCCGAAATACAAAAGTGGAATTCTGGCTCACCGGTCCCGTCGAGTGTTTCGTAATAAAATGCAAAGGTGTACAAAGAAAAAAGTACCGGCGTACATTTTCAATAATTATGGAAGGTGTTACAAATGGCTGGCCTACCGACCGACCGACCGACCGACCGACCGACCGACCGACCGACCGACCGACCGACCGACCGACCGACCGACCGACCGACCGACCGACCGACCGACCGACCGACCGACCGACCGACGACCGACCGACCGACCGACCGACCGACCGACCGACCGACCGACCGACCGACAGACCGACCGACGGACGGCGGTGGATAAGTTTCATTTTGAAATATATGCCTCTGTGAAGTTAGAGCTAGGGGGATTTCTAGCTATAAATAGCTTTGCTTGTTTTGCAGAAGTCGATCGCATTACAAAATTTGAAATATACCTATATATACTTTAATTTAACCCTTAATATGAGCACTGCATATGGGAGTTCACAATGAAGGTATCTAGACGAGAAGCAAAATACATATACTTTCGACAAGTAAGTAAATCAAAAATTTCTTTAGAATTATTTCTAGGACTGATGTCTTTGCTAATGAAATTTTTCAAACGAAACGAGTAGACAATAAATCAGCTGAATGAATTTTCCTCATCCTTTTCGTTATGTCAAAGACGAACCATCAATGTGATGTCACATTGGGGGAAAAAAAATTCTTCCATTCTAAGCAATCTAGAAAGGTTATGTGAAGGGAGCACAAGAATATGGAACATTTTGAAGCAGGGGTCATCGCGTTTTTCTCTTTGTTGACTCTGAGATTACCCCTTTTTTGCGAAGAACAATTGCTAAGGAACAATATATAAACTCGTCCTATTCTAAATGAATATTGTCGGGGAATTTTCCCCTATAAGTTTTTTTTTCCGAGTAAAGAGGAAGTTTTCTAAGCATCAATTAAGAAAAGATTATGATGATCTAAGCTTAAAAATATTCGAAATTCTTGCCCCGTTTATATTCTCTTCCCAGTGTATTTAGAATGGGTCAGTTTTTTTTTTTTTTTTTTTTCTCAAATCTGCAAGAAAAAATTCTCATTTATTATAGGACAGAATCATTTTTGAAGCTTTAGTAACCTGATGCTAAAAGCATTTGCTGCAACAAAGGGTTAAGGTGAAAAAAAATCTGTCTTTCGATTGTTGAAAAATTATTTCAATTTTTTTGACGCTTTCGTTTCACTGTGCGCGACATGTACTTTGCGAATTCTTTGATTAATTTGCCATTCATGCGTGTAGAACGTTGTCGGGCATATAACCGACATCATCCGCAAAAAATAAAAAAAATAAAATAAAAAATAAACCAACATCGGGGGCACAACAACAACAACAGCATCCGCCAAATATAAACACCAACAAACATATCAATTTGTGTGCGTGTCCCAGTCGAGACACGGACATATGTGTGCGTATGTGTTTGTTTGTGTTTGAGCCGTTCGGAAGGCTCTTGAAAACGACAAATATCGACACATTGCGAGCAATGAAAAACGCACAGATTCAGTCGCAAAGAAGCCAAAGGCAAAACGTTCGACAAAAGAAAATATAAACTGATAATATTGGCATAATCAGCGGATTCACACTTGATATCGCCAAAGGTGATTTTGCCTGTGTATGTATGTGTGCTTCATGAATGATAAAAGAAATAAAGAATCACATGAGAAACGAGCTCTGTTACAGTACTTTTATAGGTCGTTTTTACCTTTTTTTTTTCTCTCCTTGCATGTTCATTGAATTATGATGTGAGTTTTGCCAACAAAAATTATGGCTGCAAATAAATTTTGCATATTTCTCTTGATTTTTTTTTTTTTTTTTCATGAATTCATGAGGCGTACCTGGTTTAATACAACAAAAAAATACCTGCGAATATATATAAATGTATACATATATATTGACAATATCCTTTTGTTATTGTTATGAGTTTGTTTTGTCGTTCAATAAGGTACAACGTCGATAGTGGAAAGAGAGTCATCATCATGACCCAACCAATGACTGATTTTTTACTCTTATTCTCTGGTTATGAGTGTCATATCCCTTCATAGAAAAATTAAACCTATGTACATATGTATGTACGTTGCTGGGGTGGGAGAGAATTATTATTATTGTTGTGTGACATTTTTCCGTGCATGCGGACTATCTTTGTTTTGTGAACTGGATTGTAAAAGGCTTAAAGAACTGTTGAGAGGAAGAGAGTTGAAAATCATAAAATTTCAAGTGATACACACGGACTTGTAAGAATAAGGAGTGCCGGAATTTTTCATGAGACTAGCATGCTCGAAAAAAATGTCTCGAACTGGTTTTGAGCTGCTGAATAAAATTTTTCAACTCACATTTGTATGATTTGAATCAACATCGCCAAAAAAAAAAAAAAAATTAAAAAAAAACATTGTTAAACTTTTGGAAACTTCCAATCATAAAATTGTACCCCAAATTCCATTTCTCTGATCTATCATCGAAAATATCCGCCTTCTTTCTTTAAATCATCGTTTTTTTTTATTGTTGTATTACCAAATAAAACAACAGAGATGTTATCGTCAGTCGAACCAGTCAGTCAGTCAGTCGAGCGACCATTAGGACATAGTGTTCAGGCAATTCAATTTTTAAGACAATAAGGTCCTCATTTGACGAAGTTTAATTTATGAAAACCGCTTCTTGCCACGTCCACTTTGAAAGGATTTGGAAATTTCATCGGAAGCTTTAATATAAGCTCAAATTTGAATTGAAATTGAAATGTCTTGAAAAACCCCGACTGAGGCGGTTTTTATGATTCTCATAGCAGATCCTGGTACCGGAGGTACCCCGAAAACTGGTCCGATAGGGTTCATTCTTCAACTTGTTCTTACTAATGTCCCTACAAACCCGCACTATGAATTTCGTCAAGATATCTCGAATCCTTCGATAAGAAAACTGTAACGGACAGACGGACAGTTCTAAATAGAATCTCCTGGTGATGCTGATTATTTTTATACACCACTTGTATGGTCTATCTGAAGTGGTTCTGGGTGCTGCACATGTACGCACAAATGCAATATACCCTCGACACAGTGTGTCTCAGGTATAAATATTCATATTTAGATATGCGTATGAGTGATATAAAACGTTGATGGTAATTACGTTGCGCATACGTCGCGATGTCCTATAGACATTCGATTCAGTTCCATGTTAGAGAGAATTCGATAGATCGAAATTTGACTGAAAATATTTTCAAAACACTGCCGCTCGATTCATTTTGAGTCGCAGAAAATTCGAGTTATCCAAGTTTCACTGTAAATCTTCTTCATCTAGAGTAAAATCTTATAAAACAAAGAAATTAATCACCAATAGCGCTCAAAAAAAAAAAAAAAAAAAAAAGTTTAGCTGGCACTCAAAGTTTTTCGTGTGCAATTGTAAAAATTCATTTATATTTCATGAGTCTTTATCTTCGAGTTTCATGCAAAGTTTACACTTGTTAACAATTGTACTACTAAAATTAAAAACTAAAATTTTTATTAGCAACTCAGCAACTTTCTTCAAACAGCATTAGGTACACAACCACGCCGGTGAAAGTTCACGGAAGATTTTTTTTTTCTCTTGTATGACTTTTTTTTAAATGTGCATTACGTTTGGCAACAAGTGTTTGGCTGGCATTAGTTTCAGTGTTCAAAACATTACTGCTATTTATGAACTTTTTGCTGAAATGCAGGCAAGCGGCGTAGAAATAGTTTCAAAATATATATGAATAGCAATCCATTCAGTTCAGGTAAATATTGAATGACTGCCGGATTATTTCGTCATATTCAAGAGAAGCTTGTGAGACTTTGTTAGAACTTTAATTTCGAAGTTTTTGATGTATTTTTCTTTTTTCGTTTTGCATTACTTTTAAGAGAATCAGATATTCTTATTCTGCCTTCCGCCATAAAAAGCAACGAGCGCCATTACTTCATATCATATCATATCATATCAAAATGAGCAACCATGAACGCATCGTCATTTAGAAAATTCATATATAAAAAATGAAAACCATTCTTGTGAACGTCAAAGAACTAAATATGCTTGACAATTCCAGTCCCATGTCCATCGAGAACGTTTAGAGGGATCCGCCATGTCGTTCACATTTCGCATTTCGCATGTCGCTTGCCGCATTTCGCAATTTTGCGTTTCATCTTTGAGCAGGTCAACAACGCGCGATATGTTCCCATTTAAGATAATGCTAAGCAAGAAAGTCAAAACCAAGAGGAAAAAAAAAAACAAAGCAGAGAAAACGTCTCAGGATTGCGCCATGAAGCTGCAACATTAATGAACTTTTCCAGCAGTTGATGGGGCACGACATTGAAGGCAAGAAGTGCCTTAATGGCATGCAGCTTGCTGTACGCCGTACACTTCGTACAGTGTG
Source organism: Chlorops oryzae (assembly GCA_020466095.1). Classification (NCBI taxonomy): domain Eukaryota; kingdom Metazoa; phylum Arthropoda; class Insecta; order Diptera; family Chloropidae; genus Chlorops; species Chlorops oryzae. The sequence continues at coordinate 20,085,693 of CM035806.1, read as the reverse complement.
TGCTGTGTGTGCTGTGTGCTTTGTGTCGCAAGGTGGCGCAAAATCCGGAAACTGACGGAAACCGGCGAAAAAGCAGGAAAATCCTTGGATCATACAAAAACAAAGCAATTTAAAGCAGCTGCAAAGCCGAGGAATCAGATATGGAACAACATGTTCTGCGTGAGTTGATTGTGGCGCGGCGGAATGCGGCGTGCGGCAAGAGAGAGCATCCGGGCGCTCGACTCGCAAGCGTTACATTATTTGCTACGCTTTGCTTTTCCCGTCCTTAAGCACCCACAAAGGCGTCATACTTATGCAACTCGAATTTTATGAGAAAAGTATAAGCGGAGCGCTTTGTGCGCTTATTTCGAGTCGATTGGCAAGCGTGGAGAGTAAAATCCGCGCAAACTTCAAAACGACGACATGACACTGTCAGAGGAATTGAAGTACACGGCAAATAATTATTCACATTTGATTCTCAATTGGTATTTTCCTCACGCTTTTATTAAAATTTAAAATATTTAAACAAAAAAAAAAAAAAAAATAAATAAAAACAAGAATTTTTCATCCTTTTCACATGGCTTAACATGTCTGTAAACGATCGAAATTTCTTTAACAATGCGCATTCAAAGAATTTTGCCAAAGAGCGTCTTCAGTCGGCTGTGAAAAAATCTTTTCCAGTGCACGCTTTTACACACATTGCTTATAATAACATCAATTAGAGAGAAAAAAAGCTTTCGCTTCAATCTCATGAAGTGTTTTTAAGTAGAGTTTTTGTGGTGATGCAAGACGAAATTCGCACTTCAAATGTACGTTATGCGCTAAAAGTCTGACACAATTTCCATAAAGAGAAGACAAGGAAATGTTCGCATTCGCTAATGGCCCCATTGATAGAGCAAGTAAGAGAAAAAAGAAATAAAGCAAAAGAAAATCAAAACTATTAATTAAATTAGCCTGAATGAATCGAGATGGCTACTGTTAGTCCAGGACTCGCGATTTCTATAGATTGCTTCTCTTCCCCTTAGAGTGAAAACAAATAAAACTCTCTATCTCTCCCTTCCTTGCTCTCTTCCTTTGTCTTTCTCTTTCTCTCTTTGTCTTCAAGAGCCTCAGCTTCAGCATTGATCGTCTAAGCTCTCAAGTTAACTAAAAAATCCAACTCAACCGCGTTGTTGAAATGGAGCATCAAGGATGTTACAGTCAAGCGAGTGTTAAAGACAATACAATACCCGACACCTAAAAAGTTGTGTATATTATTTTGATTAAAGCTAAGAACTCAGTTTGGCTTGGAATGAAAAACTGCATACCAAAAAAAAAAGAGCTTCAGAAATGTCCTGACAGAAATTTCACCCGGCATTTCTGACGGCTGGCCGCAGTTCAGTAAAAAAGTATCATAATATTTGAGTGCTTTTTTTTGCCTAATAATGCACATCGAAACCCAGGCTTTCCTAGCAGAAATAATTGAAGTTGAATTGTTTCTCGCAGGAAAGTGACACTTGATGTCAAAATAGTTTGAACGTGGTTTAATAATACACTTAAAAATAAGTGTCCATTTCGGAATTTAAACTTAAATTGAAAATTTATTCAGCTGTTCATATTTTATAGTTGTACAACTCATACTTGGCAGCTTAGGGGCTGAAGTATTTTTGAGTTTTTTATTTTTTTTTTCAAATTTTTCGGAAAGGGTTTAGAAGTTTCTGGTACCGATTTTTCCCAAAAAATCAAGCTTTTCGGAATTTTTTTGAATATTAAGCATAAGTTTATCAATGACGAAAATTATTGTCTCAGAGTCATTGCTTTGTTAGAAAAAAGTCTGAACTTTACTGAAGTGTACATAAACCATTAGTTTAGCCAATAGGTTTGGTCAATTAAGAGTAATGTTCGGAATATTTTTGGAAAATTCTCATAAGCATGCCTCGTAAAAAAGGCTTCATAACTTCTAAAGATTCCAAAGAAATGAAACAAATTAATGATGTAGTTTGAAAAATAGAGAATCTCTTAGTAATTTCAATTTATTTTACACTTGAGGTCCAAAGGTTTTAGCATCCCAGCTATCATTTTTTTGAATTTTTTGATCAAAAGCGAGTCTTTTTCGAGTCGCCTTTCTGATGTGCATCAAGTTAGCTTGCACTTTTTTGAATTTCCCGAAAAAAAATTATTGTGCTGTAATGTGCCCAGTTTGTGCTATCATGTGCCGTTTCGAAAAAAAAAATTCCTCAAGTGATGCCATTTTTATGAGGAGGTCCTTTTTTTCGTGTCAAGTTAGCTTGCACTTTTTCGAATTTCTCAAAAAAAATTATTGTGCTGTAATGTGCCCAGTTTGTGCTATCATGTGCCGATTTTCGAAAAAAAAATAAATCCTCAAGGATGCCATTTTTATGAGAAGGTCCTTTTTTTTGTGTTCAGTCATATTGTGTTAATCTATTGTATGGTGCTTTTCACTCATCAACACCTTGTTGGCCAGCTTACGAGCTCATTGTTAAATCTGAACAATATGCTTTATCAAAGAAAGCATCAAGATCTTGATTAAAGTGCAATTTTGTTTACTGATAAATGGGACGTGTAGTGATGTACGAGCGTGCATTGATACAAAACATGCATATCTCATACAGTGTTTCACTGAGTTTTTGCTATCCTTAAAGCATGGATCATGTATTGATAAAATGGCGGTAAGCGTCTATGTTTTATGACAGTCAGGCCTGCTATGGCAATGCTTAACCTGCTTGTCTCGAAATCAGTGAAATTCAGTTATAAAAATAAGTTAATTCGTCATAAATTCAATATTGAGCTCAAGATTAGAGACAATTGGTGAATTGAAGGCAATCAAGAAGCTGATAATGTGCCAAATTGCATCTGATACACCTATTTCTTGGTCCGAACTAGTCATAGGAGTTGCTAATCAACAAATATACGTTTGCAAATTTTTTAACTGTTCACGCATGGAAATTCTGACGTTATTCTCGAAGCAAGAATTTGCATCTTATTAGTAGCAAATCTGCCAATTTCATGCTCTCCCATACTTAGAGCTGAACTTTTGTTAATGCAATACAGGCATCGCTTTTGCAAAACATAATGAGAGTCCTTTCGAAAATCTACTTGTCTGCAAGGAGATGAAAAGTCTCGAAATGATTTCTTAAACAGTCTTCCAAAGATGGTAGATTCGTACCTGTGAAAAGGAAAGAATCGCTTTATTATCTTTAGAATGCCTAAAATTCATTCTTGAACTAGAATGATTGAAAGAATTCATTTCAGTAAAAAAATTGAATCTAGTGCTTTGAAGGCGTTATTTTATAAAAAAAAAATAAAAATATGTAGGGCAGAACATGGCTAAATCAACGATCAATGATACTAATTATGTCTATATATATTTTGAATGGTCTATCTCGAGTGGTTCTGGACGTTACACACGAACGAACAAACGCAATATACCCTTGACACTGTTATATCGGAGGCACAGCAAAAATTGATATCGTGGCTCAATTTCATGCCCTCCCCTCCCGCATCCATTGCATTTCAAAGGGAGCTTGCACACTGTTAACCACCCCTTAATACCCTGGCGATATCAAAATCACTTTTAAATTTAAGGCCACGCCCCTTTTTAAAATATTGCAGATCCTTTAAAAACTTAGATCTAAGAGAAATTTTCGTGTTTCCTTAAACAGATCCAAAGAATGGAGATGTCGCCTTAAAAACAAAATTCCGCTGTTATGTGTTCATATTTAAATCGGGTCAAAATATCAATCTCTTCGATTAGATTATTTTGAAAAATCTTCGATTAGAAAAAAAAAAAAAACTATATAGACGGACGGATGGGGATAAAAAAAATAAATAGTCGAGTCCGAGGTTCGATTCCCGGCACAGGCGAAACGGATTGTAATGTTCCAAAGCCTAGCACTGGTTCTTCAGCACTACATATAAAGACAAAGACTCACACAAACAAAAGAAAATCCCCGCGTGGTATCACAACGGCCTAAGTGGCTGTCTCTGCACACGTACGCACCAACGCAATATAACTTCCACATAGAGTGCGTCCAGTGTAAAAAGTATAAATTCCAAACGAAAATGCTCTGCACATAAATGAATGAATGCCAATCAAACTGAAATTCGACTTCATCAGAAGTGCTTACAACGATTTGATTTTGACTTTCGTTAAATATTTCAGCTTCTTCCTTCGAATCTCCTTCTATTGATCCGGAACCGGTACGATAAGTCATTAATGCATGGCAACTATGTATGTACATTTGAAGTGAACTTCCTGTTGGCTCGTTTATACGTTTAGAGAAGTGTACTTGTTTGCATCTGCGTGCGTGTGTGTGCGTGTTTGCGAGTTTGTGAAATTTAGAAATAAGTACCACAGCTCAGAGATTGTCTTAGCTTATGCATGGCTTGAGAGCACTTGAGCTAAATTGAAGAAATAAATACAAGAAAATGATAAACGGAGCACAAAACTTTCATTTGTTCATTCGTTGCGTTTGGGGGCATGGACTCCTAAAAGCAGACAATCGTTAACTTTCATTCGGCTCGTTTGCAGTTGCTTGTGGCACTCTTCCCCTTAAATCAGGCTAATTTGCCCTAAACGCTTGCACACGCAGCAATTGCGATGTACATAGTTGCATACATTAATAGACACAAACACACATAAATACATAGGGGTATGTAGAGAAGGGAAAAACTCTCGAAACACGCTCATCTGTGTATGCAAACAAAAGGCATCTTAAAATGTTCGCTTGTTGGCTCGTTGGATCATCTTCGAAATCTCTTAATGGATATTAAGGATTGTGCAATGGTGTAACGTTTGGAAAATTTCCTGCACGAATTTCGATTTCGTATTCCAGCGCATGTAGCTGCCTTCAAATCGAAATAGACACAAGAGAGCGAGAGCGAACACACACTATATTACATTGGCCTGTAAATGTTTTTCAGGTATTTTCATACTTTATTATTACCGCACGAAGGAATCCTTGGAGTCCTTTCGCCGCATTCAGTTCATTCCGTTTATGGTTGCCACTTAACGTGACGGTGACGCGCCATCCAAATGCCAGCCAGTGCATCCGTTGTGATTTCAAAATTTCCCTTTAAATGTACGAGTTCCGTGCCGCGACCGTGTCGTGTCTACTTCACAATTTCATAAATGGCAGACGCCTAATTTAATCAAATCGAGTAAAATGCTCAATTCCACTTTAGAATTCTGAATTGTGAATTCCCAGAAAATTTCGAATTCAATGAACGTTTCTGGTTTTCCTGGCGTTTTGAACTGTTTTTTTTTTTTTTTTTTTTTTTTTTTTTTTTTGGCATAAGTCAGAAGTCGCCATCGAGTCGTTCATTCAATCGAACTGTTGGTGGAGATCTTTAAATCGTGGCCTTGCATAAATAATATATGCATTTGTTTTTTTGTTAGTTTGTTTAGTTATTCATTGAAAGGGTTTCGTATTTTCGATGGGCAAGGAAATTTGAATATCTTGAGAAGAATAAGAAGAACATTTAAGGGTGTTATATTTAGGTGAGCCTGATTATACAATACCCGACACAGAAAATGTACCTACCTATAATTGAAAATTGTTCGAAAGAGGCCCGATGATTACACAAGGTATTCTGGATATTTTTAAGGCCATTATGGGCCACATATTCTGATTTTCGTTATAGTTTTTAATCGCCCGATTGCGAGGCCCACTTTTCCAATTTTAGGAAATTTTATCGGAGGCTTTTATATAAGCTTAAATTCTAAATTTCATTAATCTCCCATTTTCGGCAGCTTTGGAGTTTTTTTGAAAGGCCCTAGTACTGTAACTACCCAAAGACTTGGTCCGATCCGGTTCATTCTCGAACTTGTTCTTGCTCATGTCACCGCGAATCCGCATACCGAATTTCGTCAAGATAGCCCTCTCTCTTTCGATAAGAAATCTGTATACAGACAGACAGACGAACGGCCATGACTAAATCGAATCTCCTGATGACGCTGATCATTTTTATACCTATATATTTGATATGGTCTATCTCGTCTGGTTCTGGGTGTTATACACGTACGCACAAATGCAATATACCCTCGACACAGAGTGTGTCGGGTATAAAAATAATCGAACACGTGCCATATTTTCCCTTTTCAATGAACCTAATTAGGCTTGAAATTTTCACTCGTCTTCTAAGATGGAATTTACACTGCAAGGACCGGTAAATGTGTTACAGTTTAAACTTCATTTGTATGGAAAATATTTCAAGTGAAAACTTCTTTAGGCGCGTTGAGCAGAGTTAAATCTTTAGATTCAAAATACATTTGTATCGATTTACTTCACAAAGTCAAGCGACTTAAGTCGACCTACGTCACATACATATGTAGGTGATGTGCTCAAAATGGCTAGGACGCTAGTGAAGATGTTCGATGGGTTCAAAATCGATCGCATCAGCTTTCCATGTTCCACTTTCGGCAATAAAAAACAATTCGATTGCCAAGAAGTTAAAATTTCATAACAGAAATGCTTAGAACCTAAGCCCGAAGAATAGAAATACAAATATAAAATTAATCGAAATAGGCCTTTTTTGTATCAAGTACCTTACTCAACTTAACATAGCAGACCTTCTATGGCCTTCTTCCTGAAACAATCGGCATAACAAACATCCACAACCGAATTGACTGTAGAACCACCCCGGGGCCTTCAGCAGCGTACGTTTTTCCCTCTCAACCAACTACGCCACCCAGGCCGTCACATATTCTTGTAAATCTCCATTACCATTTAAAATTGAACTCACTAGTTAATGGACTTTTTTCATTTCGATAAAAAAAAAAAATAAAACCTTCGCCACTATTATTTAAAACCGTTAAGAGATTTCAGCGTAATTAATGTGATCTTTTACATGCGTTGGCAGGCGTTAAGGACTAAAGGTTAAATAAATTATTTCTCATTAATTAGCTATTTCGTGAAATAAAATTTCTTCTTCATTCTTTTCAATTTAAATGCATCGCTGGACGTTTTCCAATTTCGCAGATTTAATCGGTGAAGCGTGTTGTGTTCCATTGAGTGCCAGTGCCGAGACCATCGCACTTGGACGACTGCTCGAACAGCTCGGAAATGCACTGAATTGCTTTGCACCGCAATCTGGAAGATTAAATTAATTTAAATAAGTGAAATGAAAAGTACTTTCGCATGTACATTTCCCTCTGTTCGTGCACATTCAAACGCACACACATGTACATACAGTATGTGCGGATGTACTTTGTGTGTGTATTTCCGATTTACTTGGACGGACGGACGGACGGACGCGACGGACGGACGGACGGACGAAAACTGAATAAATAGCGCAATGCAGCAGTGGCAGCAATCATCATTGATTCATTTAAACTGATTGGTTATCGAACCCCGACTAGGCGCCTGACGTTGATTGTAACTGTGCCAGTGGTTCTGTTGCTGGTTCTCATTCTGTTCCGGTTTCTGTTTCTGACGCCGCGGCGCTCGATGTTGGCTTGTGTCCCCGTGTGAAATATGAAACGTCACCGACCGAGACCCGGTTGATGCGGTTCTCGTCGTGCATTTGTAATGCAATTATAAATTAACACGCAGCCATTTTGTAATTAACCGAATTGTTTTTACATTTTTCTTATCCTTTTTTTTATCCCGCCCTTTTTTTTATCTCATCAATTCATTTCAATCTGAACGCATTGCGATTGATTTTGGGTTAAACGAAGAGTTATCAATCGAATCAGTTCAGTGACAGCTGCTCGTCTGAATGAGCTTTAGCGCAAACAGGGTGTCTGAATACGAAAATGACGCCAGATCGCTAAAGTGCAGCTAACTCGATTATAAGATAAGAAGAAATTCGCAATTGAAATGTGAACTTTTCTAGCGCTAAAATGATCCCTTAACACGTTGTAGGATTCAAAAAAAAAAAAAAAAAACGCAAGTGAAGAAAGAACGGTACAAACTTCAACCTAGTCACCTCAAAGCATCAGCTTACCTTATATACCAAAAATGCGACAAATAGCAATGAGAACCGAGAAGTATTTTTCACCTAATCTCTAGCATTGTACTCAGGGTTGTTTGCATGCTTGAGAGTCTTCGTACGATTTCTACTAAGTATTCAAGACCGGCTCTATTGACCTCTCCGTGCGGCTTTAAATCGATGATTTCAGTATCATCACCCTGTATGTGAACCCATCAATAAATGTAATTTCAGAAATTGGATTTCAAGTTTTTGTAAAGGTGACGAGCAGCATTAATTTTAAAAATTTTATTTCTCTCAGGTGTGCTGTCACAGGAAGACCTCATTGGGGCCAGCTTTTTTATACAAATTGAAAAACAAAAAAAAAATCACAAATCCGTTCTTAAATTAATATGGTCACCTTGAAAAATTTCACTCAAATTTATGCAATAAATATATTTATCTTCATATTTGTCATTGTTTGAAGGATTTTTTTGTGCTCCCATTCGAAATGTTTTTTTTTTGCATTATTAATGCCGACAGGCAACTCGAAGGTGAATTATCTCAAAAGGATATTCTCTTTTTTTTTTGGTTTTCGTTTTAATTGTGTTAATAATTAAAAGAAGTTCTCCTTAAATTAAAATGGGAAAACAAGGATTTTCTATCTTAATGAATAAATGATTGAACATGAAAAAAAAAACCAAATTTGAAATTTCACTTAACGAGGACATGACAAAAGGATTTTCCCTTTTTGACAAATCTGTATTATTCTCTTTGTCCTGTCCCATCATCATCATCATCATCATCGTTGTCATCATAGTCATCAAGTGCAAGTTAAGCAGACAATATGAAATTTGGATTTCGGTCTTGTCAAGGCACCCTTAAGCCGTGAATTAGCCGAATAATGCTGACACGAATTTTCAATTCAAAAATCTCATATCAAATTCTACGTAATCCCCGATGATTTCTTAAAAGCCTTGTCATTTAATAAAATTAAGCAAGAAGTAAGAACTTTCACAAAGAGATATCAAAAGTTAAGTTAAGCGGAATTATGATCCAATCGCGATGAAAACAAAGACTCTCTTGACTGACGTTAAGCTTGAATAGTGGGGAAAAATAAAGGAAAAAACAAAAATCGAATTTAGAAATTTATGTATGAGGCTAACAAAACTTGAATCAATGATATACATAGAGCGCCTTTCATTTTCTTTATTGCTTACAGCTTGACTACAGTCGAACTTCCATAACTCGAAACGAATCGGTAGGCAAAAACGTTTAAAGGGGAGTTCGGTACGGCGTACAGCGGTATTTCTTCATGAATATTTTGGGCGAGGGAAAATTAATAGAACCAGTTCCGCTAGTGCAATGAAATTAGGCATGGACGTTTCTTTGCATGAAATTAAGAAATTTTGAAAAAATCGTTGAAGTGAAACCACCCAACCCCCACTGCCCCTATAAAGGTCAAAACGACGACGGTCGGTAATTTGGTTCGTACATAATTTTTCCTAATAAAGCGTTGAAATTGTTCGGCCAAAATTACTTTTTACAATCCGTCCGATTCTGAATATTCCCGGGAAGCGGATTCCTGGGGAATTTACTTTTCTCGGAATTAAAATTTTCTTTTTTTAAATAAATAGGGCACGGAAAATGATGGATATGGGTCAAATACCCATTTTTTAAATAGAAGAAGTTTTAACTATGAAAGTATATGAGCTAAACTTCTCTTTCTTTGATAGCGAAGAAGTTTTCTTTCGAGAAAATTGAATTCCCCGGGAATATTCAGAATCGGGCTGTATCAGATTAACCCCATTTTATCTAAACCACTCATTATTGTTTTGCAAAATGATGTTAGCAAATGATGTTAGTATTATTGCGCATATCTAAGGAACTATTTCCTCAATCAAAATGATTTTTTCCCCACTAAATTAAAAAAAGAAATTCGCTTTTTTAACACAAGATAAAATAAAAAGGTAAGAAGTAAAAAGCCTTCAAAGAATTCACCGCTTCATTGAGTAGAGATCTGCATAGCTTTGAGCAGTAGTTAAAATCATTGAGCAACTTTGTTTTAAATTTTTAATACACAAAATATTTGATTTTCGGAAAGAAAATTATTCATTTGAGATATTTGAATCATTCCTGAATAAGACTGCATCAATCGAATAATATAATTATATATATATATATATATAATTAACACAATTGTCAGAAAATCGACAATTTTCCGTCACGAAAATACCACTGTGCGTCATAGCAATTTTGTGCTCCCTTACTTCACATGCACCTATTAATTAAGCTCTTCTCTCAGTTTGCGCTGAAAGTTCGACCGAGGAAAATCTTAAGCGGATGAAGCTTTTCTTTTTTCGGTTTATTATTATTACCTACTACAAATAGTATTTTTTGTTGTTGCTTTGCTCTTTCTGAGATCGACTATTCTTAGCGCTCGCTGTTCCCAGTTCAGTTCCCATGCCCCTGTTCTGCGGAATGTCTTCCACAGAATTTCCTAATTCAGAGTCTCCAAAATTCGAAAATATTCTTTTGATAATGGCAATTCAAGTTTATGGAACTGTTGACTGTCTACTTATTTGACCATTTCACAAGTTTCCTTGGCGTTCCTCTTAATCTACGTCATTTAATTCAATTAGCTATGTAACTGAGAAATCTCCGTTTAAACATCGAATGTAGTTCCGGGAACAAAAAAAGAAATTTCATCTCGCTTGAATGGTTTGATGCATTTTCGAATGAGAACACGGAAGGGCACTCAACACCGGCCTTAATTTTTCAATTGTCACTCTCGAACGATTCTCGTCTTTCAGGTTTGGAAAGTTTTTGCTTCAGTTTTTTCTCTTAGCAAATTATTTCTTTGCTAAGTTTTTCTTCGTCTTCTTTATCTTCTTTTCGATTCTTTGCTCTCGAAGTTTGTTTATTTTTCCAGAAAATTTACTTTCAGATGTGCAACTAATTACATTTTGGCATTATTTAATTATGCACGAGCAGCGAAGTAGCGCTTTCGTCGTCGTCTTCGTCCTTCGTCCTTCGTCGTCATCGCCATCGCCTTCGTCGTTGTTAGCGTCGATGTTAGAATTTAAAGTATCCAGCGTTCGACTTTGTTACTTTTGAAAGATGAACATCGAGTGGAGTGACTCGTTTAAAGGGTTAACTTGATTGTGCGCCAAGATAAAAGCTCTTAACGATGGTAATAAAGTTTTCACTTTCGTCTTCTCTGGGTTTGGTTTTGTTTAATTTGCGAGAAGAAAAGAGCAAAGCAAAAAAAGAAAAAAAAAATTAAATAAATAAATTTAAAAAAATACCTTTCCTGTGTTCTCAAATTATGCATTTTTATCGACGACATCATCGATGTTGAGGGTATTTTGCCACGTCCAAAACCTTTCGAGATAGATTTGTATAAAAATGATCAGCACCATTGGGAGAATCCAATGATGCCGCATGTCTGTCAACATAATTGAGGTGTTTCTGTTGAAGACACAATAAGAAGAGGTTCAACAATCTTCGGGCCTGTTCAAACAATTTTTTTCTATATACTTAGATACCTTAGCTATCCGTTTGATCATTTCTGTATTACTCTTACTTACTGTGATCTGTTTTGTTTTGATTTGCTTTGTCTGCGGCGTCTATTGAGTTTCGAAAATGAACGAAAAGCAAATTTAAACGCAAACTTTAAGTCTTTTACAGAGTGTAAATCACTTAATCCATCATCAGTTTAATTGGTGAAGTTTTCGTTTAAGTTTTGCCTCATCCACGACCATCACAGGAACTTATATAAATTCTTTCGGAAAAAGGATTTTGAAGATTCATTTTTCACTACCAGGGCTCGGATGCATTGTTGCTTTTTTGAAAATTAAAGCATACTTTATAAAGTAAAATTTTGTTCAACTCACATAAAGGGTCTGGCGGGTTCCGGCATCATGAAAGGAATTTTTAAATTTTGTTGATTTTTCGATAGGTGCCATCTAAAAGAATTGTGGAGACTACTTTTTAAATTTTTATTTTGAACGGTCCTTGAAATATCCTTGAAAATCCTTTTTTGTTAAGGCTTTTTTCATTTCTTATCTCAACAACCAATTGATATAGAGAGACGATCTAAACAGATTCTGTTAGATAATAAAACAAGGAAGATAAAAATTTTTTTAAATTTTTACACAGAGTAAAATTTTTTTCACAAAACTAAAAAGAAAATTTTGAATATTTTTTTTCAGTGTATTCATAGTTTGACGCCACTCTACAAATTTTTTTAAAAGATACCTCTAAGTATTTGCTTTCATTTAAAAAAAAGTGCGAAAATGATACAAAACACATTACTCATACGGCATGTTTTTAAAAATTTAATATCTCCAGAAATACTTAAGATAAAAAGATGAATTAAACGGTGACGTATTGATTCAAATCGATTTTTAAATTCAATATGCATTTTTTTTTTTGAAGTTAGAAAAGCGGTTTGAAGTTCAACTTCGCTTAACTTATTCGCAAAATGTTGGTAAGAAAACTTCTTTGCCCCATAAAGTATGCTTTAAATTTATAAATGCAACAATGCATCCGAGCCCTGTTGATCACAAAAATTTCCTTTTTTATAGAAAAATTCATTCATGAGACGTAACTAAAAAGAGCAACGACTTTGTCCAGAAACTTTGATTTAGATCCTTTGCTCCCACTTTTCCGCTCACCTACACCTTTTCCTTGGGTCTGTCTGTTTTGAACTTATCAATAGATCAAAACAGTTCAGGTCGAATGAGTGACTTCAATTATGATCCCGTTTGAAGGGAAACCGCCCTCCGTTCTTGATGTAAATATTGAATAATTCGAGCTGTAACCGCTCTTCTCAGTTTTATTTAATATCTTTTTTATAATTTTATCTTTAATTTTTTTTTATTTTTTATCTTCCATCACACACTGGCAATAACCCGAAGCGATGTTGGTAGTTTTTATTGTTCCCGGTGACGTTGTTTATACCTTTCTGTTGGTTTTGCGTTGTTATCCATCGTTGTTGACAGTATCAACAATTTTCGTCTTCCCCTTGCAACTTTTTTCTCCGCTTTATTTTTTTTTTTACTTTTGATTATTTTTCGTGCTGGAAAGTTAGTTGTTGGCTGTCAGCTCAGCAGGAACAATGCTATTTATATGACGCCACACGAGCCACAGCAGGCTCTGTTCGACTATCTATATCACAAAAAAAAAAAAAAAAAAAAAAAAAACAAGTAAGGGTGTTATAGTCAGTCGAGCCTGACAATAGAATACCCGACACAGACACATATGTTCAAATAATTTTTAATATTAAGAGGTGTTTAAGGCCATGAGCCGCCCCATATACCGACTTTTGTTAAATTTCTTTATGAAAACCGCCCTTTTGCCACGCCCACTTTTAAAATTTTTTTTTAATTCCAATCGGAGGCCTTAATATGCGCTCAAGTTCTAAGTTTCAGTGGAATATCTCATAAAAATCCGATTTTGGGGCAGTTTTGAGATTTTTGTGACAGACCCTAGTACTGGAGGTAACCTTAATAATGGACCTATCAAAGAAATTTTTGGAAAGGATGTTTATGGCTACAAAGGAAGCATAACTGCCAAATTTCGTTCAAGTCACATTTGAATTTCGGGTGAAGGAAGCCATTTTCGAAAAACGCCCTTCGGCCCCGCCCACTTTTCCAATTTTTTGACATTGAATAACTTGACTTCAAATATGTTCAACTATCAAAATTCATCAAAATGTCTTGAAAAACTCCGATCTTAGAGCAGTTTCTGTGATTTTCGTAACAGACCCTAGTACTGGAGGTATCCCTTAAAATCGCCCAATCGGGTCCATTCTCGAACTTGTTCTTACTAATGTCTCCGTGAGCCCACATACCAAATTTTGCCAAGATAGCTTAACACCTTCGATAAGAAAACTGTATAGAGACAGACAGACAGACGGACAGAATCGAATTTCCTGGTGACGTTGATCATTTCTATATATAATACATTTTGTATGGTCTATCTCGACTGGTTCTGGGTGTTACACACAACCACACAAACGCAATATACCCTCGACACGGAGTGTGTCGGGTATATAAACAGTTGGTAGTAGAAAAAAAATTCCCGCATGTTTTCATCGATTGGAAATTACGCAAATAAGTTTGTCGGCTGGTCGATCTGCCGTTAAATGTGAAACTCAGTAATCAATGTAAGAAAATAGAACAAAAACAAACAAAATTCATTCAGCGAGAAGATGGCGAGAGTCTCCCTTTGAGAGAGAATTGCACAAATTAATTATTACCTCAAAGCTAAGGGAGGCCAACTAAGTTGACTGGCCTGGACGGACAAACAATTATGACATTTTACTTTTTCAGCAAAAAACGCTGCTTCTCTGCTTCCATGCTTGATGGCCACACTTTTTGTCACGACTAAGTGTTGCGCTATTTATCCATAATGCCGGACCATGAATGGGGGCTGAATGCGAGCAACAAGTTCGATTCAATAAAAATGAATTGAGAGCATTCAAGTCATCGTTAATCATGTGATCGATATTATTTAAGGGTCAACACAATGTGGCAATAAAAAATGATGGCTATCATTAAGTATTTTCTGGAGAAAATAAAATTTCGGAAAAATTGTAATAAAAAAAAATTTCTCAAAAAGTGCAGATGAAAGCGAAAAAGCATTGGAAAATTCTTTTTTTTTTTTTTTGTATTGACTTTAACCCTAAGCCCTTAGAAAAAAGAGTGGGTGGAGGCGCAATTGCTTTCATCTTTTAATTGAAATCAATCAATATTAAAGCCGCGGAGAGACGCTCTTATCCCTACACTAATTTGCTTTCATAGCAAAACTCTTGGCAACGAACGGGTTAAATGATTCCTAGAACGCAATTAAGCACATCAACGTTATAATAAATTTCGTTACGAGAATCGGAAATGTTCGATTAGCAATGACAATATAACATGTTATAGCATTCACATTCACATTTCCAGTTAATAATTTTCCTCTTCAAATGCAATAAGCTCGATGTTGTAACGTTAAGTGGAATTTCAATTGACTCGATATCGGTCGATTGAAGTGATTAATATCTGAGTACCTATGTACCTATATATAGAACATTTTCAACGTAAAGTGCATGAGTTAATTGACATTTGGATGTGACATTTAAATTTTATCTCCTCTTTTGTTTTTTGGATTGTTGTTCTTTGCTTGTGGTCCGAACCACACAGTCGACCCACGGTAATCCTGCCAATCCACATTAGGTCAAATGACCAGTTTAGCTGTGCGAAAGTCAAATTTCGTGCACGCGATTTTACATATTTTATTGATGCCATTATGTAGGGAATACTCCAAATTAACAGAAACGTCACTTTGTTTTTGTAAAAAAAACAAACGCCATTTGACAGCAATCAATGAAAGTTGAACTTTCAAAACGTTATTGAAAGACTCTGTTGGCAGCTAATTTTTTCATCATTTTTAATTGTTTTTTTTTGGACCCAGTGAAAACAATTTTAGGGAAATTCGAAATGGAGGACAAAAATAAAAGTGAGTACTTATGTCCAGTTACAAAAGGAGTGACTTTTTATCGTTTTTTGCTGAAATAGCTGGCTTTTTTGTATAACCTCAAAATTTTTTTGATTTAATTGAAATTGTGATTTCATTTAAGCTTTTAAAATTTTGTGTACATTCGTTCAATGAAAAGTAAAAAGAAATGAATAAACTGAGATTTAATGAGTTCATTTCTTTTTACTTTAGAGTGCCGTTTTTAGCCGTTTTCAAGAAAACCCGTTTTTTATAGATTGCGTCGCTATAACAAAAGGCGAGTTGTTTGAAGTTTGGCTGAATGAATGTTCGCAAAAAGCAAAGCATGCACTTATTAAACAATTTATGTTTAGAAAATGAATTACACATAAATGGTAATTCAAAGGAAAATAAAAAACATTTTTCTAAAAAAAAATTTTTTTTTCTTTACAAGGATTAAAGGTCATAAAAAGGTTAATTCTTTGATAAATTTATTAAAAGTATACTTTCTTTTACCTCTACTATAATTTTGGCTTCAAATAACGCGATATGTAAGGTGTTATTAATTTCGCACAGAAAAAGTAGTCATTTGATTGCCTTAGAAGGGTTAACGGTCTTAGAAGGGTTAATTTTTTCTTCAATTTATTAAAATTGCACTTTTTTTACATTTACAATTATTTTGGCTGGAAACAACACGATACTTTGGGTGTTATTAATTTCGCACAGAAAAAGTGGTCATTGACCTAATGTGCAATCGTGGCCAATCTGAAATGGGTTTTTCTTCAGGGGTTGTAATGGAAATCAGCTTGATATTGAAAAATGCCGAAATTTGTGTACTCTCTCTCTGTCTCTCTCTGTCTCTCTCTCTCTTCTCTCTCTCTGTCTTCTCTCTCTCTCTCTTCTCTCTCTCTCTCTCTCTCTCTCTCTCTCTCTCTCTCTCTCTCTCTCTCTCTTCTCTCTCTCTCTCTCTCTCTCTCTCTCTCTCTCTCTGCTCTCTCTCTCTCTCTCTCTCTCTCTCTCTCTCTCTCTCTCTCTCTCTCTCTCTCTCTCTCTCTCTCTCTCTGTCTCTCTCTCTCTCTGTCTGTCTCTCTCTCTGTCTGTCTCTCTCTCTGTCTGTCTCTCTCTCTGTCTGTCTCTCTCTCTGTCTGTCTCTCTCTCTGTCTGTCTCTCTCTCTGTCTGTCTCTCTCTCTGTCTGTCTCTGCTCTGTCTTCTCTCTCTCTCTCTCTCTCTTTCTTGTGGACACCTACCTACGGGACCGAAAAATATGTTCGCTAAACAGAGGTGTCAGCTTCAGAGAAAACTATTTCAGAAGCGGGAACACTACAACATTCCCAGAGAGTGTCCGCTTTGTTGAAAATACAGACTATTGGGGTTCTTAAGCAGTGTTCAATACTCCAACGAATTCGATACTTCGAAACTGCTGCCGGAGTGTCGAAGGTCCACTGTGCAACGTCATCGGAAGGAAATTTAATTACTTCTAAATTGAATTGAAAATCAATTAATCAAATCGCTTATCTACGCTCGTGGTTTATTTCATTAGTCCAAATCTAAATTTATTACATTTTCAAATGAGGTTTGCAAGTTTTAGTACACCTAGAGAAAAAGGTAGTTATATTAACTGAAAAAGCAGGTTAAAATAACCGAGTTCACCGTTAATTGTTAGCTTATGTGTAGTAGCGGTCAATTCAACAGTACAAACACAGTCAATAAGGATATAACTACCTGATGGTTGATATAACTGTCTCGCGGTTAAATCAACTGTCACCAGCGACTGGGAACAAAAAATTAATTTTTGCTTTGACTTTTTTTTATCTTCTTTTATTTATATTTTTTTTTTTTATTAAATTATTATAATTTTTCTTTATTTATTTGTTTCTATTTAAATCTTTTTCTCTTTCATCTCTTTAAATTTTCTTGCCTCGGCCGAGCCTTGAACCGCTGACCTCCACTTCGCTGGGCGAACGTCTTAACCATTACGCTAAACGAACGAAATTTATTCGTTGGTCAAAATGCTCACTTGAGCTTATGGTTGCTCAAGTTTTGGGGAACGTGCTTAAGGAATTGTTTCACTCCCAAAATTTTTTTGCTTGAAAATGAACCATTAAAAAAAAATTAAATAAATTAAAATCTTAAAAATTTAGGAGAAAAGTTTTGTCTTCCAAAACAACTACACTCTGAACAAAAAAAAAAACTGTAATTAAAAAAAAAAATCCAGAAAAATTCCCGCCGCCAGCAGGGATAGAACCCCGAAGCTCACGACTGTTGAGTCACAGCTTAAACAACTCAGCTATCGAAAACTCCGGAGACGGTTGATCAGAATGCGAACTTATACGTCTAAGTGAACGAAAGCGAATTTGAACATAAAAAGTAACTGTTTTTCAACTGTTCATTTGACTGCCTTTTTCAGTGCATTTAACGCGGAATACAGTTTATTTGACCACTCTTACTGTAACTGTTCTAATTAGTTGATTTAACTGTTGTTATTTCTCTCGGTGTACTTCTTTTGAAAGCTTGAAATACGCTGTGCTTGAATTTGGTACTTTTTTTTTACCGAAAACATGGAGACAAATGTCGTACACATAATTGAGGGGCGCTGAGTCCCATCAACCAGAGATTGGCTCTGGTTTTTGAGATATCGCGGATTAAAAATTATGACTAACTTTATTAAAAAATATATACATTTAGTTCATGTTGCTATATATTTATGACAGAATAATGACGATAACGTTAATTACTTGTATTTAGCAGAATTCCTTTGGCAAAATTTCGTTGTAATCGCAACGGTAATTGGTATTTTATAAGTGCTTATTTTCAATTTCCATCACGTTTATTAAAAAAGTGAAGCATGCTTTTTGGGGGATGTAAAATTTTTGACTTTCGATTTTTTTAATATTATATATTTTTTTCAGTTTAAAGACACTGCTTTTAAAAAGAATTTTAAGAGTAATGCAAATTTTTGACAAGGTGGTGTAATGGGGAAGCAAATGACTAGCAACTGACAGTTTTGAAGTTCAAACCCTGCATTTTGGAACAAGTAAAATGTTTTAAATAAAAAACAAAATTATGCTTGCATACTTTAGGGATCCAGCTTTAAGCGCGCAAATCTCCGTTAACTGAGCCAATCTCAAAAAATCAATATCTCTATTGTTTTTAGCGTCTTTTAGTTCTCATTTCTAAATATAAAAAAAAATTTTTTTTTAAAGTAAATAAATAAATAAACTGAAATCAATTCCGAATTCAAGACCCGTGAATGAGTTTCGGAAAAGGGAAATAATAATCCATTTTCATTCGAGCAATGGTTTTTTTCCTTTGACTATAATTTTCGTTTATTTTCTCCTGATTTTTTTCCCCCTGTACGAAAATATTTTCTCCTCCACAGTGAAGCGAAGCCGTGAAATGCAAATAAGTTTTTCGTATGTCAGTACTTCAACCGCATAAATTGCTTTCATTTTGTGGTTTGAATCGCTTTTTTCCTTTCATCCTTATTATATGCTTGTATATTTTCGACGGTAATCGTTAAACGCGCTTAAAAAACTATTTGAGAAGCTTTGAGGGAGCTTAGTGTTGTGATTATCGTGAGTGGCGAAAAAGAAAACAGATTAAGAAAAAACCCTGAAAAAACAAAACACAAATGACATTGGAATGGGCATTGGTGGGGGGTCAAATTGGAAAATTAATTTTTTTTTTTTTTAAAGTCGCAGATCCCTCGAAATAAGCTTTTGGGAATATGTAAAATTTTTGATTGAAATTTCACTTTCAATGAGAAATAAAATCATTTAGTTTTATGCTCCAAATTCTAATAATAATATTAAGCGTATTCAGCACCCAAAAGTATGCTTTCGAATATTATTTAAAAACTAATTTATATACAATAATTTTAAAGCTTTACCTTTAATTAAGAGGATTTCCAAAATCCTCACTCTTGTAGATGATGCTGTTAAATGAACATAGCTACAAGAACGAACAAAATCCTCATATCGGAAACATTCGAAATATCTATAAGCATACTTTTAGGACTTGAATTGAATCTGTTGACCTAATTATAAGCTTTTCACATTATTTTTAATTTAGAGCTTATTTGGATTTGAAGTCCTTATCTGGACGATCATTTAGAAATCCAAAATACACCTGTTTCCCCTCTCACGAGGATCGATTAATATTAGCCCAAAATATTATTTGGGTTTAGCGGATCTAAGCACTGCGCATATACATACGAGTACATCCTGGGAGTTCTCATTTCGGAAAATACACACAAAGACCTTTAAATAACCCATTGACTGGAAAAAAAAAAACCAATTTTTTCTTTGCTCATTTTCTTCACGAAAGATGGCGTTCTCGCTTGCCATACATCTACATTAATAGGGAATTTGCTTTCGAAAAATCTCAGTATGCACATCATTTGAGCATTTATTAAAATTTCTTTTGATGCAGAAAAGTATGTCATGAGGTACCCTCAAGCCAAGGCGCAATTGCACAGTGCTCGGAAAAGTACCTTTAAGTACATGCCACGTCTAGAGACGGCACAAACACTTACTTTGCCAACGTGTCAGGACATTTTAAATTTTCGCTGAAAGCTCAAAACTGTCCGAATTCAACTTAACATTGTCATGTCGCATGTTTCACGGCACTGCACCGCACCGCACCACACCGCACCTTTTCGTTTCTTCTTCTTCATCCTTTGTTTTTTTTTTTTTTGAATTCCTATGCATGTGAGTGCAGAGTTGTCAGCTACAAATCAGGACGCGACACTTAGTAGCTTAGCCGTCAGTCACTTGATCGTTCATTGGGCGGCTGCGTATGGATGTTAAAGTGCATACGAGAACAGACTTCAGCAAGGAGTAACTTTGCTGAGACAATGTTCATAGCTACAATAGACGTGTGTGACCAAAGGCAATATCAGATTCCCAGCATGGACAAGAGCACTAGGCACTAACCGAGTAACAACGTTTATCCTCATTTCAACGCACAATTACGAGCTCAACAGGCGAAAGTGAACTTTTGTCATGCTGCAGCAGTCGCTCGATACTGCGTACTTTCATATACTCGTACATAAGCACATGCTTTGAAGTCAAAAGGTCCGAAAAATCACTTGTTCTCATTTGCTGACATTTAGCCTTTAGAAAGTCATATCTCACGCGCAATCTTCCCCATTAATCTCTCGGCATTTTCACTCTGGCGATTCGCCCTGGCGACTCCACGCAGTCCATCGTGATTAGGTACGCGTTCATATTTTGTCTGAAGAGTATATGTACGTGTTTGCAATGCATATGTGTCTGTGTATGATGGATGACATAAAGTATTGTCTCCCAAAGTTCAATCAGCAACTTTTCTGTGAGTTAGGCGAGTTGAGGGGTGACCTGAGCTAAGCTGAGCTGAGCTGCGGTAAGGTGAGATGCGATGCGATGCGATGTATGCGGCCCTTTGTACTTTGGGTCAACCGAATCTGACGTGATAAAAACTGCTCGTAACATCGTAAAGCTGGCCGTGTGGGAAAAGAGAACTTTACCTTACCAGGTTGAGCTTGAGCTGATAACGTTCGGAAACTTTTGTGTACATTGGCCTTTGGAAAATGGCTTTTCTTGCTTTTGGGAAAGTGTTTATTTTAATGCAATTTTCGTTGAATGGAAACCTTGACAAGTTGGTACAATATGTCAGCCGATATCGTTGCCCTTGTTGATGCTGTTTTCAACTAACTTGCTTACTCTGTTGTTGTTGTTGTTGTTGTTGGCTTCGACTTTTTTCCATTTATTTAAAAAAGTCTCTCTTGAGGACGGTTCTATTGTCTTTACTGTTTGCGTGTGATGAACTTAAAAGGGTACCGAGCTAAGTAATGTATTTCTACTTACGTTTATTATTTGATGGTTTAGAAATCTAGGGAAATACATATGACCTCTAAGATTTTTTTTTTGTATTTTATGTAAAAAAAAAAATCCTCGAACACTTTTGCATCATTCGTTGTTTTTTGAGTCATAAAACAAAAATCGAAATTTTTCTTAACTTAAAAGGACTTTAAAAATATTAAATCAAAACATGGAAAGTGGCAAAAATGTTTAAATGTTCGAATTTCCTCTCAGTTTAACCTCTGAAAATTGAAAATTTGAACGAAACGAACCAAAAACTGGAAAAATATATATGCCCAATTTTTCGTGCTCTTCTGTGATGAATCCCCTTAATTTAGTTGATGATGTTGACCTTCTTGTTCCTTTTGAGGAAAAACGAGAACGAAGAAATAATAAGAGCCATAGGAAATATTTAAAATCAACGCCTAAAGGTATGCAATGGAATGTAAGTGAAACAAAAATGATTCATTTAATTTTAAGTCTTTTTGATGGAACTTCAAAAATGCTCCCAACGCACAAAGCCTCGGTACAAGAGCCAAATGCCTTGGTCTCGATATGCTTTCATGGACATAGTTACAAGGACGAACAGATCTCTCGTACTATCGAAAATATTATAACTGTTTATATGCATACATTTTTGTGGCGAATTTTTATATTTTCTGTTGTCATTATATAAAGATTATTTCTGATAGTGAGGATTTTGTTCGTTCTTGTAGCTATGTTCATTTAAGAGCATTATCAACAAGAGTGAGGATTTTGGGGTTTCTGGAAATCCTCTTAATTAGAGTAAAGGGTAGGCTAGACGATACGGTTAGTAACCAAATTTTGGCTGTTTTTGAGTAATTTTTTGTCCCAATCCAGTCCAAACCGTGTAACCGCCAACCATACGTATGGTCAAATGTCATTTGGTTACGTTTGTTCATGCTGCAGCCAAACGTTTGGATGCCAAACTAGCCATATCGTGTAACAGCCCTTTGTGACAACTCGGATTTGTTTAACAAATGGGACGAATTTGCGCTGATTTGTCATTTGGTCAAGCTGAAAAATAGACCCATGACCAAATGGCAAACGTTTGTGTCGAAAGTTAAGATAAATTCAAGCGGTTTTTTAAAAAAAGTGGTTTTATATATTTATTTCAACAGAAATCTAAAATGTTTTGAAAGAAATCGATATTCAACGTATGGATGTTTTCAAAATGAGCGTTTCACAAGCCGAAATGCTTTTTCGCATAATTGTATCCTTTTTGGGTGAAACCAACGAAAGCAGATTTTCTAACTGAGCTTTCGTCATTCGAAGAAAATTTTTGTACAATTCGGCGCCTTTTCTTCTTCCAGCTCTTTATACTACTTTGCGCAAAACCCTTCTTGGTCCCGACGAGTAACCCAATTTCTTACTCAAACTCCGGGGCAAACACAGTTCGGTCCGAATCGTCGTCAAAAATATAGCCGGCCAATACGACGGCAAGAATTCTTTTATTTTTTGCATTTAGCGACATTTTTTTAAAATTTTATTAAAACAGTCTCTGGCCGATGTGTTCACTCTATGCACAACAATATTATTTAGCGTCAATTGACAGTTGGCCATAATTTAATTTGGTCACTATCGTGCATATCGTGTAACACCCAAGCAAACCGAAAAAGCAGTTTGGGACCGAACAATATTTGGACACTATCTAGAATTGGTGGTGCGCAAACGTTTTGGGACAAAATGTGCATATCGTGTAACCGCTAAACAAATGTCTTGCTGACAAATGAGCATACAAGCCAAAATTTAACCAAATGATTTCAACCAAACGTTTGGTCATTAACCATATCGTCTAACCGTCACTTAAAGCTTTGAAATTATATAAATTGGTTTTTAAATAATTTTCAAAAGCATACTTTTGGGTGCTAAATTTCAATATTTTCTGTTGTCCTATATTTAGCAAGGTGTCAAAACCCCCCTTTTTTTTTTAATTTTTTTTTATGATTTCATTAGATCACATATTTAGTATAAAATTTTGTTTTGGAACTTTTTTTTTTGAAGCGATAAAAGTCGGGAATTGGGTGTTTCCAATTTCCTCCCATGACACAGTGGCATCGCATAATACATTTGAGTGTAAAAACTATACGGAGTCTACGCAGAGTGATGAAACTTGCCACAGAAACTCATCTCAATAAAATTAAGGAAAATATGAAGTTTCATCAAAATCGGTCACGCCCACCACCCACCCCCCCATACAACTCGAAATTAATTTTTAATGTAACATTGTTTCCTTTGGTCAGAATCTCTTTTAATTTTGCACAGAGCTTACAATTAACGCAAGGGAAACATTCTGAAGTTTTCATAAAAATTTCATTTCGTTAGAGCACACATTTTGCATAAACTTTTGTTTTCAAATGAATTTTTCATATGAAAAATTTTCACCCTAAAAGTATACTCTAAATTGCTTTCCTATTACATTGCAAGATTCTATGAACTTCATTGAAAAATGTTGTAACATATTTTACTTCAGTACAGCCAAAGCTTGGCAATTTTTGTGGGCCAAGTGGTTTTTGAAAGTTAATATTATGACAAAATTAACAGTATAAACGATTTCCAAAACAAAGTGTTTTTATTGGGTGGCATCGTGCTCTGAAAACGCCAAAAAACAAGATATATTTGTATGGGGAATTTAGTTTTTCCTTGATAGTTTCCATGGTATTGGTCCTTTTTGCTTGGGTCAAGTGGATTTTGTAGGGTAATTTGAAGGTCTATCCGAAATGCGTACTAACTATAAAATCTGAATTGTTTTAGGGTGTGACAAACGGTTTCCGGAATGAGCATTTCCGAATTTCTACGGTTTTTAAGATATGCAGACCAAAAACCTTATTGATATATTTCATATTTATGCACATATATTTTTTTAGGGACTTATCAATCACACGAAAAAACATCAACATAACCCACGTTAATTAATTACTTTGTATGAAAATGAAACATAAATAAATTAAATTTTCCTGAAAACGCTACATAATTTCTTATACATTTGGGAAAAAAATTTATTTTTCAACTTGAAGACTGAAGACTTTTCTTTTAAAAAAAAAAGTGATTTTAAATTTGTCGGACGATTTTGAAAAAATTGAAAAAATGACACCTTGTTACCTACTTGTATATTATACCCAGCCAACCAAAAGGGTCCGCACGGAGCTGCTAAAGACTCCTTTTCCGGAGTGCAAACACTCTTAAAGACGCACCGACAGGAGCTCTAAATGAATTTTTTTCGGGATAAAAGAGCACGAAGCCTGACATGAAAAAGTTTTCAATTCGGGATTTCAAATTTTATCTCTCCTGATTGCTTCAATGCTCCTTAAGAGTCTGTTTGAATTATTTTTCAGTTAAGCAATCAAAAAAAAAAAAAAAAACTCGTTTAGTCGCCCTCAATCCTCCAAGGTGGTGTTTTTGAGGCATTTCCAAAGAACTACTTGGAAGAGTTTCTTTAGGAGTGCTTAAACATTCCGTTTTGGAGAACTCCGAAAACATAACGTGAGGGTGCTTTAAAAGAGGTCCATTTACACTCCGTTTCGGAGCACTCCGAATATGGTAAGCCCTGAAGACAGAGCAAAAAATGTCACCTAAAAATAAAGAGACTTACGACTCAGGCGAGTGACAGGGGACAAAAGTGGACAAAACTTTAAGGAAAAGGTTTTTTTTTTTTTTTTTTTTTTTTTTTTTTTGAAAAAATGAAACCATCAAATTTAGCAAAACTTAAATTTAAAAAAAAAAAATGAAACTACATTGTTGCAAAAAGCTCACAGAAATGTCACTAACTGTACTAACGAACATTGTAAACACAGTATGAGAAACGAACAAAATTTACAACTGCCACAATCGATGCACGCCGGCCGAATTTACTTCCTACTACCTTCACCTACTCGCACCATCGATGCCTGAGAGTTAAAGGGTATTTTATGTGACCTTTTAGTTGTGTGAGGCCATCAACCAATGTAATCACATTAAGTTCAGATGGATTTATGCGCTTGATGTGCGATATAAACGTTGAGTTCATTTAAAATCTAATAAAATCAGAAATTGAATATTTTGCTCATTTTTTTTTTTTTTAACGATCGTTGGAATCTGTTTTTGCAATCAATTATTTTGCGTATTAAAAATAAATATTTATGATATCCAATAGGCCATACCGTCACATTTCATTAGCTTCAATTAATTACTGGAATCCAATCGATTTCGTTGCATTTCATTCTGAAATAAAACGACACATTTTGCGTAGCAAATTTTATTAAAGCATTGAAGCGTGGAAGTTTCCTCCTCTCATAGGTTTAATTAACTTTTATTGAAGCGGTGTTCTGATGACAACTTTATGGTGATTTCTCTATTGTTGATGAAAAAATTTGAAAAATGAAAAAACACCAAATTCATCACATCAAGGAATGCATTTGAATAAATAAAAAAATTAAAAAAATTTTAAGAGCTTAATTAAAGTTTTCAGATCCGCCCACCTTCACAAGGTCCTGCCAATAATTAGTTCGAGTTCATACAACATATATTATCGAAAATCAACCAAAATTCATTTGAAAACAAGTAAGGGAGCTATAGGGGGCCCATATACCGACTTTTGTTAAATTTCTTTCCCTTTGCCACGCCCACTTTTCCAATTTTTTTATAATTCTAATCGGAGGCTTAAATATACGCGCAAATTCTAAGTTTCATTGAAATATTTGGAAAAAGTCCGATTTTGAGGCAGTTTTGGGATTTTTCTGACAGACCCTAGTACTGGAGGTAGCCCTAAAAATTTTCCGATCGGGTCCATTCTCGAACTTGTTCTTACTCATGTTGCCGTGAGCACGCATACCAAATTTGGTTAAGATAGCTCAACTCCTTCGATAAGAAAACGGTATACAAACAGACAGACGGACAAACAGACCGACAGACGGACGGGCATGTCTAAATCGAATCTCCTGGTGACGCTGATCATTTCTATATACATTTTGTATGGTCTATGTCGACTAGTTCTGGATGTTACACACAACCACACAAACGCAATATACCCTCGACACAGAGTGTGTCGGGTATAAAAATAAATATGTATTGTTAAATATACGTGAGCATATACTCTTAGGTGCTGAATTTCAAAATGCTCTGATTTTATTATTAAAAAAAAAATATTTATTCAAAATTAATGAATAATCAAATTCCGTTCTCGCAGACTTTCATTTGAAAATTGAAAATTTTATTGCCAATGTCCACTCGTGTTTGATCAGTATTCGATGCAGCGTAATCATTATTGGGCATCGGGTATTTACCCTTTCGCCATTTAATGAGTTCCACTGTAGGTACACTGCCGCTGCGCTAATTGTCCTCGAATGCTCGCGAAATGATGGGAAATTTTAATTTCCTCGTAAATTCTCAGCTAAATATTCACTTGGGAGAGACGGAGACAAACAAAAATTAAATATCAGCATTCGATGCACGATGCATTCGATGCACGATGGAATATTGTGCGTAATTTATTCACTCAATTGAATTTTCACTGTTATTGATTTGTTCGAAATTTCGACTGCTATGTAGAATGTGTGTTGTCAGAGCTTTGCATAAATATCGCATTCAAATTTATTCAATTATTCATGGATTCGCCTTAATAACTTCACACATGAGTGTAAATATTTAAGGAATTATTTCGGCTTCCATCGAGAGCACACCATGAAAGACTTCAATTAGAACTCAAGCTGTATTGAGTGAATAAATTGGTAAAAAAAATTTTAACCGAAATTCGACAATCGAAGGACTCCTCGAGCATGTGGATTGTGGAGCGTGTAATTTTTGGCTTTTGTCATGCTATGCTTTTCTTTCAACTTCCGTTGGTGCGATGCCGTACGTGAACTGAAAGGGGTAGTGATGTCGCTGTAACACCCGTTTTGATATGCATATAAATCAATTTTTCAGCTTTATATTTTATATTTGCAAGACAAAACGAGTCGAGAATGGAGAAAAATTGAAAAGGATTTCTCTCGTTGAATTGAATGCGAAAAATTGATTATTCTGTATGGGATTGTGAATGGATGGTTTGTGATAAATTGGCTTTTTGTTCAGAGTTTTAAGGTTTTAGAATCCTCCAGGCATCCGGTTTTTTTTTTTTTTTTTTTTTTTTGAGATTTAGTTTAATTAAAAAATAGTTCTCTGCATAAAATTAATCGCAGGTGAGTGAATTTGAAAATGAATTTGATTTTTTGGAACTTTTGCGTTGAAGTCTTAAAAAAAAGGGGTGATGTGTTTTCTATCATATTTCGCACATTTGTACTGGATATTAGTACTGAGAGCAACTATATTCCATCACGTTTTTCCAATTATCTCAAAAAGCCCCCTTTCGATTTAAGTATAGGTTTTTTTTTCAAAGAAAAGTATAACTTGTAGGTGTATTTTTTAAATAACTAAAAAGTGGCGAAAATACGGGAATACACTCAAAAAAACATCTTAATTTATTTCGTGGGAAAATTTTTCTCAGTGTAAAATTAAAATAAAACTGTTTTTGGTTCCCTGTTATATTGGCAATCTGCCAACTTTTGTTTCGTCTTTCTGCTTAAAATAGTTTTTGAGATATAAAATTTTTTAAAAATCCTTACCAAAAAGGATGTTCCAAGGATTATCTTAAGGATGCTTCGTAATGGGAAGAGGAAAAATGGGTTCCTAGAGTGTTTTTAGGCAATTACAATTGAAAATTCAACTTAAAATCCCTCCCTGAGGGCCGCACGCCTTCCTGAAATGAAAGACCCTCTGTCAAAATTCTTGTTTTTTTTTTTTTATTATTACAATGTAATTACAATCTATCTTACCGATATTTAGTAATTGGGATATTTTCCTACTTAACAGAGTAGAGAGCTACATTAAGCACGTCTACATAATTTAGTATAGCATTTATTTACATGTCCAAAAATTCTTGTGGTTCTACATTAGCTTGTCACAAAAAATCTTTTTTGCATGTGTAATATAAGTATATTTTATTTTTTTTTTTTTGTAAAGCTTTGATATAAAGTATTTTGAAAAATTTCTAGAAGTTAAGCTATACGTGTACGGATTTCCCCCAAAAATCCTGGTCATCGATGATTTTTCCATTAGCAAAACTTTCGTAGATTTTGAGCTTCTAGTCGAAAGAAAATAATGAATGCCGAGTTCTCGTGCACATCAGATAAAAATTTTATGAATTTCAATGTTAATTTAGACGTCAAAGAAATACATTCTTTTGGGCAGATTGCAGATGTCTCAAGAAGGAGGCCTTATAACTTTTAAATTTTAAATGAAAATGGGGAAAATTAATGATGCAGCTTCAAATTGATGAAGTCCCTACCAATTTGCTATAAAAAAAAGCAATTTAGTCCTGCGCTCCCTAAGAATGTCCCATTATGTTCTCAAAAGTATTATAAAAAAATTTTAAAAAACGCTGCATACCCTAAGGCTGTAATGCGCAATATTTAGGACAACAGAAAATATTTAACTTCAGCACCTAAAAGTATGCATTGGAATTAGCACTTCAGAATAATGTTTGCTCATAATTTTCCGTGAAATTTTACTGAAATTCATTTTTACCAAATAGGTACATAAAAACTGTTTAAATGACAATATTAATGATAATTTCTTGATGTTGATGGAAATAAAAGCATTATGTACTTATATTCCACATATTACGATTGGCAGAACTTGAGAACAAGTGAAGAACACACGATCATACTGTTTTGCAGTTTTTAAGTTTAGCTCGTAATAAACCGTCGTGTTTATTTTCTTTCGGACGAACCGGATTCCAACACATGAGTACCTATCATAATCCTAAAATAAAAAATAAAAAAATCGTATTAAAATTCATCATAGTAAGTACCTTCCATTGAAAGGCGCTTCACCTTTTTGGCAAATGTCACACATGCTCTTTAATATTGAACATTTGTTGTTATTGTTACTTCTGCTGTTGCTGTCATTATCCTCTCGCGTTTCAGTGCCTCCCTCCATTGACGGAGTTGACCATATGGCGTTGTATAAATCCGGCTCGATCCGGTTCGATTCGATTCGATTCAATACGGTCCATGGCATGACATTTTATCATTCATATCGCTTGTTGTAAATTTTTTGTAATTCAAAAGGACATGACCATACCCAATGCGAGCAGTTCACTGAGAGCTGCCATAAAAATGAATTATAACAATAAATCGATGAATTTTTGAAAAGTTCCATTTGAACTGCTGCTGCACACATACGGCAATGTACTTCTACTCTTACTTCTTCTACTTCGATTTCTCCATTTAACTGCCACTGCAACTGTGCGCCTCCGCTTCCAAACCCCTTTCGGTCGTGTCCTGTTCTATCATGGCATCATATGGAATCGAATGCGACATAGACGGACTGAGTGCGAGTGGTCGAACGTTCAGAGCAATTTGAACAAATACGCTTAATTTCTGATAGAGATATGAAACGATATAAAAGGAAAGACAAGCAAGCTCGAGTTCACTTCGATTTTCAAAAAATAAAGGGGAAAAATAATATATAAATGAAATGAAATGAAAGAGAAAGAAACAAACAAAAAAAAAAAAAAATCAGAAGAAAGTAATGAAAATTTCAGCCCTTTCAATTTATTGAAGCACGGAAATCTTATATTCTGTTCTTTTCAGTAGCGAATTTTCGCTTTTGTTGGTCATACTTTTGATATTGTCACTGACATAAATGCGAACACACAGACCCACACACACACACACACACACACACACACATGCGCATTTCTGTGTTTCGACTGTCAGATTTAAGCAATATTATGAGTCAGTCACAGTGTCCAGTGCATTCCCGTCCAGCTGAGTGGAGTACAAGCTAAATGAAGCGTATCAAAAAATGCTGGTCGCAGCCTGGAGTCGAATTCTATTGAACTTATTCTCTTTGTCAGTTTTTGTTGTTGCTCTTCTTGTGGTCTTTCTATTTCGTTTTTTTACTTTATTATTCGATTACATGGTCTTTTTTTCGTTTCTTTCTAACCATTTTTTTTTTTTTTTTGTTGGTTTTATTATTATAATATCACATTGATGTCAAAATATATTTTAGGTTTTTCGTTTTTCTTTCAATTTGTGTGTGGAGAATTTTAATTTCAATTAGTGTAGCATACTTTTCTGAGGCACTGCCATTTTCCGCAGACATTTTGATTAGTTACACTTTCTTTGATTGTGAAGTGTATGACTGAATTAAGTATGTCCCGGATATCCGATAACTGTCCGGCAATCGGGATATCAAGTCAAATTAAGGATATCGTTTAAGTTCACGGGATGCCATTGCTATTACTATATCACTATTTGTCAAGGATTTTTCCGACCGATTTTGAAGTTTTGTTAATTTTTCGATAGGATTTTTCGATCAACTTAAAATACACTATGAACTGATTACACTAGTTTACAGCGATTTTGTTCATGAGATCTCAATGCGCTTTTCCCATAGACTTTGGCCTTCTAAACACGAAAAAATTATGGAAAAAAATTTTCATGGAAGCGTTTTTTTTATATTAACTTTTCAAAAAACAAAGTTTTTTTTTCGGAGATATTGTAGATTTTTTGAGCAGAACTCGGCCATGCATCGACCAATTCAAATAAAGTACCACTCAAACTAAAGAAAACTAACGCCTCTAAGACTCTTTCCTACATAGTTTTAAGATTGGTAAGGAAACTAAGATTCTGTAGACCTATAAACCTAAACAAAATTATTTTTGTAGCAAAAATACATATTTCTTTTTCATTTATCGGCATCTAAAAAATAGATTCCAAAAAGACAATTTTTTTTTTACTTTTTTGATTTAAAGGTGGGTCCTTACTCAACAAAACGGTATATTATTTTTCTAAAATCTATGAATAAATGGCGAAGTTATAACTTTATAAGTGAGGGGATAAAGCCAATATAAGCAATGAAAATAAAAAATTTAAACCGTATCGCAAAAATACATTGCATACTCTAAGGCTAAATTTGTCATTTTTTTAATATTATTTTCGTGTTTAGAAGGGCAAAGTCTATGGGAAAAGTGCATTGAGATCTCCTGAACACGCCAAAAATTATTATTTGTAAACTAGTGTTATCTGGTTCCTGTTGCGTAGTGTCTTTGAGATATCCTTGAAAAGACCGTTCTAGTAAGCCTTTTTTTAAATTGTAGGTACATCTAAAAAAAAACTGCTTTAGATAGAAAGACAAAACAAACGTTGGCTGATTGCTTATATAAAAGGGAACCAAAAACAATTTTATTTTAATTTTACACTGAGAAAAATTTTCCCACGAAAAAGAAGAAAAAAATGAAATTATTTTTTTCAATGTATTCCCGTTTTTTTCGCCACTTTATAGCTGTTTTTAAAAAAACTACACTCTCAAGTTATACCGTTCATTTAAAAAACACCTCCATTAAAATCGAAAGGGGGCTTTTTGAGAGAATTGGAAAAACGTGAGTGCATATAGATGCATATTTCATCATTTATTTGGCGGATATTCTAGTAATAAATTCTGCAAAAATCGATTTCTTAAAAAATTTTTTTTTGAAGCCTCTACATTCAAGATAATGCTGGCTAAAGTGAGTTTCAAAAGTTCAATAATTAACAAATTACAGCTGCCGAAATGCTGCACACAAATTCTTAACGCTGCTGGTGCCCACGGACCATTTGGTCCAAAATGAAACATTTGTGAGCGCAATATCTGGGAAATTATAAAATATTTATACACTTTATAAATCATACATAAAAATTTGTTTCGTATAGAGCTCAAAATCTTATATTTAGCATGTATGTATTTTGAGTGGAAAATATACCTTGGCAGAAATGCTTCTTAACAGCATGGTTATTAAAACAATATATCTATTTTGCAAAACAATTTTTTACTAGAAATCCGTCTAAATGTTAACTCTTAGAAAAGAAACAATGAAACGTGTTATAAGAAACAAATGAAACATCTGTTAGGGATCTCAATCCTCTTTGTCGAAAACAAGAGAATCAAACGTAAACTTTTATTCAATTACATTTTCCAACACTTCGCACAACTATTTACATACATATCTGCTTGTAATCCATTAAAATTTTTTTCATTTCCCTCCAAGCTTTTTGCACAAATTCAATTTACTTCACTCTGTCGATGAACAGACACACACACACACTCACACACACACACATACACATACACTCACACACTCTCACTCAAACACACAAACACATACCCTCACACACGCACACATCTCTTCACATACAGACACAGGGGCGGATAGACACTAAGGATAACGAATAAATTAATAAAGTAAAGACCGCACGGGTTAAAAACTATTTCCGCTCACATAAGTGAAGAGTAAAATACAAGGCTAAGTGAATCTTGTAATTGATCGCGAATGCGTTCAAAAGATTGCAAGATAAAAAAAAAACTCCGTTATGTGGAAATCGTGCCAGCTGAAAGAGTTAATTGCTCCTTCCGTTTAATGTGCTGAATGTCAGAAGAATTTTCCGATTTCCAATTTGAATGTCACACTCAACGAAACGGTTTTGAAGTTCCCCTTGCTAACTTAAACTTCTTTTAAATTGGGATTTCCGTAAGAGCGGCAAAATAAGCAAAAGAATGGAATTGAAAGGGTTAAAGATACTATAAAATGTCAAGTCAAATGCTTACTTCAAATGTCCTCAATTGAATAGAAAGAAAATCTCTCTTTTCATATAAGACTATTAACTGGAGACCTTCCTCTGCTCGCCAAAGAGCTGATGCGTACAAGGAGTCCTATTTTCCTACTACACATGTCCTACCCATGAATTAATGTCATGTAAGGAAATCAATCAAATCAACCTAACATTCACATATGCACCTATAACTAGCGGAAATGCTCGGGTTTTATGGTTCCAATTTATATATTTTTTGTGTGAATTTCGTTTTTCTTGCATTCCTTTTTTTTTTCTTTCCTTCTTTCCTTCTTTCTTTCTTTTTCTTCAAATCGAAATTGCTTTATCAATGATGAATGTTCTCTAGTGGCCTTTCGAATCTCAACACGTCCGGCCTTTAAATTGTACTTTATCGAAAGGTGTCCAGGGTATATGTTATCCTTTGGTTAGCAATTATTTATTTCCTGAAGCCAAGATTTGTGTTCTTCGCTCTTTGTTTTTTTCTCCTTGAATAACACTTCAGTACACACTGCCACAAAACTACAGACAGACATTCGTGTGTGTGTTTATGTGTGTGTGCATATCGAATGTGGGTCCATAAAATAAATTTATGTAGTTAGGCTTTGCTTGCTTATTGTTTTATTTCATGTTGCTTATAATGTAGTATGTAACCAGCTATTCAAGACGAAATTGGAATAGCGAAAACCGAGTATCAAAAATAAAATTGACATTTCGATTTTCCTTGCTTCCGTTCGTTCGTTTTTCCCCATTCGAATTACACTTGTGGTTTGACCTTATTCTTTTACAACTTTCGCAACTTCATATTTCCACGTTTCAGTTAAGATTTTCCAGCATCTTTCTACGTGATTGTGCCTTTCCCACCACCTTCGTCATCTCCTCCCTCTCCACACCCAACCTTTCTCTCGCTCCCTCTCTCTCTCACTCTCTCTCTCCCCGTCCCTCTCTCTCACTCTATATCACTATTCATTGTGTGACGGCAGCATTTGAGGATTTCAGGACTCCTTTTGTAAGCCCGAAGCGGTATGAATGACTGTGAAACGCTTTTATGATTCCTTCTCTTGCTGCTCTGAGCTTAAGATTTAATTAGACATTTTATTGTTATTCAAGAGAGTTTAAATTCGTAATTATTTTCATTTGAACAACGGCTTAAAAATGATAGAAGAAATAATTATGCGATTCGTATATATAAAAAATTTTAAGAACTTCTGGTCGTAATCCCTTTTCAAGGTCATCTGAGATTTTGATGCGAATCTCAGGGGGAAAACCTTAGATTGAGTAGAAAGTCCCTTAGAACTCTTAGAAATCAGAATGAATTTACAAAGTCCTAAGAAATGCTTTCTTATTTGCAGTAAAATTTGGCACTATCGGTGGATTTGCGTCACATATCGATATATTTTCGAAGAAAGTCCGAATAGTAGTAAATCCAAACAGTCAATGTGGAAACTAAACCTCTACCGTATAATCAGTCTCTTCCATTCTTCTCGCGTTTTCGATTCGCTTTTACTTTCCAATTGTGTATTCCGATTTTTGCAGTATCCGCTCGTACATTATCTGACAATTTCTTACGTGGTCTGCCTCTTCTACCAGTTTTCGGGTAGCTCACTGTTAAAAATTCTATTCGTCACTTTGTTTTCGGACATTCGAACAACATTCGAACAACATTCCCAGCCTATTTTAAGCATTGCTTTTGTAATTACTTAATTATGGCATCACTGTTAGTCAAATTGTTGAGCTCGTTGTTGTATCGTATCCGATAACTTCCATCCAATTCAATTACCGGACCAAAGATCTTCCGTAGGATTTTTATTTCAAATGCTGCAATTTTGTTATTGTCCGATTCGGATATTTGGATTACTTCGCATCCATACGTCACTACTGGCCTTAAAAGCGTAACGTGTGTCTTCCACTTAGAATTTTTTTTTTTTTTTTTTTTGCATAAGTCGTTTTACGCCTACTAAAAGGCTCTTTTTTTCTAGCTTGTATTCTGTCATTTACCTATAGGTGTATAGCGTTACGGTGGCTGTACATAAATCCTAAGTACATATATGAATTCCTTGACCCCTTCGAATATAAACGGACCAATGTTAATCTCTCTTCATATGCATACATTAAAATGCTGCATCTCCGCTTAAGGGTAGGCTTGGGGTTGCCAGATTGTCGAACTTGTTCTAACTCATGTCCCCGTGAGCAAGCATATCGAATTTCGTGAAGATAACTTAACTCGTATGATAAGAAAATATGTATAAATCGAATCTCCTGATAACGCTGATCATTTCAATATACATATATTTTGTAAAGTCTATCTCGACTGGTCTTATACATGTACGCCGAAATGTAATATACCCTCGAGTATAAAAACAAATGAAGAATAATTACAGAAAACAAAATTATTCTTGTTCTTGTCATCAATCATCTAATTGGCTTCACTGAGACCAGACAATTATATTTACCAGCAAGTAACAATCGGCAATCGTCAATGATTTCATGTGCTACAAATCCCACAATCGAATTGCTGAAAGCCCAAGGTAAACCTTAATAATTGTTTAGACAAGCATTTGTTATGTCTATTTATATGGTGGTAACGAGTCCGATATAAAAGATACTGGCAGTTTGTCTGCCTATTGGAAACGAATCTGCAGAAATAAGTTACCAATTTCCGTGTAAAAAACCCTCAGGGAAATTATATTAAAAGGAGCCAATCATGCCCATGGAACAGCAATTTTCCACGCTCCTCGGCAAAATATTTGACAAGCAGCCAAAAAGCAACAGAAACAAAAAACAAAAAACAAAAAATGAAAAAAAAGAAAATGAAGAAAGAAGAAAAACGAAAAAGAAAAAGAAAAAAGAAAATAAGGAAACAGAAAACATAAATAACATTTGAAGTCTTGACATTTCCCCGCATTAATGCTAAATAAATCTTCTCGATCCGAACTTAAAAAGGGATTTGAAAGTGGTGAACATCATTTTTAAGATTTTCCTTTTCCATTATTATTTGTTTTTTTTTTTTTTCAAAACATGGAGTAACGTAAAATTGGAATTTTTACCTTCGGGAAGTAACTTTAAGACTTTCACAATTTTTTTATGATTTTTTTTTTTTTTTTCTTGAAGTGCGGAAAAAAGTACCATAACCGAGAACTAACGCTGAGCGCTAAGCGATAAGCTTTCAGCATTGAAACAAAAAAAAAAAAAAAAAAAAAAAAAAACAAAAAAGCACCAACAATGAATAAGGGTGTAAAATTCCCAGTGCTTTTGATAATATTCCAAAAATAAACTGAAATGTCTGCGCAGTGCTGCATAGTTTAGGAAGTCATCACGAAAGTGCATGAGGCATGAGGCAACTCGTTTCGTATATTATGCAAATGTAAAATGCAAATGTCATAGCCTGACGGTATGCTGTCATGGCGAGATGCTATGAGCACAAACGGATAGAGAATGAAAAATAAAATTAAAAAACTGAACATGCCAAGAACATTTGACATTTTTTGAGAAAATAAATATTATTTCTCTTCGCACTGTAAAAGAAACGATAATACGTAGGACATCTGTTTTAGCATTAAAATCTGCATAAGGTCAAGGTGGAGAAAACATAGATTATTATCGACTATGAAATGCAAAGAGGCTTTTTTCCATGAAGCCATATCGATGGTCACATTTTTGTATTCATCTTCAGCAGTGATGTCAGATTGAGGGATATTTTTGCTTAAGAAATTTTTCGTTACTATTTTGAATTTAGAAAGTGAGACGAAATGGATTTTTTTTTTTTTTTATTACCCAAGGGGAAACTAACGCCAAAATACTGGCAACACTGGTATCCACATACGACATTCGGAATAAGCGATGTTTTAAGAAGTATCGTCTTTGATAATATTTTCGAAATGCAGTATCGAAACGTAACTATCGGGGACATACATACATCGATTTATCGATATATCAGAAATCAAATTTTTTGCTATATATTTTTGTGGAACAAAACAACTTTTTTCGCACATTTGTGTATTGTGCTGGTAACAGCAAACATTAGGAGTCCTAAATGAGTCATTTCTGAATCCTTATTCGGAGTGTGAGCCCTCACAATGAGCTCATTTCGGAGTCCAAAATAAACGTGCTTTTCATCTTGCGATGGTCGTCATATACATAAGCCCGAAATCATGTACCAAAGGAGCCCGTATTAGAGTCCAATTTGACTCCTTCCGCACTCATATCTGACTCTTATTTTTTTCTTCTAAATATGAGTTCAAATTTATGAGTTTAAAAAGACTCAAAAATGTTGAGTGATATTTTATCGTGTGCTTGAAAAAACATTTATTGATAAGTAGATACACACACATATCTCGGTTTTTACGTATTTATAATTTCAAATATATATTTTTTTTTCAATGTTTATTGCTCACCCCTGTGTGGGATTTGAACCTCGAAACTCGCACTTTCTAGTCATGTACTCACTCATCGTAACCGTGTTGGCCAATGCGAAATGGTTGGATTTGAAATTTACTTTATTTTTATTATTTTCTTCCAACATACCTATTTCAGACTCATTTCGGACTCGTATTTCTGAGCAATCCAAATATGTTTGCTAGATTGTATAGGTACCACTTACTTATTTATGAAAATAAAGGATCCCTTTCAAAGCAAATTCAAGGATTTTTATATGACTTTTTGGTCTTACATTCGCATAAAAAACCGGCTCTTTTAACCGCACAAGGACTCGACCTCTCTGGTTGTTGATACCAAAGTCAATGGAGGTGATCCAAAATTAAAGTTTTTCGATCTTAGAGTTACGCATAATTTTTTGATATATCTAGATTAAAAATATTGCTCAAAAATTTCGTTTCGATGATTGAAAAACATCGATATTTCAATGCATCGATTTTTCAGCCCATTCGTCACAGAGAATTGTCGAGAGCAGAAGAAAAACAGGATATTTGAATGGGAAATCTTTAATCTCCTGTCAACTTGAAATTAGAAACATAGGTACGAGTATGTGAGACCCGGAAAATGGTTCCTAGAGGTAATTGGAATGGTCAATCTACTTTCGAGAATTAGTTTTTTTTGTTTCCATAGGTACATAACTGTCTTTTTTCCCATCCAATAGCCCCATTGGACAGTTCAAAGTGTGTTTTTATCCCACATTGCTTTCGTTTTTGGTTTCTTTATATCCATCTAAATCTTTCTTTTAATGCTCCGCAATAAAAAGTAAGTAATGGGTGTTATAGTCATAGGCGAACCTGACAATAAAATACTCGACACAGACACACATGTTTAAATAATTTTTAAACCACGCCCAAAAAACAGGACCACTAAGGAAGAGTATTCAACAGGTTTTAAAGGCCATTAGGGGCCCCATATACCGACTTTTGTTAAATTTCTTTATGAAAACCGCCCCTTTGACACGCCCAATTTTCCAATTTTTTTTTTGGAATTCTAATCGGAGGCTTAAATATACGCGCAAATTCTGAGTTTCATTGAAATATTGCGAAAAAGTCAGATTTTTGAGGCAATTTTTGGATTTTTGTGACAGACCCTAGTACTGAAGGTACCTCTAAAAATGGTCCGATCGGGTCCATTCTCGAACTTGTTCTTACTCATGTCCCCGTGAGCGTGCATACCAAATTTTGTCAAGAAAGCTCAACTCCTTCGATAAGAAAACTATATACATACAGACATACAGACGGACGGACGCTGGTGACGCTGATCATTTCTATATATATTTTATATGGTCTATCTCAACTGGATCTGGGTGTTACACACAATCTCACAAACGCAATATACCCTCGACACAGAGTGTGTCGGGTATAAAAGTAATATTTGAGAAGGTGGAAAAAAGTACCTACAAAAATACAAAACATCGTACCAATGTGCCATTCTGTTTTCAACGTACCAGCTTTGATACGAAAGTATCAATTTCAGCATCACTGATTACTGAGCCCTTCGTTGACGTCTGCCTGCGTTCAAGTAAGGCTTGAGGCTTCAGTCTGTTTCTGTGAGCGAGTCTGTTCGGTCGTCAGTTTTCGGTTCTCTCGGGTCGCGGGTCGCGAAATGCGCAGTGTAATAAGTGTGCTAGGCAAGTGACTTTATGTTTATGCCGACAAGTGCATTGTACTTTCCGTTCTCTGCGTGTCGCTCGCAAAGTAAAGAGCAGAAATCGTATGTTTTTGTGCGCATCGTTAACAATTCTTAAGGTTAGTCATGTTTTTTAGTATTTCCGTTAATCCTGTCGTTTCTTTCAATGAATTTAATATATTTAACATAAACTAAAAAACGATTTGCGCATGACATACATACTTACCCGGCAATTCATGCAAAAGGCAGCTACTCTCGTCATGTCTGCTTGTCAGGAGAGAGACAATTGAAGAGAATTTT
Source organism: Chlorops oryzae (assembly GCA_020466095.1). Lineage (NCBI taxonomy): Eukaryota > Metazoa > Arthropoda > Insecta > Diptera > Chloropidae > Chlorops > Chlorops oryzae. Next base: position 20,046,487 of record CM035806.1, on the reverse strand, counting down.
TCCTCTCATGTTTTTCATTTCTGCTGTGGTCAAACCGATTTGTTTTCTTTTTTGTATTAGTATTAGTTCCTACACATTTTAGTATACACTACAGCCCTGCACAAATAAGGTTTCTTTGCAATAACAACAAATGATCTAGTGAAGAGGACAATGCTTGCAAAATCAGCGAGCGATTAAATTTTTTTGCATTTGGATGAAAGTAGAGAGAACGTGCTTTTTGTGCATTTTGTTTTTGCAAAGCAAACACTGAACTGTGCGTGCTCACTTCAAGAAGCTTCTTCTGCTTTGCTTTTTCGATACCGCAACAGCGCGTTCGCTTATATTTGTATGTGTGCACTTAAATATTTCATACTTTATAGTTGACTTTCTTATGTTAGTGCTTTTCTTTTCTTTGTTCTTATGCGCAACAATCAATGTACGCATGGCATGGCGTGATTTTCGTCGGCTTGAGATTTACTGTTTGTTTCAAAATTGCTTAATTCAAGCTCTTGAAAGCCTAAATAAGTTATTTTAAAACCGAATAAGATTGCGTGCGTACGTATTCCACGTGCGGAGCTTCTGTCACTCCTGATATTTTCAGTTATTTATTAAGATGAAAGTATAAATTTGGTGAGTGGGCGTCACAAAAAGATGCTTTTCAAAAATTAAGTACTTTTTCTCCTCAATAAAAATTTTGTGGGGATGACAGTGGGCGGAACACAAAAACTTTTCTTATGCGTCTTTCATTCGTCATTGTCAATCTACATACATATGTATTGAATTTTAAACTTTTATGATTTTTCGTATGCAGGCGAGCCTGACAATAAAATACCCGACACAGACTCACATGTGTCACATAATTTTTAAACCACGCCCTAGAAACAGGACCACTAAGAAAGAGTATTCATCAGGTTTTTGAGGCCATTAGAGGCCCCATTTACCGACTTTTGTAAAATTTCTTTATGAAACCGCCCCTTTGCCACGCCCGATTCCCATTTTTTTTTTGGGAATTCTAATCGCAGGTTTAAATATACGCGCAAACTCTAGGGCCCGATAATACAGTGCATACTTAAGGTCTCCTTAGCACTTAAGTAAAGCTTAAGTCTGTAAAGAATTTTAACAGTACAAGTTTATTTAAGTGCTCCTTAAATAAGTTTTCAAATTAATTTAATGAAGGAGTTTCACTAATTTCACGAATTTTGAAAAAGTATAAACAAAAAATATAGATTTTTTCCAACGTTGCCTGCCGAAAACAATTTTCGTGAGTTTTGGATAAAAATTTACTGTTAAACCGCTTGACACTTAAGGTGTTCTTAAGTCTTCAAGCTTTCTTCACTTAAGTTTACACTGTAATATCGGGCCTAAGTTTCATTAAAATATTTCTAAAATGTCCGATTTTGAGGCAGTTTTGGGATTTTTCTGACAGGCCTTAGTACTGGAGGTACCCTTAATAATGGACCGATCAGAGAATTTTTTTGGGAGGATGCTTATGGCTACAGAACAAGCATTAATGTTCAAGTCCCATTTGAATTTCGGGTGCAGGAGGCAATTTTCGAAAAATTCCCTTCGGCCACGCCCACTTTTCCAATTTTTAAAAATCACATCACTTGCCTTTAAACATAGTAAAATATTAAATTTCATCAAAATGTCTTGAAAAACTCCGATCTTAGAGCAGTTTCTGTGATTTTCGTAACAGACCCTAGTACTGGAGGTACCCCTTAAAAACGTCCAATCGGGTCCATTCTCGAACTTGTTCTTACTAATGTCTCCGTGAGCCCACATACCAAATTTTGCCAAGATAGCTTAACACCTTCGATAAGAAAACTGTATACAGACAGACAGACAGACGGACAGACAGACGGACAGACAGACGGACAGAATCGAATCTCCTGGTGGCGCTGATCATTTCTATATATATTTTGGTCTATATATATATATGGCCTATCTCAACTGGTTATGGGTGTTATACACAATCACACAAACACAATATACCCTCGACACAGAGTTTTTCGGGTATAAAAAGTATTTAACTTCAATTAAAAGATAAAATTATTTTTTTTTTTATATTTTTAAGTCATCAGGGAAATGGAAATTTTTTCTTCTCCTTCCGTTTTCATTAAAATACTTTCGAAGTTTAATTCCCAGTCCCGGACAGTCTCCGATTTCAATTCAATTCATTTAATTTAATTTCATTCCGTTTCATTGAATCCGCATTTGCTTGTAGTCTTTTTCCTGCTGCGTTGTGCAATTAGCAACTGTCTGCTCTGCTCTGCTCAGCTCAATTCAACTCAGCTCAGCTAAGCTCAGTTCGATTCGGTTCGGTTCCCTGTAGATTTTGGCCCCACTGTTTTCGTTCTCGATTGAGGTATTATGTACAAATACATTGGAATATTCATGAGATGGCTGAAATTAGCGCGTGCTACATTAGATCTGTACGCTTCCATAGATTAAGCAATGTGCTTGCGTCGGCAGGAAGATATTAGAAAGCTCTTAGCCCACAAAGCACCCTCGTAATTATCTTGTCGAATGATGTCAGCAACCGCCTTAAGCGTGTCTCACTTAAAATCTCAGTTTACCGTTGAGGCAAATGTCTTGATTTTCTACCGCTTAATAATGCTAAAAACAAGATAATCTACAGATTTTCACAATTTACGCATAGACTTTGAGCACGAAGAGGAATCGAGAAGGAATTCAATTCAAGTTATTTCCTTCGATGCGAATATAAGATTGCAGAACTCGACGAGATATCGAAGGAGCTTGTGCATTCGATATTGATTGTGAGTTTTCCGTTTCTTCAGAAAGTTTGATGGGGATTTCACGACGGCTTAGAGCTCTTTAAGTAGACCATAAAATATATGTAGAAAGAGAAATGTGTTTTTGTTATTTTTGTTCTTCATTTATTTATCCTAACGCAACAAGAAGAAACTTCTAATAAATAGCACTTGTTAAAATATTTAATTAAAGTGTATGCCTTGCGAGTACTTATGATTAAAATGCTTGAAAAAGTTGCGCAGACAATCGAAGTGTAGGGAATAGAAGATTAAGAGCAAGCGAAAAGCTGGAAAATGCGATAAAGATGCGTTTTAGGAAAAATATGCTAATAAGAGGTTCTTAAATCGCGCGGTATTTTTAAGGGTTTGAAGATGATTTTGAAGTGAGTTCCATAAGGAAGCTGAATATACAAAGAATTTGCGATCAGAAATAAATGTGAAGTACCGGAATGACACTAGTCTATTCCCCCTTTCTGAATGCGCAAAACGTAGACACGATTGTAGAGATACGAGGGAGTTTTGATGGCAATTATTTTGTATGTGCCTCAAATTTTTTGGTTGGTTGAGATTCCAACTAACGAAACGAGAGACTCTGGGTTCAACTCCCAGCTAATCTGGTGGATGTTTGTGTCGGTTTTTCTGTATCTGTTCTTTTGTTTTCCTATTTTTCGTGGTACCACAACGGACCCATGTGAGGCCTAAGTCTGTCACCCTTGATGGCAGCAGCCACACTAAACAAACCTAATTTAATCTAACCTAAGTTGAATTCGTTGAAATCTTATCTGTTCGTTTTCTAAATAAAAAAGTTCTCATCCTTTGATAGACCGAATCACAAATTATACCGCATTTTTTCAATAGAGAAGACCTCTTTCTAACATTTTTTTTGTCTTAAATTTATTGAATTTGCAATGACAACAAAAAGTCCTTTTAGTGTAATATGAAATCCATACAAGGAATAATTGAATTCGTAAAAATAAATGAAAATGAAATGCATCGCATTTCGACTTCTCTATTTTGCTCATCAAATTCAGTCGGAAGGATAATTGATTTCCCTCGAAGAAATGTGAGAAAAGAAAATTCATTAAATTCTAGGAAAAGCAAAAAATAAAAATTTCATAAGAAACAAAATATTAGTATATTGAAAGTATAATTCGATATATTTTGTGAGTCGTTTAGTGTGAGATGTAACGTCATTTTTAATAAATTGCACAACAACAAAAATGATGTAATAACATTCATCGCCTCAAGATATGCATTTGAATAATTAAAAAGAAATGATATATGTACTTTTTTAAAAGCCTGTATCAATGGATCTCAGTTACAGCTTTCCGAAGGTCCAAAATTAACCCGGTAGCGCCTGAATTAAAAAAAAATAAATATAAAAAATAAAATAAAATAAATAAAATATGAACTAGTTCAGGTATGGCGATGACAGAAAATAGACCTTTCAGTGATGCCATATGGCACCGCTAGACGCTGCCGGGTTAAATGAATGACTGTGAATGCAAATATGTACATACATACCGAAGTATTTTCAAGAATGAACACAATCTGAATGCTGACGGTGTTCTTAATATTTATATGCATACTTTTTGCTGCTGAGTCTTACTTTTTAAGTTGCCGTGGTGATGAAAAGCATCAAGCTGACAGAGCTTATTACTGCTGCATTACATTTCAGTGTCATTGGATCTGTACATTTTTATGAGCTGATTTACAATGGAGAGCAAAAATTCTGTTCAAATAATAATGCATCATTGTAGGATCGAAAAATTCCACATACATACATACAAAGTTTATGGTTTTGGCTGTGAACATTGCTGGATGATTCAAAGAATCAATTCATGATGTTGAAATATGTTGTTTAAAGTTCATAAAATTTTTTTTTTTTTTTTTGGTTTTTGTCAACGAGAAGCTTAGGATATTAATCGATTACCCAAATAGCTTCTTTTCGTTTCAATTGAAGTCCCTCGGCGACGGCAGCTTCTCTGTATTTATTATTTACAACATTGCTGTTTTTCGATAAAGTGTTTGGGGGAAAAAGGTCGCTTATGCCTTAAAGGGTTATTATTTAAGAATGACCATTGATACCTACAGAATGAAACAAATTATTCTATATAAAATCAAACTTTAGAAAGCTCGAATTTGGATTCTCTGGAGTACTACAGGCTGGAGGCAAAAGACTTTTTCATAAAAAAAAAACCCTCTAGACAAAACTAATCTCAAAAAATTCTGTTTCAGGAAATGAAATAAATACAAAAACAAACCCAATTTCCGAAAAAAAATATAAAAATGATAAATAAATTCAAATAACTCAATGAATCTCAACGAGATTTAAATCTACAAAAAAGGAAAACAGGCTGACCTCTTCAAAAAAAAAACACTGGACCAAAAATTACAAATTTCTTTTTTTTTCACAAACTTTTTACATACATATAAACTTTCGAACCTCGAATTTTCCTCCGGAACCCAAAGCATATTCAATGTGTGGACCAAAACTTTGCTTCGTTATAACAAAAAGTTTTTAAATTTAACAAAAAAAAAAATATACATACATATATCCTATATGTATATATATTTAAAAACGGGCTTTCTAAAATTCCGCAACAAAATCAAGACCAATGTTTCCCATTGAACATAATTTGGACAAACTATTTTATTTCAATTAATAACTTTAAAGAACATACCAATATATTTAAATAATAAATAGATTTATATGTAGAAAATATAAATGCTTTAAGCATTTACGGTATTTTTAAGTGTAAATATACAAAAAAGGACATGGTTTAAAGCTTTAACTACCAAATAAGTGATATCACCGATAACCGATAACAAGGACTCGTTTAGTGAAATATTTACTTAGAAATTCAATAATAATAATAATAATAATAATAATAAATAAAGAAATAGAAGTAAATAAATAGACGAGTGTGGAAATATTTTTAAGCTCAATCAATCAGTGTCAATCCAATGGAAAACTCTTAGAAACTGAAATAAATCATAGCAAATGAAGAAAAATTTGAATGGCGAAAGCCGCATACACTAAAAACTGATAAATGAAAATATATACACACATACATATATAAGATTAAATAATTAATATATAGACTGTCTAGTGTTTTAATTGTAAAAAAGTGCTTTTAAACGTCTGCTCCCCGCAAACAAATAACAAGAAAAACATTCCCAAATAAACTACACCCCACTAAAATCAACTGAATCAAATTGATCTCCAATTAAAATTCATCATAAGATTAAACAAAAGAGCTTTAGGTAAAAAACAAAAACAAAACAAAAATTAATAAATAAATAAATTTTTTTGAGGCAATCGCACGCACTTACACCAACACCCTTTGGGAGCAAAGTCAATATACAAATACTTTTCGTGGAATAAAAAAATTTAAATTTATTCATTTTGTTTTCTGTTCATTCAAATGCAACTCTGTTATGTGTATATCGATAAATTTTCAATTTTGAGTTTTCGATTTTTGAATTTCTTTTTCTCTTTTGTTTCTTTCTATTTTGTTTCTTTTCTATGTTTTATGTATGTCACACATGAAATGGTAGACAGGAAACTGAAATGATTTCAATCTAAAATGAACCTAAGTGTGTTTGAAGAGCTAAAAAACAATCAATAAAATCAAAGCTTTTCATGAAGTGTAGCTCAAGGCCCACAAGGCTCAGCTTAAAAGCTCCGCACTAAAAAAGAAACCAATCAGGCATATAATAGAATCCGAAAGCTGACATAATCGGAATTAAAATCGACCAAAATTTCATATAGAATTTACAGAATTTTGCTTTGGGAATGAACTGCTATTGGTTTTTAATTGTACAGAGCGCCATTTTATCCGCTTGTCTATGAGGTATACAATATGAAATTTCAGTTCACTAAAATTCCGATTCCGTCAGTTTTCGGATTCTACCATCTGCCTGAATAATTTTAAAATAAATTAAACTGGTCTAGCTTATAGCCAGCTCGAATTTGGAAGAAAGTTTTACCAGAAATCACCTAGATGAGTCTTTTTTAAACTCTCTCAATGGGTAAAACGAAATAGATCACATGGGCGATTTTTAGAAGACTTGTAAATGATATCAAATATGTGCCCAAAAAAACAAAAAAGTCTCGGCTAGATCCCATTTTCTCCCGACAAAGTGATCATATCTTCGGTAAAAACTAACGGTCATATATCAAACATTTTTTTCGTACTAACTCAAACTCTTTAGTGGTACAATTGATCCAAATATTAACTACTTTCAGAACATGACCCTTTATTCGCGACACACTTCACGTGAATTGCCCCCGAAGAAACATTAATCTGAATCGGAAAGGCAATGCTTGCGTATACGTAATGTTACAGGATACTATGTCGAGAGTCAGACATACCTAAAACATGTTCCGGAACATTCAGTTCGTCGGCGAGCGACGAAAGAGGCAACGAAAAGTTTCGTTTCTTTCCGTCTTGCGTCTTTTGCCTACGAACTAAATGTTCCGGAACATGTTTTAGGTATGTCTGACTCTCGCGTATAAGTAGTTCTTTAAATAACATTGCTCATACGTCGGGTCTTACACTAAGAATTTCCCCATAACGGCTTCGTTAATTGCTGATATTACTTATGTTTGCTGTTTAAATACATTTTGGTATTTATCAGTTTAGCCTTATCTGTTAACTATTAAAAAAATTAAGTGGGGTGCCCCCAACCGGTGACTCTCCCCTACTTATACATAGTACAATATGTGACTAGTTACGATGCGATATGTATTCAATATTTTATAAATACCGACAGACAGACAGCGAAAGAGAGAGATTCAATTCCCACAATTCTACATTAATTTTATTTAAATACTGTGAATGCTGATAATTGGAAATTGGGACTTTCATACATAACGAAATCGTTGTATTTTTATTAGAAATCGATCTCCTTTCAGCACACAAAAAATCTCTCAAAATTGGTGTCCTATTCGTAGTCTAGCAGCTAAGAATTTTTACAAGGAAGTATTAATTAAAAATAATTTATTTCCAACTTTATAAATTACTGCACCACTTTGTTGTAAAGTAAATTTTTAATTTTTATTACTTATTTCATTTAGAGAAATGATCTAACCAAAAAGTGTTGACTGTTGTATTTGCTACTCTCTGCTGTGTGTTTCTCTATGTTTTGTACATATTTCATTTCTTCAAAATATTTGTGTTTAGCTTAAATTACTCAAATAAAAAAATAAAAAATAAATAAAAAAAATTTTAAATATATTACAAAATCATTTCCAAAGTTGAGACTGTAAAAGGAAATAAATGGAAAAAAAGATTCAATCAAAAAATCTCTAAATTCCATAGCGAAAACGCCAATTTGTATCGTTGGCGCAATAATTTGTCGACGAATCAACACCGCAGACGAAGACATTCAATGAAATCAGCATCGAAGCTGACTGGATGGTTGCTGATCGTAAGTTTTGAAATTGTCATTTTTGAAGCTTCATGAGAGCGCCCATGACTCTGCGATTGAATTGAAACTCATTGATTACGTGTTTTTTTTTTCTTTTTTGTCTATAATCTAAGTACATTTTATCTCATTGTTTGGTCATTTCCTCCAAATAGAAAAACACAAGAAATCTCTCATTCTTTGGAACTCATAATTCCGGTTTCATATTTCCAATCGAAATCATTCGTCCGGTCATTGTCATTACCCATCGAAAAGTTAACAAAATTCCTTTCGCTTTTCTTCGCTTTGTCGTTTTATTAAAAATTGAAAAATCAATGGAAATCGTCCAAATTGTTTGCATGGAAAATATTTGGCTTTTTTTCTGAATTTTTTAGATTTTTGTTAACTATTTTTTTTTTTGTTCTCTTTTATTTTTTTCCAATTTTTTTTCTTTTCTTCTCGTGTCCTCTTTAAGTGTTAATGTGACGTTCCTTGTCGTCTTACATCTCATTCTATTGAAATTCTTGCTGCATGCATTACGACTGGATTTCATTGATTTTCGCTTTGTTTTCCCTTCATTACTTTGGAATTTATAAGAATCGGTTTTGCTGCCACTTGGATTTCATGCTTTTGTTTGTTTGCTGAGCAAATCGTGCTTGCTTGCTCCTTTGATTGTGTATCGAATGCGATCGACCTTTTCGGAGTAAGCACTCTTTGTTAGAACGGTTGGATGCCAGGATGCTCGCATCTCTTAAGATGTGCCCGGTTACTTGGGAGCTTTAATGTTTGCACAGATAACTTCATTCGCTCATCAGTTCGCTTGGCCCCAATGCCATTTGATACAAAACTATTTCTTGGTTCAATGTCTTTTGATGCTCTTACGGTACATTCTCTAGAGTCCCTTCTTCTTGCAAGATGTATAAAGATGTTTTCATAACATCGTGTGTGTGTGTGTGTGTGTGTGTGGGCGTGCATATAATACTTGTTCGCATGAACGGTTAAATATAAACAAACCAAAGTCGATTTTTCACTAAAAAAAAAAAAATAAAAACCACTTTCAATTCAATACAATTTTGGAACAAAAAAAAAAAAAAAAGAATTCGAATCAAAATTACTACACGCGCGTAATCGAAAACACTTAAATAAAATTGCAAAAGTTCTCCGATATTTGGAAATTCCTTATAAATTTGACATGACACTTGTACAAACCTCGCAAGAACCCGCCGAACTGCCTTTGTCTCTTCTAAGCGCAGTCTCTGCCACCCTTCTATTAAATGTCATCAGCATTGCTATCATAATTTCTGATGGAAACTACTTATAATATATATCGACCTTTCAATTAATGTATCGATAAAATCTGAAAAAATTCAAAAGAAAATTCCGATAAATATATTGGTATAGGTAAATCCAAAAATTTCCTCAACTATGGAAATGAAAAGAGATAGTGAAAACTGATGAAAAGAATTCGTTTATGAAAGTCAGCTGATTACAGTGTTGCCAAAATGGGATTCAGGGATTTTTTCACTTGGCAGATTTTCCAACAAAACAAAAAAAAAAAACTTATTACTTATTTGAAATTATTTTCACGGTTCTGAACCACCTGCGTTGGATTGAAAAATTTCGAGGCATAATGAAAGGGTAATTTTGAAAACTCTGATTTTTGGTAAAAATTGTTTGGCAAAATCGTATTAAGGAGCACTCAGATGAAATAAGTGTACCCGAGGAAGTTGTCCGGTTATAATTTTTCAATATTGTAATAAAAAAACTTGCAAAACAAGTTCTGACCGGCCTGAGAGCTATGGGTCAAAAAAGTTAAATAGAGGTGAAAAATCGTAACATTTTTGAGTTTTTTCAATATTTACTTACTAGGCGTAGCTATTTCCGGTCAGATAGTATTACAACTACTTTTTTTAAATGAGTCTAGGGCTTAAACGTTGTCATAGACAGGAAAATTAAATTTTCACCGGGTCGCGATATATAGCCATAAGTAAGTGCGCAACTTAATTCTCGGCCAAAATTTTTGAGATCGATTTAAAACAAAAAACAAGAGAGTCAATTTGACTAAACCAAATATGAGGCACAGGGTTATCCATTAATAACGTTCAACCAAGAACGTCGAAAGGAATTTCGGAATCGGGAAAAATATTTCAAGTCCGGGCACTTTTTATTGTTTTATTTGTTTAATTTACTCTACAAGTATACATAATTGAGGATCTCAATTGAATACTCCCGATCCTGCAAATAGAATCAAGAGAACCAATTTCCTTTCCTCTCTTCCTCTATCTTTCTTTGCCTGAGGTTCATCCTTTAAAGCTCAATGAACTCATTTGAGAGCGTTCACCGAAATGGGAGTTTTCCTTTAAAAAATCCTACTGAAATATTTAATTTTTCAATACGTGCCCACTGATGGGATAAAAACTTCCCTTTTCTTTTTAAAATGTCCAAAATTGTAAAACTGCAAAAGGAAGTAACATAGTAAACAAATATTTTCTATAATTAAACGTTATCACATCGATATTTTGTATTTCCTAAGTATGAGTGTTAACAACTTCGCGGTTGGCCTTTGTAGCGATGCTCTGGGTTTAATTCCCAGTTTGGTCGTGGATGTGAGCTGTGTCGTTTTTTCTGTATCTGTTCGTCTTCGTTTTCCCATTTCCCATGGGTCCATGTAAGGCCCTTCTTGGCAGCAACACAAGCCAATCAACCAAGCAATATTTTCGCGCATAAGGACCAAATTTGTGCCCACATAATTTGACAGATTTAAGGCATTCAATCCTAGTGTTTACAGCATTGCTATAAGTCGTCAATCCTGTGTGGCAAGAAATTTCTTCTTTAAGGGGCCAACTCCAGTTCCGTCAGAAATGAAAAACTTCATATAAAAAACACTTCAGAAAAAATTCTGATTCATCTCTGAAGCGTTTTTTATATATATAAAATTTTTCATTTCTGACAGAGCTGGAGATAACCCCTAAGCTTTAAAGAGTTAAAAGAAAGACAAATCAAAAATTCACCGATTCAAGAGACACACCCCAAAGGGAAGTCTTCGGACGTTTGAACATAATATTATTTTAATGTTTTTTTATTGAAAGGCAATAAATATGTGAAAAAAGAGGTTTTTTTTCAACTCAAATAAAAATCCGATTTCCTCGATTTCGAAATGTGTAGAAATCCTTTTGTCAGCACAAATACGTGACAATATGGAGAGCTGGAGATAGATTGACATAAAATATCGTGACGATTGGCTTCTCCATTGGCTTTGAAATAAAAAAAAAAGAAATTCTACCTTCACCTTGCAGAGCAATCTTCTCATGCTAAGGAATTTCTCCGATTATTGTATACACATCTGCAGAGAATTGAAAAAATTGTGATTCGAAAGAATCTACATGGAATTTATTCTTAAGAATTTATCTCCTTTTTCGCTTTCGATTCACGTTTTCTTGTCGTCGGCCGTCCATCCTTGTTACAAAAAGCTTGTCAACACAATTGACTGACATCTTTTAAAATATCGCTTTATTGAGTTTAAAGGAAGCTGTCGTCTTGACGGGATATCTTTAAAAAATAAATATGTTTTTATTTATTTTTTTTTTTTTTTCATCCTTACCGAACTACCAATTTAGTAAGATGTTGACTAACAAAAATTGAAATGCCGCTCTGAAGAAACGTTGAAGAAATGTTTGAGGATCTCAAAATAGTAATTGGTTTCAATTACCTTCCATTCTTGACTCTCTTTAATTGACGTTTTTTACAAGCTTAAAATTTGAACATACATAACAGCATTGGGAGGTGAAAGGGGAATTGTCTCATCCTTAAATGAGTGCTGAAGATTTTCTTCAAAATATATCAAATAATCTTTAATGAAAATTTTGATTAGTAAATTCGTTCAGATGTGTAGGGTTGGCGGGTGTTTGTCGATTGCCTTCAATGGCAAAATGTCGCATCCTGACACTCATTTTGATAGCACAGACGTTAAAGTCCATATGGGATAGCTCTAGTTATATCGACTATTCCAAACGATGACGAAGCGAGTTTTTTTTATTGGTCAGACATTGGGATTGATTATTTTAAATACCGTGTGACTTTGAGAATCGGTTCTGTAAATCGGAGACCAGATTCACAGCCCCCTAGGTAATGGAGTGATCCAAGAGGAAATACGCCCTTCCGAAAAATGATTTTCCTTTTTTAATATTGTGGCTATAAGGGTAACCATAGAGTGGAATTTCGGGCCTTCAGGCCGATTCGGGAAGAATAGCTAACCAAATGGAGGCCCCAGGGGTTTGCACTCTTTGAAAAAGTCTCAGTCTCTCTCTCACTCTCTCTCTCACTCTCTCTCTCTCTCACTCTCTCTCTCTCTCACTCTCTCTCTCTCTCTCTCTCTCTCTCTCTCTCTCTTCTCCCTCTTCTCTCTCTCTATCCCTCTCTCTCTCTCTCTCTCTCCTCTCCTCTCTCTCTCTCTCTCTCTCTCCCTCTCTCTCTCCTCTCCTCTCTCCTCTCTCTCCCTCTCTCTCCCTCTCTCTCCTCTCTCTCCCTCTCTCTCCCTCTCTCTCCCTCTCTCTCCCTCTCTCTCCCTCTCTCTCCCTCTCTCTCCCTCTCTCCTCTCTCTCTCTCTCTCCCTTCTCTCTCCCTCTCTCTCTCCTCTCTCTCCCTCTCTCTCTCTCTCTCCCTCTCTCTCCCTCTCTCTCCCCTCTCTCTCCTCTCTCCTCTCTCTCCTCTCTCTCCCTCTCTCTCCCTCTTCTCCCTCTCTCTCCCTCTCTCTCCTCTCTCTCCCTCTCTCCCTCTCTCTCCCTCTCTCTCCCTCTCTCTCCCTCTCTCTCCCTCTCTCTCCCTCTCTCTCTCCCTCTCTCTCTCCCTCTCTCTCCCTCTCTCTCTCCCTCTCTCTCTCCCTCTTTCTCTCCCTCTCTCTCTCCCTCTCTCTCCATCTCTCTCTCTCCCTGTCTCTCTCCCTATCTTTCTTCCTCACTTTCTTCCTATCACTCTCCTCTCGCTCTCCCTCTCTCTCTCTCTCCCTCTCTCTTTCTCCCTCTCGCTCTTTCTCCCTCTCCCTCTCGCTCTCCCCTTCTCTTCTTCCCTCTCTTCTTCCCTCTCTCTCTCCCTCTCTCTCTCCATCTCTCTCTCTCTCTCCCTCTCGCTCTCCCTCTCTCTCTCTCTCTCCCTCTCGCTCTCCCTCTCTCTCTCTCTCTATCCCTCTCCCCCTCTCCCCCTTTCCCACTCTTCCTATCTATCTCTCTCTCTCTCTCTCTCTCTCTCTCTCCTCTCTCTCTCTCTCTCTCTCTCTCTCTCTCTCTCTCTTTCCCTCGCTGTATAGGTTTAGGTAGAAGACTCATATTTTTCCAGGAAAAAATAAAAATTACCTTTTTACCTTCCAGAGAGGCTTAAGTGATCGGCGTGAAAGGGTTCATACACCTGTTTCATTAGGACATAATTTTGCGGGAATACCTTGTAAAGCCGACAGGACAGAAGGTTGTTATTGCTGTAAAAATGTAGCGAACATGTTCAAGAATTTCCTTGATTAAAAACAAACGAAACAAACGTTCTAGAAGCACAGTTGCTTGAGGAGTGATTATTCCGCGCCATATGCTCGGACAGTCGCGCGATTTATGTATATAAGTATATGTGTTTTTGTTTTTGTATTGTTTCTTACAAATTAAATATTCCACGCGTGCTTTCACCTGCACGTCGCTTCTATTGGAATTTAACTTCTGGAAAGTGGTTTTTAATGACATAAGTGCTTATGGAACACCTGATTACATCTCGCCCGGTGGGGCATTTCATTTCACGAGTGTAAACACTGGCGTGTGTGTATGCTTTTCTTTTTAGATACTTTTGTCATGCGACGACCGAAGTGTGTAAAACTTTAAACAATCAGTTTTTAAAGCTTTAGCTCGGTTGGTCTATCCCTCTTCCGTTCGCTCTTTTCAGCAACTTTATTGAATTTTTGGCGGAAATTTCCATTGAGTCCATCAATAGTTCTTCTAAGGGAATTCAATGAAGCGACTTTCAGCACCATTTCAGGCACTTTCAAACAGACCTGTTAAATAATGATTATTTAATTAATGATTAATTAATCAGATTATTTTTTTCTTATGAGTGAAATAGTGATTATTTAATGATTATTTTTGTATGACCTATATTAATCAATGATTGCGATTACCAAATAATCATGAAATAATCAGGATTATTTCAGATTAATGAAAAAAATCAGAAAAAATCAAAAAATAATCAAAAACATAATCCCGATTAATTTTAGATTATTTTTGAATATTTTTGATTTTTTTTTTGATTATTTTTGATTTTTCCTGATTATTTTTGGGTTTTTTGATTTTTTTTTGATTATTTTTGATTTGTTCTGATTTTTTTTTATTAATTTTAATTATATTCAATTTCTAATTGAATAACATAGTTTTTCGAAACTTTTCAAATAAGAAACACTAGCACTTGTTCATTTTTACATATAATTTCATAATAACGTATATGAAGAACAATTAACTACAAATTAGCATTCGCTTTGAGAATAACTAATTTTTCAAACGAAAAGTCTGTCAATGAATGCCTTCTTGGGCTGTTGATGATTCCCGCGAAAGAGAACAGCCGTTCTACAGGTGCCGGTCCCACGGACTATAGGAAAACTTTGGAAAAACGATGTTATTCAATTACAAATTGAAAATAATTAAAATTAATAAAAAAATCAGAACAAATCAAAAATAATCAAAAAAAAATCAAAAAACCCAAAAATAATCAGGAAAAATCAAAAATAATCAAAAAAAAAAATCAAAACTATTCAAAAATATTCTAAAATTAATCGGGATTATTTTTTTGATTATTTTTTTAATTTTTTCTGATTTTTTTCATTAATCTGAAATAGTCCTGATTATTTCACGATTATTTGGTAATCGCAATCATTAATAATCAAAAATTTCAAGAAGTTAAATTAATAATGATTATGGATTAAAAAAAGAACAATAATTCATGATTATTAATCTTAATCGGGATTTAACAGGTCTGCTTTCAAAATCCAATATTTATGAAGAAAATTCAACACATCATTTTAACTGAACGATTTCTATATCGATTAGGTAGTTCAGAAAGTTTTTCAAAATCCCTTTTAAATTTACTCCCAGCTAACAAAATTCTCATTTTTAAATTTAAAAAGTTATTTAGAAGACCTTGGCCAAATATGAATTGTGAAAATATAAAAATTAAAAAGCAGAAAAAAGTATAAATAAATTTCCTTTTATTTTTTCAATTTAGTTTTTTGATTACTTCGACGTAACAAAGCTGTAAATTGCTTTAAACAAGTAAAATAGAAGGAAAAAAAAAGAAACAAACAACGAATTTGTCATACACATCCATGAGTGCTCCCAGACCGTGCTTTAACAAAGCCCACAGCAATCATTCAGCAATGTTGTACGAACTTACGCAAACAGACTTCCATTCGTTCTTCTAACTTTAACGTGAGGCCCGCAATTTGTTGTTTTCCTTGTCCAGTGTGTTTTCCTTTTTTTTTTTTTTAATATTTTTTCTTTCTTCGCTTCAGTGTCCTTTTGCGTTGCGAGAGTGTTCCGCGTAAGCCCAAAAGCGCAATTGAATTAAAGCGAAACATTTATAGTCAGTACATATACGACTTGCCGAACTCGATGGTGTCCACTTAATACTTTGGGTCCATAACAAAAATTGGAATTAGCCGTCTAAGCCCGCATGTCCTGGACAAAAGACACCAAGAAACGAAGAACGAGTTTAGACTCGTATGTCCAACTTGTATGCGTGCCCCGATCAAGTGAACTGAATTAATCAGCCTTTTCTTTGCTTGTCCTTGTCTATTTTTTTTGTTTTGCTTTGTTTGTCTTTTCCTTTTTCTTTTTCCATCGTCCAGTGCGTTTTGAGTTCGATACTTTATGAGTTATGGCATCGATTCGATATCGGACAATCATACATACAAATTTCGTACGTCTCGATTAAGGAAAATTGAATTTCCAATACGAAAGATTAAGCCTGTGGGCTGTGGGCTGCGGGCTGCGTTCTGACAGCCTAGCGACCGATCCGAGAGCCGAGGACTTCAACGTAAATTTAAGTCAATGTCAAAATTTTACCAAAGAACGAAAAGTTACATTGGAAAACAAGAAAAATCACATTCATCGCAGCCATAAAAAAGTTCTGTGTCGTCAGAGAATAAACCACATTACAGCAAGAGAGAATTCCTTTAGAAGAACTTTAAACAAAAAGAATTATTTACGAAGATTGACATTGAATAGAGTACAAAAAAAAAAAAAAAAAAAAAAAACACACACACTCAGAACGTTTGCATTCAAATATTACAATTTTTTCCCCAGCAAAAGTGCGAAACCAAATCACACGTGTTGAAAAAAAAAAACGTTCGACAAAAAACGCTAGCATACTTTCGGGCAATTTAAGATATTATATAATGTTTTCTTTGAATGCGATTGTAGGTATGGGTGCATATTTGTCTATATGTGTTAGAGGGATATGCCCCAGCAGAATATTATGTCGGCGGTGAACAGGTCCGCGCGTCTTTCAGAGCGGACTCCTCATTGAAATGCTCTGCATGACAGTGTCAGCGAGGTGGAGCGAAAAAGTCATGCCCAATTGTCGTTTACATTTTGAACTCGTCTTGCTTGAACCTCATTAGCTGATTAAATTTAAATATGGTTTTAGCGTCAGGAGATGATTTGCGAGATGTAGCGTATGGTATGCATACTGGCCTCATAATCCGAAGATCGCGGGTTCGATCCCCCTGCCCGAGCCGAACAATAATTGTAGAAGAAAAAAAGATTTTTGGAAAATTTCGAAATACACGAAAAAACGCGATGAGAGAATCCTCTCTCGAAACTCGAGGTTTCTTCCTGAACTCAGGAGAGAGAGAGAGAGAGAGAGAGTTGTCAAACGGGTTCTAGAGAAAAAAAAGAGCACATGCAGCTCTCAAATACTTTTTTCGCTGCAGCGGACTTTCTCGTGCCGCCCCGATGAACTTGTCCGGCGTGAAGCGCAATGCCATTCGTGTAGAAATTTCACCGTGCGACTCCTTTACAAAGGGAGTCGGGACGGCTCCCTTTTCACGCGGAGTTCACCGCGGATATCCGCCTGAAATTTTCTGCTGGGGCTTTTTACATTCATATTTTTTCTGATAAATTATGACATACGCATTCATAGAAGAATCTATGTATGTATGTATGTTTGACTCATAACACACATGACTACTCACACATGAATTCCAGGCTAAAGAGCTTTTTTGTGTTTGAAAAACACGAAAATTGTAATTTTCCCATTTATGGATTTATTCCATCAATTTGGATTTTCCTATCGTATTTTTGGTTATTTGTCGTTGTTGGTTTTTTCTTTATTTATATATTATTATTAATTTTTGTTTTTTCTGTTTGTTTTTCTTTTACTTTCTTGTAATGAAAAATCGAAGTCGTGTTAGTCGCCGCCGCATCGGCTTGGGTTCATCATAATTATGGGACAATAAGTTACGTTCGCTTTGTTTATGCTTCCATTTTTGCGTGCTATAATTCCTACTTAAATGTTGATTGACGACGACGAACCGTAATGATTCGCCCTTGTATTTTTGCCCTCGAATTCCTGCGCCGATTGTCTGTCGCTGTGTCGGCCAATCGGGCGTTTGTTTTGTGGTCGTTTGCTATGAAATTTGAAGAATCTTATTGGATAAAATTGTCATTTATTGTTTTGGCTCGCGTTGATTACCTGTTAAAATGGTTTTAAGCCTTAAAAATGATATTAACCTTCCACCTTTTAAACGACCTCACCCAATTTTTGCTTTTCTCCATTTCTTTATTAGGCGATTCTCCTTAATTAACTGTTGTAATAAATATATAAGGACAGCGAGCATAGTTGACTGAGGGGGAGACAAAGAGGGAGCGAGTGGACCGAGTGGGAAAAGTATATAAGAAAATAAAATGCAAAAGCGACTATCAATTAACCTGAATAATTTTCGACATAAATTTTCCTTTATGTGTAAAAATATACATATATACCTACCTACACAGGAACATAATTTGTTTTTTTTAATTTTTTTTTTTATTTTGGCTTCCTTCTTTTCGTTGTCTTCATGCTTGTTTTTCATTTTTATGTATTCATAAATTCGTAATAAGCTCTTTAAAGTATTTCGCGCGTTCAGGAAGACTTTCGCCGGGGCTGTACCTTCTCCTTTTGTTCTCGCTTTCGTCTTGTCTTTAACGATCTAATTTGAGTTTATTTATTGCAATCGTTGCCCTTTCATCGTTCATGGGTTGAAGGATAAATTTTTGTTTTCTATTTTTTTTTCTCTCTCTAAAGTTCTTAATTATTTGGAGGGCCCACAATAAATGGTTTTATTCGAAAGGACAGAAGCGAAAGTGGAAATTCGTTTTAAAGTCGACCTCCATTGTGTAGTTGGTTGAGACGCCAGTTTACGATGCGAGAAGCTCTGGGTTCAATTCCCAGCTCGGTTGTGTCGTTTTTTCTGTTTCTGTGCTCTTCTTTGTTTTCCGATTTTTAGCGATATCAAAATGGGTCCATGTAAGGCCTAAGTGTGTCACGCTAAATCTCACACTAACCACACTAGCCAACCAACCATGGGTTAATATTTTTTATTATAATTTTTTTTTTTTGTATTCAACTTCGCTACTAACTTCGCTTTAAAAGAACTCCAATTGAAATCCCACAATAAAGAAAATAATTTCAAAGTTGGTCTTTTTAAATGATTCAACATTGGTTTGATAATTCACACGGACTTTCACTTTAAAGTCATCCGATGGGGCTCTCATCGATTACCGATGATTTTAAACAAAATTATTGAATTCAATCCAAAACAAAATGGCAGTGACATTGATGAGAGGCCAATGAAAGGAATTTATCAGATTCCTTGCTTGCGATTTTTGTGGCATTACGAGAAAAATTTACCTTTGTTTTTCGTCCTTCTTGTTTTCATCTATTTTATCACTCTCTTTGTGTAATCCCTCCCCCCTCTTTAGAGTAATGTGTGCATGCCTTTATAGTCGCAGCAATCATCGTTTGTTTTAACCCCACAAAAAAATCGTTACACTTAAAATTGAAACTTTTGTCCATTGCATGCATTTTTTTAATAAATTTCTCTTAATTAAATTTCAAGCACCATTTTAATCAATTCAGTCGATTCTTTTTTTTTCATTTTTTTTTTGAAAGTAATTTTTAATTTAAATGTTCAAATTAAAATAAAAAATAAAAAAAAAAGAAGTGAAAACACAAGTTCCCAAAGCACACACATTTCCAATGAATAGAATTTTTTTCCCCCATAAAAATTGATGAACTCATCAAAGCCATAATCGTTTTCTATTTATACCATTCCGCTTCGCTTTGATCATACTACGCAAAAAAAAAAAAAAAAAAAAATTTCAAAAAATCAAATGAACTGAATTTCAAAATTTATTTCAAATAAAAAACTATTTGAAAAATATTGACAATATCGCGGCAAATGCAATTCAATGTGGCCCAAAATGCTCAAAAAAAATGCACTCGTCTCAAATGCATAAATTACAAATTTACTAACAACAACAACAAAAACACGAACAAAATCCACACCAACAAAAAAAAAAAAAAAACAAAAACAATATCGCTTTAAACAAATCGAAACACAAATGCTGTTATCCCGGCACTGACACCGCTGCACTTGTCATAAAAAAAATTAAAAAAATCAAAATACAACAAAAAAATCCAAATACGAACACACATAAAAACACGCACAATTTCACATTCAAAAACAAAAAAAAACCGAAAAAACAAAAAACAAAATTTTAACGACACCCTATGCAAATGGGTGCGTAAAACGTAAAACGTCGCATCGCATCGCATGACATCGAATCAAATCGAATCCAATCACATCGCATCGCGACATGAAACTATCAAAATACCAAATCGAATTGTCAAATCGTCAAACAGAATGTCAATGTTCTTCTTCCGCTTGCATAATCTTCAGCGCGCCGAGGAGAGTAAACGAAAGAAACGCGTCGAACGTCAAAGGCAGCAGCAACGGCAGCGTCGCGGCGCTAAGGTATTCAGATGTGTAAGCGATTCTACGGGGCATCTAACCTTAGCGCCATCGCGTCTATTTGAAAAAACCCCGATGAGCCCGTCGGACAGTTTGGATGAGATTGCACTTCAAATACCAAGGTAAGCGCTTGATTTAAAGAGAGAAAGAGAAAGAGAGAGAGAAAGAGCACAAAAGCGTGCGCGTATGTGTGTGCGTTGGTTTTTGTGGCAATGGCGATGGTTATCCTTTGATTTCATTTCAGCTTTCTACACTGAAAGAAATATCGGCAGTAATATTGAATAAAAATTTTCGTAAATATTTGAATACGAATTTTAGTCAATATAACGAATTTTCTTCATGCTGACGAAAATATTTGTTATATTGCAGAAATTTTGTGAATGGAACGAAAAAAAATTCTTCAATATGAGTTAAATAGTTTAATCAATATAACAAAATTTCTTCATAGGTACGAAAACATTTCTTCATACTGAAGAAATTTTCTTACATATGACAAAAGCTTTCGTAGGACATTTTAAAATTTCGAATTTTCGTATAAATGAAGAAATTTCTTCAATATGACGTAATTTGTTTGTTGATATGAAGAAATTTCGTTAATAAAACAAAACGTGTTCGTGAATATAAAGAAATTAATTTCGTAAATATGAAGAAATTTTTTCAATATGACGAAGAAATTGTCTTAAAATTAATTTATATATTAAATATAACGAATTTATTTCGTATAAATAAAGAAATTTCTTCAATATGACTAATATAATTCTTGAGATATGAAGAATTTCTTCAATATTACGAAAAAGTGAATATTTTGAAGAAGTTCTTGGGGTTAATGAGTCTTAAGGCAGAAGATTCAGCGTCATAAGCAAAGTTCGTCCATGAAGTGAATACGCGTTTTTTATGGAAGCAGAAAAATTGTGTTTAATTTGAAAATTGAAAGAAAATATTGCTCGCGTTCAAAATCGCAGAAAATCTGATAGGTGTGTATTATGTCATATATATTTTGCGAAGTGTTCCGTTTTTAATAAACTCAAATTTTTTAAAGTACCACATTGACGGGGAGACGCTTCTGCATATGAGTGAGGTTCATATTTCGTACTGCATCCGGTGACACTCAGCACAATATCTAACTTTTTAATGCTTAATTCTGGAATATAATTGTAAAATATTGTACAGAAAATATATATCTATATATAATATTGATCTTTGGAGGCATTTTAAGAAACGCAATACTAAATAAAAATAATATTAAAATTAATTTCGATGTAATTTACTTTTACTTGACATTTTGGTTTAAAGTATATTTTTAGGGAAAATGCTGTATTATTTTGAAAAATTTCTTTAAGTCCTTTCATAATATTTTACAATTTTCGTCCTTTTAACCACACAATCATATATACATAAAAATGTTTTTTAATTCTTATCGCGAGTCTTTATTTAGTCAATCATTATTGCTTGCAATAAGAAAGTTAATATACTTTTTTGTGTGTATGATATTTGGACGATTTTCTTGTCTATAAAAAATAGCAGATGTGAGACAGACGGGACTCACAACAGTTAATACATATGATGAAATTTTGAAATATATAAATATGAAGAAATTTCTTCAATATAACTAAGCAGGGTTGCGTATTTCAATAAATTTCTTCATATTGAAGAAAATCGTTCGTAATATTGAAGAAATTTATTCAATATCAATAATTATTTTCGTAGATATGAAGAAATTTCTTCAATATAACGAAGCAGGGTTGCGTATTTCAATAAATTTCTTCATATTGAAGAAAATCTTTTGTAATGTTGAAGAAATTTATTCAATATCAATAATTACTTTCGTAGATATGAAGAAATTTTTTCAATATAACGAAGCAGGATAATATACTTGAAGAAATTTGACTAAAATAATTTCGTAGATATGAAGATATTTCTTCAATATAACGAACTTTTTTTCCTGATTTGAATTTCTTCATATTGAATATCGTCTTTATTCATATTGATTGCTTTTTTTAGTTAGCTCTATTTTTACTGCCGTTTCTTCAATAACGCAGCCCATTTCTTCAATATTACCTACGGATTTTTTTCGGTGTAGCGGGCGTAATAAAAAGTTTCCGAGCGATGTAAAACGAACGGCAATGAAATTTTAAAAATCATACGAAGTTGGTAGTCAAAATTTAACGAGTCCCTTTTCGATTAGAGCGGGTGGTGGCGGGGGGCACGTGTAAGCTGGAAGGTGATAGAATAGCAGCGTAAAGTTGATCAGATCGAGCTAAAGAGCATTCATATGGGGACGTCATTGACAAGAATGACGATTAACACATAAGCTGTTAAAATTACCATATTCTTGAAAATTAAACTATTTGCGCTAAAAGATATGCTTCGAAAATTTTAATTCGATAGCTTTATAATTGGAAAAGTGCATTTAACCCTTAAATGAGTAATAAAAAATAAAAAAAAAACACATTCAATAGAGTGACAAGACACCCATCCGGTTACCTAAAACAAACTAAATGAGAAGTTTTGGTTAATATGCAGAAAATATAGCACAATACGATATTCTCTCAGACTTTCAGTTTTAAGTACCCCTTCGTCATACGAAAAAAACTATATTTGAAAACGGGAAAGGTGCCCGGCTACATTCTCACTTACAGAAGGATTCATAATCAAGTATGAAATGTCTATCGGTATGATTGAACTTTTCGAACTAATAGAGAAAAGTTAAAAATTGAAGTAAAATTTCCATTACTCGAATCGCGCTTTGAAGGAATTTTTCGCCTCAGTTCGATAAGAACTACCCGAGGATATTTCTAGGCTGTTTCGCCGACGAAAAAAGGTATCATGAAAAAAAATTTTAAGCAACCCTGACGGCATAAAAAGCTGATTTAAATTTCAATTTGAGTTTGAGTTTTTTTTTTTTTTTTTGGTTTGGTTCCTTCCTAGCCGAACTGAGGCCTTAGCTTCATTTTGAGTTAGCGTTTTTGACATTTGAAACTTTGACTGTATTCTAAAATGAAAAAAATAAAAAACATTTATTCATTAACTTTGTTCAACCATTGCTGGATTACTTTTCTTTTGTTGCATAACATGGGCGTATGAGTATTGTTAAAAGTTTGATACATGAATACATTGCTCATACGTCGCTTTGTTCTTTCGCCATCGATTTCAGTTCGAATTGTAGAAAACTCAAGTTATGGAAATTCGATTTAGGAAAATTTGACGGTGTATAAAAAATTGAAATCATAGGTACAGTATTCACTAGATATAATAACACGATCTATCGACATAGCTTTTGTGAAACGAAGAAATATTTCTACCACTCTATTTACATATACACATACATGCATATGTTATAGTCAAACCCCGAAGCTCCGCCAATCCTAGGTTTGCCTAGTCAAACCTCAGGTTTGACTAGAAGGCTTAGTCAAAGTCCGAAACAATATCTTTATTCTACCTTTGACTAACGATTTTTGGTCAATCCTAGGATAGACAAGTGTGGCCAGTCAAACGCTGAAACTCAATTTTATGAATTCGGGGTTTGACCAGTCAAACCTAAATTAGGTACGAAAATGTGTTACCTTATTAGATAGGTATAATAACATCATATTTTTTAGTTTGAATGCTTAATGTTTCAATCAGGGACCGTAATAATTATGAGTTTTAGTTTAAAAATCAAAAATGAAATATAAAAATAAATCTTATTATTGATTTTTATTTTTTAAAAATCGAAATAAAAATCATTTTGCTATAGCGCTGCTCATTACTCATTTTCTTCATAATGATTTTTTTGGTTGAAAATGAATGCCATAAGGCTACAGTTCTTAGCGCATTTACTCAATAGTCCCTCCGTCTTGGCTTTCAAACTCTCATTTTATGCTGACGATCTTTCTGGAGTGACATCCCAAATGTGTGTGTGCTACTTGTGGCTCTCAATGTTAAAAGTCGAGAACATATTTATATTTTTACCTACAATTTTTTTCAATTTTTCAAAATTTCTAAACTCATCAAATAAACAAGAAGGAACTTAAAAACTGAAAGAACAACCAGGCTTAGAGGAAAATAATCCTTTTTTTTTTGTTACAGAGGCTGTAAAATCGGTGAATATTTTATTAGATCCCGAGCTTGATTTGATCGAAAGAAAAAAGAAAACGTAACAAAACTGAAATTTTTATTGCCAAAAATTGTGTCGAACAATGCGTCCAGGGTGGCTGCAATGTTCAATCCACAAAACGGATTTTAAAGTCGAAATGATTCTGTTGACTTTACACACTGAGTGTTTTTTTTTTAGAAAAAGAGAATGGAACTAAACGGAACGGAACAGGACGAAAAATGCCTTTTTTTTGTACCGCCATTGGTATACCGAAATCGAGACATATGCTCACAATGGCCCAAAAACCACTAACGTAACACAACACAGCACAACATAGCACAACAAAGCGCAGCTCAGCTCAGCTCAGCTCGGCACAATACAAGCCAGTGTAGCTTAAAGTGAGTTCATGACAATTGCAGGCGTCGGGATGGGGCAACAATTTTGCGTCATGCAGCTTAGTTTCATCTGCACATGTCGGTCTGTCGTAGCATGTGAATTGTATGATTGTTCAGTGTGATTTTTGTTTTTGTTGTTATTGTTGTTGTTGCTGTTTGGAACGAAAAACCGCCAGCTGTTGTTGTGATGCAAAGAGTTTTCCCGTTCACTCGGAGTATGTTATATTGCGAACAATTTTCGAAACGGATAACAATAGCAAAACCAAAGTTCAAGGCAAGACAAAAGAAAATGAACCAAAAATAAAATAAACAAACAAACAAACAAACACGAAAATCAAAATAAAACCTGCAAAAAAAGTAAAACAAAAACAAAAAAAGGGCAAATAAAACAAAAATAAAAATTATCAAGCTTTGTGCTAAGGCAACGACATGAACTTAGTTCATAAATGTACCCTTCCTCCTGCTATTTCCAACAAAATGAAAGCAATATAATTTAAAAAAAGAAGCCCCAAAATACAAATATAAAAAAAAAAACTCAAACCGAAAGTAAAATGGAACAAATTTTTGTGTACACTAAAAACTTTTGATTTCAAAAGACTGAGCACTTTTGTCTCGAAGTAATTGCTGCAACAATTCCCGAAGTTTGAAACTTACAGTTTGGCAAAGAAAGGCAATTGTGGATTCAGCGAACTCTTTCAGCAATCGTCCTACTTATAAGTACATTTAATATATGTAATGCTCCACAGTTGCAACATTTTATGCACTTATGACGATGACTTGATTATATTATATTCTACTTTTAAGAACTTGGTCGAAATTTCTCTTGATTGTACAGGAAGACTTTCGAGATCATATTGGACTTCTTTCGGCCATCAAATGAGCCCTAATTGCTGAAAATTCTCCGAATTCAAGCTGGCAAAACAATGAATATTTTTATTTTCATTTATTGTGTAATTGTATACCCAGCAAACATTTTAAGGGCGATCATTTTTATGAGCATGAAATGTATTCGAAATGTATTTATATATGCATATGTAAATATATGTATACTGAAACATAACTTTGAATTGAAATTTTTACAGTGTATTTATTAATGACAGTTTGCATCTTTGCTATGACTTTGTCAACGTTCTTAATATGATGATGGCCTGGACAGTCGGAAAATGTTTATGCTTAAATACGAAAAGTTTAAAATGTGCACTTAGAGACTTCAATATCGTTGTACATACATAGATGTATGCTACTCACAGAGAAATTTTAACAAACCCCAGCAGGCAAATACAATCCAGCAGGAAAAAAAAACATTCGTGATTTCACTGGGTCATACAGGTGACATGGTCATGCATGCCACCTTGGAGACATGTCATCGTTGAGGGATGCTGTTCATGTCCTTGAATCTCATTGGTAACTGAAATTTAAATATGATTTTAGCATCAGTTAAACGTTAGCAAGAAATGGCGTAGTGGATGTGTGCTCGACTCACAATCAGAAGATGGCGTGTTCGATCCTTTGGCTGAGGAGAACCAAAATTGTTAGAAATAGATTTTTAAAAATTCGCGATATACATACTTAATCAAAGAGAAGACAAACAGTTTTCAACTGGTTTCTATCTGGTGGTGATCACAAATGCTTTTGTTCGCCAGCGCACCGCCACAGCAATCCCACGAAGACAAAGAGTCACCCCGGGAAGTCTCTGTCAGTTCGTGTACCTACCTACAAATGTCATACAAATTGTCCTTCGAAATGTCATGAATACCGGCTTGAAAGTCACCCTGGCCTTTCCAACTGGGAAGTTTACAGTTTACTCTCCGGCTTCTCCAATACCGACATGCATACATACATAAATACCAACAATCGTACATGAATTTGTTTCATTTAATTCGTACTGTCGCTCAGCATCAATTGCAACAAGAAATGGCATAATGGAAGGCAAGAGACTTTGTGTTTTATTCCGTTGAAGTTGACAACGCGAATTCGGCTGTCTTAAACAACCATTGGTACTATTTTCGAAAATGAAAATTTGATATCAAAACGCGAATACATACAAACATAAAGTATATACAATATCTGCTGTTGAACGACATTGACGAGGATGTCCCACGGCATTGCTTTCATGCTATTTTGTATTTTTTTGTTTTTTTTTTTTTCTTGTCCATTGAAAAGTTCGATCAAATGCACCTCAAGTCTTGTATCGACGATGATTCAATTTGTATTAAAATTAATTGTTAAAATGCCCAGGGCCGCGGTGCAAGAATAATTCAATGGGGATACACAGAGTGGTATCAAAAATTTGCTTTCATTTCAATTTTTTAAATTCCACAATTATGAGTTACTGTTGAAGCTCTCTCAATTCAAGATCTGACCTCCGAATAGTTTCCCTTACGCACGGATCTGAACTCTGCTCTGCATACAAACTTTTTTGTTCTCTCTTTCGTTCGAATGTATTGTATTCAACATTCCTTCACGCAATCATTTGCCATTCGCTTCAATTAGCGTACAACAAAAGCATCCTTCGCCGTCGTCATCTTTCTCCACGATGCGTCGTTCAGTCGTTCTCTGTCTTTTCTATACATCTAGTGTGTGTGTGTGTGTTCGTTTAAGAAAAATATGAAGTATAATTACCTTAAGTATATTTTCTTCATATTTTAAATGAAAAACTATGAAAGTCCATTCAAGTGCACAAATTGCAATGCGCTACTGAGTAAGTTATGTGCCCGAAGGCCGGAGAAAGGAACAGTAGTTGCATTTCCTGCAATAGTCAACAAAAGGATTTTTGAGATATCCCTTCGGACTGTAGCGCAATTTAAACGCGAAACTAAAAACTAAATTGTAACTCATTGTATGGAATGCTGTGCTGAATGGCACTCGTTTTCTCATGTTTCATTGTTGATGATAAAATTTTAATTATTATTTTCGAGCTGAAGCAAAAGTTTCATTACGAAAAGGACGAGTTGCCCATGAAAATATGCTGGAAAATATTAACACAATTGAAATTGTAAGGGAAAATTCTATAAATGTATAAATGGAAAATTTGTACTTTGAAAAAGGAAAAAAGTACCTAAAATATCAATCATGGCGTGTTGCTAGGGGCAACGTGAATTTGTATCGTACACTTTCCGTATGACACTAATACAAATGCCAAAAATCCTTACCCTGTAGGAAATTGAACTAGTGCAGAAGTATTCTTCGACTACTTCCCAAATCAACAGTACTACTCGCTCGTAATTTCCCCGCCAATGCATTGAACTGTAAACTTTTACTCTGAGGTGCCATTCGAAAATCGACAGTCGCGTTTGAACTAGTGCAGAAGTAGAGGCAACAAGGCCAACTCAGTAAATTTGCTACATATATGATGATCGTTGATAGATGGGCGACCGGCCCGCGCTGTCGTAGCTCACAGCGTAGCGCGTGCATCCCGCGATCCGAAAGACCCAGGTTCAATTCCCGGGCCAAGAGATCGCCGATTTTTTTTTTAGTTTTTAGTAAAAATCCTAAGATCCTAAGAGGAATAAAAAGCAAATATATAAAAAAGAAAGGTTTCAAATTGGCAGGATATGTTGAGCGAATTTGTGCGCAAAGTTGTGAGACAGCATTGGTGAAGACTTGTTTTTCAATCCAATTATTTGAGTTATTCGAAACATGCCATTCTTCCACATTTTTCGCCTGCGACAGGAATCGAACTTAAGCCCTTCAGATTCCTAAGTGAATACGCTTTCACTACGCTACGGACCTATCTGTCTCACGCACAGCATATACATATATAAGTTTAATGTGTGGGCAAAATTGAACTGTTGAATATGCCACTAGTTAGGTTCTACTGTCCGTGTCTCTACTCGCGTACTAGTTCTTTTTCCTTTACTCGAGAACTACTCGCTAGGGCCCAATTGACCCCACTCTACCTACAGGGTGGGAATAAAACTTTTCGAATTTTTCGGATTTTAGATATACATACATATAGAAAATTCCACGCAAAACGGTACTAAAGGTCATACCCGTCACAACCATTCTGAGCACAAATTAGGTTTTTTCATTGCTTACCTATTGTTTAAAGTTTTCCTAATTATGAATATATTGACCATGCAAAGCGTTCGTAAAACTCCTTAATTAGCATTTCAAACTAAATTTTAAATACATAGAACATGAAATGGTGGTCTGATATATAATATAAATTCCCAAAAATTTTACAAGGACGTTGAAGTTTTTTATTTCTTCCAATTAAATTTCATGTCCTTTCGAATTCACTTGAAAAAATTCCAAAAAACATTAATCGTGATAAAAAAACAAACAAAAGTTTTTTTAAAAATTTTCAAAAATTGAACAAAACTGAATTAAATGGACAAACTTTTTGGTATATTTGTCCTTCGTGGCAGACAATGAACTTGAAACGAACGCCCGCAGAACCTTAACATAACTTTGAATTGAAATTTTTACAGTGTATTTATTAATGACAGTTTGCATCTTTGCTATGACTTTGTCAACGTTCTTAATATGATGATGGCCTGGACAGTCGGAAAATGTTTATGCTTAAATACGAAAAGTTTAAAATGTGCACTTAGAGACTTCAATATCGTTGTACATACATAGATGTATGCTACTCACAGAGAAATTTTAACAAACCCCAGCAGGCAAATACAATCCAGCAGGAAAAAAAAACATTCGTGATTTCACTGGGTCATACAGGTGACATGGTCATGCATGCCACCTTGGAGACATGTCATCGTTGAGGGATGCTGTTCATGTCCTTGAATCTCATTGGTAACTGAAATTTAAATATGATTTTAGCATCAGTTAAACGTTAGCAAGAAATGGCGTAGTGGATGTGTGCTCGACTCACAATCAGAAGATGGCGTGTTCGATCCTTTGGCTGAGGAGAACCAAAATTGTTAGAAATAGATTTTTAAAAATTCGCGATATACATACTTAATCAAAGAGAAGACAAACAGTTTTCAACTGGTTTCTATCTGGTGGTGATCACAAATGCTTTTGTTCGCCAGCGCACCGCCACAGCAATCCCACGAAGACAAAGAGTCACCCCGGGAAGTCTCTGTCAGTTCGTGTACCTACCTACAAATGTCATACAAATTGTCCTTCGAAATGTCATGAATACCGGCTTGAAAGTCACCCTGGCCTTTCCAACTGGGAAGTTTACAGTTTACTCTCCGGCTTCTCCAATACCGACATGCATACATACATAAATACCAACAATCGTACATGAATTTGTTTCATTTAATTCGTACTGTCGCTCAGCATCAATTGCAACAAGAAATGGCATAATGGAAGGCAAGAGACTTTGTGTTTTATTCCGTTGAAGTTGACAACGCGAATTCGGCTGTCTTAAACAACCATTGGTACTATTTTCGAAAATGAAAATTTGATATCAAAACGCGAATACATACAAACATAAAGTATATACAATATCTGCTGTTGAACGACATTGACGAGGATGTCCCACGGCATTGCTTTCATGCTATTTTGTATTTTTTTGTTTTTTTTTTTTTCTTGTCCATTGAAAAGTTCGATCAAATGCACCTCAAGTCTTGTATCGACGATGATTCAATTTGTATTAAAATTAATTGTTAAAATGCCCAGGGCCGCGGTGCAAGAATAATTCAATGGGGATACACAGAGTGGTATCAAAAATTTGCTTTCATTTCAATTTTTTAAATTCCACAATTATGAGTTACTGTTGAAGCTCTCTCAATTCAAGATCTGACCTCCGAATAGTTTCCCTTACGCACGGATCTGAACTCTGCTCTGCATACAAACTTTTTTGTTCTCTCTTTCGTTCGAATGTATTGTATTCAACATTCCTTCACGCAATCATTTGCCATTCGCTTCAATTAGCGTACAACAAAAGCATCCTTCGCCGTCGTCATCTTTCTCCACGATGCGTCGTTCAGTCGTTCTCTGTCTTTTCTATACATCTAGTGTGTGTGTGTGTGTTCGTTTAAGAAAAATATGAAGTATAATTACCTTAAGTATATTTTCTTCATATTTTAAATGAAAAACTATGAAAGTCCATTCAAGTGCACAAATTGCAATGCGCTACTGAGTAAGTTATGTGCCCGAAGGCCGGAGAAAGGAACAGTAGTTGCATTTCCTGCAATAGTCAACAAAAGGATTTTTGAGATATCCCTTCGGACTGTAGCGCAATTTAAACGCGAAACTAAAAACTAAATTGTAACTCATTGTATGGAATGCTGTGCTGAATGGCACTCGTTTTCTCATGTTTCATTGTTGATGATAAAATTTTAATTATTATTTTCGAGCTGAAGCAAAAGTTTCATTACGAAAAGGACGAGTTGCCCATGAAAATATGCTGGAAAATATTAACACAATTGAAATTGTAAGGGAAAATTCTATAAATGTATAAATGGAAAATTTGTACTTTGAAAAAGGAAAAAAGTACCTAAAATATCAATCATGGCGTGTTGCTAGGGGCAACGTGAATTTGTATCGTACACTTTCCGTATGACACTAATACAAATGCCAAAAATCCTTACCCTGTAGGAAATTGAACTAGTGCAGAAGTATTCTTCGACTACTTCCCAAATCAACAGTACTACTCGCTCGTAATTTCCCCGCCAATGCATTGAACTGTAAACTTTTACTCTGAGGTGCCATTCGAAAATCGACAGTCGCGTTTGAACTAGTGCAGAAGTAGAGGCAACAAGGCCAACTCAGTAAATTTGCTACATATATGATGATCGTTGATAGATGGGCGACCGGCCCGCGCTGTCGTAGCTCACAGCGTAGCGCGTGCATCCCGCGATCCGAAAGACCCAGGTTCAATTCCCGGGCCAAGAGATCGCCGATTTTTTTTTTAGTTTTTAGTAAAAATCCTAAGATCCTAAGAGGAATAAAAAGCAAATATATAAAAAAGAAAGGTTTCAAATTGGCAGGATATGTTGAGCGAATTTGTGCGCAAAGTTGTGAGACAGCATTGGTGAAGACTTGTTTTTCAATCCAATTATTTGAGTTATTCGAAACATGCCATTCTTCCACATTTTTCGCCTGCGACAGGAATCGAACTTAAGCCCTTCAGATTCCTAAGTGAATACGCTTTCACTACGCTACGGACCTATCTGTCTCACGCACAGCATATACATATATAAGTTTAATGTGTGGGCAAAATTGAACTGTTGAATATGCCACTAGTTAGGTTCTACTGTCCGTGTCTCTACTCGCGTACTAGTTCTTTTTCCTTTACTCGAGAACTACTCGCTAGGGCCCAATTGACCCCACTCTACCTACAGGGTGGGAATAAAACTTTTCGAATTTTTCGGATTTTAGATATACATACATATAGAAAATTCCACGCAAAACGGTACTAAAGGTCATACCCGTCACAACCATTCTGAGCACAAATTAGGTTTTTTCATTGCTTACCTATTGTTTAAAGTTTTCCTAATTATGAATATATTGACCATGCAAAGCGTTCGTAAAACTCCTTAATTAGCATTTCAAACTAAATTTTAAATACATAGAACATGAAATGGTGGTCTGATATATAATATAAATTCCCAAAAATTTTACAAGGACGTTGAAGTTTTTTATTTCTTCCAATTAAATTTCATGTCCTTTCGAATTCACTTGAAAAAATTCCAAAAAACATTAATCGTGATAAAAAAACAAACAAAAGTTTTTTTAAAAATTTTCAAAAATTGAACAAAACTGAATTAAATGGACAAACTTTTTGGTATATTTGTCCTTCGTGGCAGACAATGAACTTGAAACGAACGCCCGCAGAACCTTAACATCGTCGAATAGTCGTCGAAATAACAATCGATTTTCTCCACACGTACCGACACTAAATATTTACGGCGTAATTTATCTTTCATTCATTCCTAATTGTCGTGTTATTATTTTTATTATTTTTTTTTTTATTTCTATTTTTATTCAATTAATAGTTCCCTAAAAGAAGTACTCCTGTCCTGGCGGGTGGCCTATGCTCAATTATAGTCTCTTCGGCGCCCTTTGACATTGCCACATTAGTCTTTACGTTCTTGCACACACACACACATGATTCGGTATCAAAAAACATTCAAACCTAACGTGTTATTTGTAATTCAAAAGTATTTTAAAATTTTTGTTTTTTTTTAAATACGGGTTACGGCCTCTGGCGGATTGGAGGCACTGCGACCCCGATTTGAAATCAATTGTGGCATTTTTTTTTTAACCACTTATGGCAAAGAGCCAAAAAAAATGACGTTCGATTTTTCAACCTTCGACCTCCTCGACGCACATCAAAGCGATGAAAAAGTCGATCAGATCAGCAGACCCTATTATTGAATAACGTTATTAAGTGAAGACGAAAAGAGAAAAAATTTCCCGTTCAAGAAGCTTCTCTAAAAACGGATGAACATCCTTTAGAATCAATATATTCAGGAGCTCTCCGTTAGCGTTCAGGCATCCGCTTTCGCGTGGAGAGAAGTATTTTTTTTAAACAAATTTATTATTTTCCCAGCGGATTTATCGAAGCATAAATCCCACAATATTAGGCCTTTTAGTTTTTCGTTTTTTTTTCATGTTTTTTTTATTTTTTTATTTTTTTTTTTGCGTATATGAAAAGAGGCTTTATATTCCATTTTTTAAAAAGGAATTTTATCTTTTTTCATATCGCAACTGATTGAAGTTTTATTTTCAAAAGTAGAACGTTTATTCAAGTGAAAAAAAATAAATTTTTGTTTATTAGATCAATCAGAAAGGAATTCTTAATACACCCAATGAATAGGTAGGTAGACAAGCTGCAGTTCAATGAAGAGGTATTCTATTTTAGCCTTAAGTTAATTTGCATTTTAGAGCCCTTTTAGATATCTAAAAATGAGGGGGGGAAAAGCAATGATTAATGACGCCGCAGATGAAGAATTCGATATGCGGCAAGTCCTAGGCGAGCTCAATTGTCCGGAGTGCAGGAGTTAAAGCACATATTGAAATTGTGATCAAGGCTCTCGTTTACTCTCGACCTTTTGAGAAAATTCAAAAAATTCATTCAAATGTTTTAGCAAACTTTTTTTTAAATTTTTTTTTAAATTAACTAATATATTTATTTGTTTTTATTTAAATTCTATTAGCAGAATTACAGATTATATGCCCGTTTCTTTTTTGTGTATTTTTATGTTCACTTAAAGAAGGAACGCCAACAAAAGAATTCACCTTATTTCTATTTCCTCTCAGTCATATATAATACAATTTCCTAACGCTTTCAATTGTTGAGTTTTTAATTCGTTATTCCGCACCGACAATCGCAATGGAAGGACCTCATTTCCTGTTTCGTCCATTTTTGACTGCGAACCGCACACCGTATCCACAAACAAAATTGTGCAAATAAATTTTAACTTCCTCGAAAAATAAAAGTAAAAATATAAATAAAAAGTAAGAGAAATATAAAACGATAGGATAATAGGGGAAACGAGAAGCGCGAGAAGCGCCCGGCGAGTTTTGAGTGGTGGACGGCGAGTGGCGAGGAGAGAAAAAAAGAGCCGGAGCGAAGAAACTAAACGACAAACAGTTTTGTTAAATTGAGACCAAAAAAAGCCAAAAGTCACGACAGATACAAACAGCGAGCGAGTGATCCGGGAACAACGGAACTGGGTATAACAAGGACTCTCTGGCCAAAGAGATGAATTCACACATGCCACACATTTGTTGAGGTCCTTCCAGTTGCCTGCTGCTGTGCGCTTTCGTGACTGCCATCGAGCTGGGTATTCTACGCTGAAGCGTCGGGCATTTTGTGTAATTTTTCAAATATAAAGTCAGTTTAATAAGAGCTTAGCTTATAAATTGGTGACAAGAAATTATGATTTCGGCTTTTCGTTGCCACTTCACGAGGGCGCATTTGCCTCAGGAATGAATTCACATAAAACGAAAATCAACGCAATCGTCAGCGATTCCAACGATTCAAGCGATTCCAGTGAAATGAGACAAAACTTTTTATTGTTATTTTTTTTTGTAGTTTTTTTATTTTATTTTTTTATTCTTTGTTACATTTTGTTGGGGGGTTTTGTTGGCTAAACTTTACCCTATACTTACCACTTAATTATATACGAGCATTATGTCAAAATAAATTATTTTTTATTCGCCGGCACATTGTGTGTCGAGGATATATTTCGTTTGTGCGTTTGTGCAAAAAACTCAGGGCCGTTCGGAGGAGAACAGTCGCTCGGACCACTTTCTCTTAATTTGCCAGTCCGTCAGCCGTGACTTATTCCAGTTCGTCGTCTGTCTTTTGTTCTTTTCGTCTGTTGGAAAGCGGTTTTCCTATCGAAGAAGTTGAGGTATGTACAAATGTCGAGGAAATTCTGTTCTCTGATTTATTCTATATGGGATTTTTCAATAATATTTTGACAAAATATGAAAATTTGTCTTGTTTCGAACTATGAAATGAGGAAAGTGGGCGTGGCAAACGATTGATTTCAAACGCCTGCAAAAGAGAACCTGTCTACGCTTTAAAATGACTAATTTTTTTAGTCCTCATATTTTCTATGTATATACAGGGTGTTCCGTACTAACGTGCTTTTCTTTATAGGGTTGGTAGAGGGGGTCATTGTGAACAAAAAATCGTATGAGAGGGGGGGGTCTAAAATGTAACCCTGAGGAGTTATAGGGCCTTAAAGTTTTTAGGCAGTGAGTCGAGAAAAATAATTCTCCCACGATAATGGTTTATCGTAGGGAAAAAACTGAAATGCAGTTTGAAAGCTAATTGTATGGGCTTTTAAGAAAAATTAAGTTGCTGGTCAAAATTTGAGCCATTGAGGGAAAAATAAACGGTCAAAGTCAAAAATTCTGAAAAAATTTTCATTTTTTCGACTTTGAGAGCCATTTTGGTATGAAAAAGGTCGTATTAACACATACTTTTCTAATTTTTTTCCAAATCTACGTTAAATTTCCTTTAAAACGTTGGTACATTTGTCATACCTTGTTAGCGGTTTAACCTCAGGAAAAATAGGTTTCAAAAACAAAAACAAACTTGAACTTTTTTTATTCAATTTAATTTTATTTGTAAACAGAAGATATTTGTCGAGTTAGCCATGATCATTTATGGAAAAGTCTTTTGTAAAATAAGCTTTGAGTTATTTTGGAATTCCAAAATGGCATATTCCAGTGAGGAATATGCTGACATGGTGTTCATTTTGGGGTTTGCAAACGGAAACCAGGCAGAAGCTCGCAGGGAGTACACTAGGCGATTTCCTGAACGTACAGTACCCCACGAAAGAACATTTGGAAACTGTTTCAGACGCCTTCGCGAATGTGGCTCTTTTGCACGGCCTAGAGTTGATGTTGGTGTAGCAGTTAGGGATGTTGCAGAAGAAGAAAATGTTTTGCAAGCTGTTCGAGCGGACCCATCCATTAGCATTCGACGAATAAGCGGAAGAACTGGAGTCTCACAAACTCAGGTATGGAGAATCCTTCACAAGGAACGTCTCCATCCATACCATTTTACTCCTGTGCAAGAGCTTTTACCGAGCGACTATGCAAAAAGAACACAGTTTTCCGAATGGATCATAGCAAATGCCGACAACATTCCCCACGTATTATGGACTGATGAGTCCACTTTTACAAAGGACGGGGTTTTTAATTTCCACAACGCACACCTTTGGTCTCAATCGAACCCGCAAGCTATGCGAGTGGGTGGGTCACAATTTAAATTTTCTGTCAATGTTTGGGCTGGTATAATTGGTTCAAATTTAATTGGTCCCCATGTATTTGACTCAAATCTGAATTCGCGGCTGTACGTTGAGTTTTTAGAAGCAAATCTACCGGAACTTCTAGAAGATGTGCCGTTGATGGTGAGGAACCAAATAATTTACCAGCATGATGGTGCTCCAGCACATTTTGGTGCAATTGTAAGGGACTTCTTAGACGAAAACTATCGAAATAGATGGATTGGAAGGAATGGTCCGGTGAAATGGCCACCACGATCACCAGACCTTACACCTTTAGATTTCTTTTTGTGGGGTCGACTGAAGGAAATCGTATATTCAGCTCCCGTTCGGTCAAGACCACATTTAATAGGCCGTATCATGGAAGCTTTCAATATTGTAAGAGAAGAATTACCAAATACAAATCTATGTCATGAAATTCTAAAAAGAGCGAACTGTTGCGTACATAGGTCCGGCCACCAATTTGAAAACGTCCTGTAAGAATAAAACAAATTTTGTTTTAAATTTATGCGAACGTTAACAGTTTACAAATAAAATTAAATTGAATAAAAAAAGTTCAAGTTTGTTTTTGTTTTTGAAACCTATTTTTCCTGAGGTTAAACCGCTAACAAGGTATGACAAATGTACCAACGTTTTTAAAGGAAATTTAACGTAGATTTGGAAAAAAATTAGAAAAGTATGTGTTAATACGACCTTTTTCATACCAAAATGGCTCTCAAAGTCGAAAAAATGAAAATTTTTTCAGAATTTTTGACTTTGACCGTTTATTTTTCCCTCAATGGCTCAAATTTTGACCAGCAACTTAATTTTTCTTAAAAGCCCATACAATTAGCTTTCAAACTGCATTTCAGTTTTTTCCCTACGATAAACCATTATCGTGGGAGAATTATTTTTCTCGACTCACTGCCTAAAAACTTTAAGGCCCTATAACTCCTCAGGGTTACATTTTAGACCCCCCCCCCCTCTCATACG
The DNA here is from genome assembly GCA_020466095.1 of Chlorops oryzae. Classification (NCBI taxonomy): domain Eukaryota; kingdom Metazoa; phylum Arthropoda; class Insecta; order Diptera; family Chloropidae; genus Chlorops; species Chlorops oryzae. The sequence continues at coordinate 20,009,186 of CM035806.1, read as the reverse complement.
ATTTTTTGTTCACAATGACCCCCTCTACCAACCCTATAAAGAAAAGCACGTTAGTACGGAACACCCTGTATATATTTTTCTCACTCAATTCTGAGTCATGTTTCTGAAGCAAATATTTCGTCAAGTCGAATCCGAATCTTTTCGTGCTTATAAACAGCATCACTTCACAAATGTGTGCCGGGTATGCCTCGGAAAAATACTTTAGTGAATATTCTTATGTGTGTATGTGCTAGTGAATATGTCGGAAGCCACCCTGCAGTAATGAAAAGGCTTCGGTGGAAAAAAAAATTACCAGACCTAGGTGAGTTCATATTGGACCGGTTCCACAATCATACGAAACGCTACGGGTCTACGGCTAACCTCTATTGGACTAAGCGTCGTCTAGTCCCAAAATGAGCATAGTTCGTTGGGTTTGTTTAAACTTGAACGTTTTTTTTTCGCTTTGCTTGTTAGGTCGAGAAAATATATAGCAATATGTCGTGCAAAATGAATGTTTCTAGAGACGAGCTGTTCTTTTTTATTGCAAAAAAATATTTAAAAAAAAAAATTTTCCGTCAATCAAAGACAAAGGGACTCGCCCGAGACCCATCCGTAACCAACCCCACACGCTTTGAAAAGGGATCGGTTGTTTTTCAATGACAGCCCCATGTTAAGAAGGGACTGAGTTGAATGTTAGGAAAGGCGACTAGTACTGGCCTCTTTAAGACTGATCCGCATGTGACCCAGAACCGGCCCTATTTACTGCAGGACATATGCTCCACTGGGAGTTGAGGATAACAGAAGAAGAAGAAGAAGAAGTGAATATGTCGGATATTGTTCTGTTGTGCCCAGCTTGAATATAGCACCCTTACTTTTCTCTCTTTTTCGGTTCTTAAGAAAATCAAAAATGTATGTATGTTTAAAGCCTTCCTGCTTAGTTGTAGGAGCTCATTACTTTACATTCATCCTTTCCGTTGTGCGAGCTGATGAATGCCATTTTGTTGAATGCTTGAGGTTTAAGTGATTTGCATGTTTGAGTGGAACTAAATTATTTGTGGCTTTATTTGATTTTATTTATTTATTTTTTTTTTGTAACCATAAAAGCCAAGTTAATGTGCCAAAGCAAAGCAAAGAGCATTTAATAATCCCTTGTATGATTTTATTTGTTTCCAAAGAGAGATGCTGTCGATACGCAGGCACCCGCTCATAGGGCATTTAATTGAGAGAGATTATTTATTTAGAGAGACTAATGCATTTGGTCGGGATGTTTATGCAAATGAAATGCATATTAAATTCCAACAAATTGAAATTGAATGAAATTTCGAATTGAATTTTCGAAAGCACTTAAATCTGTATAAGAATAGCCACAAGATTATAAAAATGGTTATTTTAATATTTCTAGTTCACTTTCTCTTGGCTTTCCAAACCGAAAATATTGTGTATGCGTTCTGTTGCACCTCCGGCGAGCTAATTCGAATGCCTTTGATATGGAAACGCTCACAATTTATTAACAAATTTTCGTACATAAATATATGAATTTCCATGAGTTCGAATTGATGACATTGGATCCCAATTTGAAGATGAACATACTTATTCAAGTGTGGATGAAGATGATGCCTCGAAATTTCAGTTAGCAATCAATAAAAGAAAAATTAAATTGAATTGAATTGAGAAAGCTCATAATTCCGAAGCTTAGGCATTGGACACAGTGGGCCTTGGGATTCTTGGAAATCTTCAATTAAATATTTCAATTTCAAAAATGAAATTTTATCAAAATAATTTGTTTAAAATTTTTAAACGTGTCGCAGACTTTTTTAGAGCATTCTAAAGTTGGGGTTTTCTGGTCTATTTTTTTTTTTCATTTAAATTTGAAAAATTTTAAAATGTGCCCGAGACCCAATACAGCTCTTGGATTTCTGTCTGGAATTTTTATCGGATATCTTATTGCAAAAAAGTGTACTTAATTTCTTCACAAGATGCTTTTAAAGCAGAAATATTTCTGACTATCCACAAGGAATTATTGGACTACGAAGGAATAGGAATTTCTTAGATGATATTTCTCTTTTATAGATTGAAAGCTTAAAGTTTCGAATATGGAAAAATATCAAAAATAAATACAGAATTTTAAAAATGCATATAATGGACTTTCTTACTAAACAAAAAAAAAGATAGCTCAAGAGAGCTCTAAACTCTCTTCAATACATGGCTTTTCAGACCTAGCCTTTAAAAGAGGTCATATAAAAATTATGGAGATAGTAGACATGTGCAACATGGGCAATCACGCATCATGAGCAAACATGTCAAATCAATTCATTCTAGCCGCATGCTAGTACGGGCATACATAGTGTACTTGGATTTGTTAAACGTTGGTCTAGAGAATTCAATCATCCAATGATAACCAAGCTTCTTTACACCACACTTGTTCGGCCTACGCTTGAATATGCGTCTCCAGTTTGGTGCCCACAATATAATAACATACTTACGTTGATCAAATTGAGTCGGTACAAAAACAATTTCTTTTGTTTGCACTGAGCGATAGTTCATTTGATGCTTCCGGGAATCTTCTGCCATATAATAATCGCTTAAGACTGATCAGACTTCCATCTTTAACTAGCCGTCGCATAACAGCAAATGTGATGTTTCTTCATAAACTTCTCTCTGGACTGAGTTTACTTGCTCGCGTTCCTATTTTCGTTCCTGCAAGACCACTTCGTTATTATGAACCAGTTCGCTTGCCTCCACGCAGTTCAAACTACACTGATTTTGAACCATTTAGGGTAATTTGCAGGGACTATAATGCTTTATATGATTTTTTTGTTTTTCAAGACCACTTCATGTAATTAAAAGAAACTTAATACTTTTTCTAAACTCTACTTAGAGTTTGACCTAATTTTAAATCAACTTAGCTGATAGATGTATATTATCTTGTAGCTAAGTAAGTAAATAAATAAATAAATAGCCCGCTATAATTCCATCTACTACCCGACTAGTCACAAAAATACCAGGGCTACTGACTTTTCATTTGCCAAACAAGGCCTTCAAATGGGTTTTCACTGCTTAACCGGATTTAACTGCTCCACAAGTGGGCCCACCGTGGTCAATTAGAAGACAATTGTCCAATTTATACCTATTGGTCTAAGTTTTGAACTACACTTGCTCTCAGGCGCGCAGCCAGGATTTCAATTTGGGGGGGGTTCGCAGAAAATTTTTCTAAATATTTTTTATTTTTATTTTCGTAAAAAGCTTACAAAATATATAATTAAAATATATTTACATAAATATTTTACATTTTTATAAGGTGTACAAAGTAAAAAAAAGTATTTTCGAAGGAACTTATTCAATTTAAAGTGCAATGTTAAGTCTGCGCTTGCTTTCAGCAAGTTTATTTAGTATGTCCTCTACACTGGGAGTAAGATCTCGATGGACGTAGAGGAGTGCTAAGGCATTTAACCTCTGTTCTGTCATTGCAGATCTAAGATAAGTTTTGAGTCGGCGGAGAGTTGAAAACGAACTCTCATTTTCACATGTGGTTATTGGAAGAGTAGCCAAAATAGTTAATAAAATAAAAATAGTTGGTAAAATATCTTTTTTACAAAATTTTATAGCGTCAAACACTGTTTTTGGTCTTTCATTTTTTTCTAAATTATTAATTAATTTATACCAAATAGTGAGCTCCATTTTTGAATCATCAAAATTTCCCTCTAAATCATCTTGATAAAACTGAAAGAGTTTTTTAAATTTGTCTAAAAAATCATCAACTTTTGCAGTATCGCTTTGAGGAAATAAAACTTGAAAACCAAGAAGAATATCCTTGTGTTTTGAAAAGCGATTGGTTAAGTTGACAATAAATGCATCCACAAAAGGTAAATAAAGGGAAATACGATAATAATATTCAACACTTTTAGTATGAAAATGTGCTTCGTGGTCCTGAGAATGTGCGAGCCTAGGTTTTTTCAAAATAAGTCCGCTTGATAAAGCTTGCTTCTCAGCGTTTTTAAACAATTTCTGAAATTCTTCCTCAGCGTTACTTCTTAAGGTTTGAATATTCTCTAAGCATATATCTGCTAGGACAACAGCATATTTGAGATCAATGTTTCTACCTTGTAAATATTTACATAGAACAAATGTGTAACTAAAAACTTGATTTATACAATGAAGAGATATAAGAAATTCGCCTTTTTGTAAGGCACATTTTAATAAATTAGACTGACTTGACACATTTTGATCATTCCAAGAGGAAATTCGGTCAAGAACTAAAATTATTGCATCATAAAACTTAATAAAAGAGTTTGTAGGACGGCGATGTAGAAATGTAAGCTGTGTCGTGTATTTTTTCCTTAATTTGGGGGGGGTTTGAACCCCCAAAACCCCCCCCTGGCTGCGCGCCTGCTTGCTCTATACAACTTGTTGATACTGAAGATCTAGTCTATTCTCATCCATAAAACACACTACATTTCGACTAACCTGAGAGTACTCCTATTTGTTAAGATGATCTCTTCATCACTGGAGTTTAAATATGGAACCGATTCGAATCAAGTGCTAAATGAAGAATTCAAAATTCCACCATTTTTTTTTTTATCAATGCAAAAAAACCAACACCCAGAAATTCTAAATTTTTGATGTGCGATTCATCAGCGCCCACATCAGCACCAAGCACCTGAGCCAGTCGAGTTCAAATTCGAAACACAAATAAACTAGGCTCAAAGAACCATCTAAAAAGGTGGGGGGAAAAAGAAAAATCTGAAAATGTCCTAACTTTTTTGGCAGCATCCACGTTTTTAGTTCTCTGACCTAAACTTATGCACTTTTTGATCGTTTGTTGTGATTTAATTGTTGACCTGAGCTATTTCTATTGTTTGAGCTCATTAGGAACGAGAAAAAATGAAGTCAGTCTATTATGAGAACGTATAGAGTAAAGGTCAATGGTGAGACGTAGCTATGTCTGCTTGAAGTGAAATTATTTTTCAGTGTGATCTTTGCAAAAGTATGCTTAATTATTGATGACTTTACTTCCACAATTTGCAAACAATAAGTCAAGTAAGAGTCTCAATTAGGTGTTAACTCTGAAAACAAGGACAGTAGGGCTATTTTTGAGTGAATATTTTATTTTATTATTTTATCATGACCAAAAATCACAAAAAAATTAAGATATGGAAATTTATTTCTGTTCAATAGTATTTATGAATAAAAGAATCCGAGGTAATAAGAAAACATACAGAATGATTATTTCGTTTGAAAATCAAAAATTTTGTAGCGAAAGGGTTAAGAAAGCTATACCCCATCGATTTTCACAACTTTTGGAAGCTTTAAATCTGTTTCCGTATTGAAACTATTTATTCACTTCCAGAGGCACTGATGAGTCCCCGGCGTTAGCGAAATATGGCCCCACATCGTGGATGCCTGACGTTCGTTAAGCTCGAGCAATTTTCAAATAATTCTTCGAAGTTTAATATAAATAAATAATTGAAGAACTCAAAGTTTGCAGCAATTCTAAAAAAAAAAAAAAAAAAATTATAATAAAATATTTCAATACCATTAATGAAGGATTTCAGCATCGCTTTTCCAATGAATGACGTCCGAGAACTATTTAAAAAAGCTGTCAAAAGTTGACCTCTAAAGCGAAGAAGTTCTCAAGTTAAACAAGATCAAAGAATATTTCAACTTTTTCTTCGAATTTTCCCAGAAATTTTTCCATCCAAGAGAATCGCACAATGATGCAGAAACTTTCTCACTTTAAGTGAAAGACATCAAGGCTAATTTAATTTAAGTAATTCCCCTTGGAAAGATACATAAATTTATACACGGGCCAGGCCATTAAGGTTTCGCAGAGACTCGAAATTTTGGCTAAATTTAACTTTCGGAGAAGAAAAAAAATCAATAGAACGACAAAGCAAAGTAGGCGAGAAAATAGATTCGCTGTCAAGAAAGTGAAAATAAAAATTATTGACAAAGCCATGCAAGTTTTTCTATCTATTCAAATTATCAAATTTTCCTCTAAAAAAAAAAAAAAAAAATTAGGAGGAAGGAAGAAACGAAGGGAAAGAAGCATTTTTCGATTTTGGAAAATTCAAAATTAAAATGTTTCTTTTTATAATATGGTTCAGCCTGGGATTCTTTATTGGCTACAAATTTCGAAACAATTTCTGTTGAATGAAGGCGAGAGAGAGGGAGCGACAGAGGGAGCGAGAGAGGAAGCGAGAGACCAAAAATAAGTTTCCCCAAACAAAACGCGTTGTGTGCTGTCCAAGTCATTTTTGCTTGTTTTGAGCTCTATGGTCTAAAAGAATATTTCCCAAGGAGAAGAAAGAACCAAAAGAGAATACCAGCAAAATAAGGTTAATACGAATGAACTATGCCTTGTTGAAATTCTAATTTACATATTTTTCTAGTTAAACCCTGGTCTGTCCTTAGCCAAGGCATAAGCCATAACTCAGAGCGGAAATGTATTGGAGGCAAGCGCGCATACGTCAGCGGAATTCGCTAATGAGCTTTGATAAACTTCAAGTTAAAACAATTGAGATGAAATAAATTTAGCATTTCGCAAATTAAAGTCGGCTCAAGGTTTATGATTCTCTACCCGCAGCCATTCAAAGAAGAGCCAATTACTCTTATACTATTATAGACATATTAGTCTGGAATATTGATTCCAAGTTGCAAGCTTGGCTCGCTGGAGTTTTTTTTTTTTTTATAGCATTTTTGTCTTTCTCATGCCTGTTTGTTTTTATGTGTTTCAGTGTTTTCCTTATGGCTGTTTATTTGTGTATATTTGAGGGTATACTGTGCTACCATGTGTAACGCCTAGAAGGTCTCGCAATAGACGTTATGCAAAATGTGTACAGAAATCCTCAGCGAACGAGGAGACACTAGCAAGACAAATGGTTTTTTCTACTGTGCTCATCCTGGCAACGTGTTCGCATTACATCCCGGCAATACCAGGGCCCTCACTCTGTAGTTCGACTCGAACAAAAATTTTCTCGGATTCGAACGTCCTCATGTTCTGTCCCCTTGAAATCAGTCGAATCAAATCGACATCCTTCCTATCAAGGAGTCAGCAAGCCTCTTGACTTGTGACTTAGTACACGTACACAAATAGCGCTAATCCCGCTGTACTCCAATGGATATACATACATATGTATGTATGTACTCATGTCAAAACAACAAGTCAAAGGTGTGGGATGTCTAAGGAGTAATTAATGGCAGATTCTGGCAGCAGCAATGGAGCTGTCATCTCCGTATTGTTTTTTTGTTTTTATTTTTTTTTTTGTTGTGTGCACAAAAATGTCACAATTGATGAAAGTTTTCTTGTGTCATGGGCAGGGGCGTATGCATGGGATAGTTTTGTGGGTTTTTAAGCCCCCCCCCCCACACACAAAAGTGCGAGGAATCAAAGAAAGGCAAGCGAAAAGTCAGTACGTATGTATGTATGTATGTTTATTTTTGGGATGCCTAAACCTAACCCTTTCAAAATGATTTTCTGCAGACGCGCCTGGTTGTGAACCTTTTTTATTTATGGCTCTTTGTTATTTGTCAGCTGATTTCGACATTTTCGCAGCCGTCTTCTGCAATCACCTTATTAGACGCACCTTGCTTTTAAATACATACGCCTTAATTGTTTTATTCAAAATAACACCAAGGCGTCTTTAAAACGTCTTGATTAATTGATCAAAATTTCCTTGATGCTTCCGTCATAAAAGGAACAACTCAAAATACCCAAGAACACAAGGCATACATATGTACGTAAAATGTCTTGATTCAAAAAGAAGTGAAATTTTAAAACAAAGAATTTCCCAACCAAAGTCTTGAGATTAAATTTTTTTTTTCCTTATAGAAAATTGAAATCAAAAGAAGGTAAATACAAAGAATTTCTTCGTCCGCTCATTGTTCTTATTTAAAATGGAGAATTGTTTGTTTGCTTTTTTTCTTTTTCTTTTTTTTCTTTAGAAGTCTTCTAAGTAGAAAAGGGAGAAATGAGGCAGTACATTCCAACGGTGATGGCAGTTGGCTGTGGGGTCGCCATTGGCATTGTCTATATGCAAAACAGAAGGCGCTGGTAGACACCGTTTAATCTGAGGCTATTTTGACCAAAAGTGAAGTTACGACATAAATTTTGGATGATGTAATAAATTATGAGAAATACGATTTATACATTCATTTTTTTCTTGCTGAAAACTTTGAAAGATAATGTAGAAAGTGAAATAGAAGGCAACATTTTTGGTCTTTTTTTTTTTTTTTTTTTTTTGAAGGATTTCAGGTAATGGTGGAATTCATTCAGCTTTGTAAATTGCCAGTAGGAATTTTTCCGATCGGAAAATTTCAAATTTTGAATAAGCGTTTTTTTTTTCTTTGAAGACTAATCTTATATTACTGACAGACATTGTATGGTGTGAAATCTATAGAATGAAAGAAGCCACTCTGAAATTGATTGTGGATTTCCATTGTGGACTTCTATAAAACAGCTGATAATTGAAAATAAAAACACACAAGCACATGTGCTTGAAAGACCGAATTCTGCCGACGCATCAGTCGCACACGTATAGCGTATAGCGTATACCGATTTGTGCGAAAACCGGTCGGCTGCGTTCGTGTGTGTAAAAAACAAACTTCGTCAATGCAAATCAGAGTAGCTCACAGCGAAGTCGACAGCGCATTCACACACACAATGATGAATGCTTACGTATGTATATGTTTGGCCATCACTGATATAAACACATAAGATCGAGTTTATTTCATGCATTTCACATGAATGACATCAAATTAGCAATTTAAACAGCTGCTTTCCGATAAAATAATCGATATTTCGTTTAGTTTTGAGCAGCGTTGCAATATCAATCTCAGAAGTCCACAATATTGGGAGTACAAATTAAATCGGTCCAATTTTCTGTGCTTTTCAAAAAAGTGCTTTTTATTGAAAAGGAAAAAAATTCATCATTGAAAGGAATTGACCATCTGAAGCGACAACATTTTCCCACCTCTCCGGTAATTTGTGATCACCATCTCCAAAAACAAAAAATGAGTCCTTTCTGGACTCGATCCAATCATTGAGCCATCATTGCGATATCTTCAAAAGACCCGAACCGGTGACCCGCAAATCGTTTTGCATTCATCGAAAGAGGGAGTAGTCGGAAGGGGAAAGGTATGCAGAATACGGCGGATGGGGGTAAGACTTCCTATTTCAGCGTTTCTAGATAACGTTTGACCGTTACAGCCACGTGGGGCCGAGAATTGTCATGTTGCAATATCACCTTTGCATGCCATTCGGTCATTTCGAGCCAATCGGAAATTGTTTGTTGAATCGCTCCCAACGATTCTGCGAGTTCAGTCTGCGTTTGGCACGGATCTTGATCCAGTAATGCATCCAATTCCTTATTTTCAAACGTTTCAGGTTGCTCAGGACGAAAAGAAAATTAAAAATTCCCGCAAATGCTGTTTATTTAATACAAAACCGGATATTTTCGATCAACTAAAAAAAGTAATCGGCCTGATATTAAATAGTTTTTTCATTCATGTAGGATTTTATTTCTATAGACGCGAAACGATTACAATATGTTTGCTTATGACGATTTTTGAGTTTAACGACTCGACTAGCGCTTAAACAATTTAGTTTGAGTTAACTGACTCTTTTAACAATTTTTAATTAGACAACGAAATACGCGTCCGAACGCTTCGGCGTCTCTCAATTAATTTCGTTTTTTTATCGTTCTTCTTAACGAAGCGTGGTCTCCTGTTCCGTCTTACTCTACGTCTGCATGTCTGAATGTTCGTCCGTTCAGTCTAACTCCGCGTCTGTAGGTGCAAAGGTTCGTCCACTGCGTGTGCAACGTGGCATTCCTACATTCATAAAAATGTGAAAATCCGTCGGATTACATAATCAGGCCGAATATTGTGTCAGACAGAAGATGATGCACAATAAATATTTTCGACAGATGTCAAACATTTCGAATGGAATAGGCTATCGGCTTCTAGATCGGCCACAATTAGCAGACGTAGTCATATTTTGCAAACGGACCGAATTAATATGTACTCCCAATAAATCATCGCTGTCAATGTAGTGCGAAGTCTATAATAAGTCTAATGACTGGCTAATGCTGGCCACTCACGCTATACCGATCGAATCGATTTGTCCATGTTGACAAAAAGTTAAGTGTGTGTGGGGTGGTTTGTGCACCGATCGAAAGTATTTGAAATTTTTCATAAACCAGCGATTTGTTGACGCGTGAGTGGCGCGGTGTATGCACTCTCTCAATTCGCATGCTTTCAAACCGGTTTTGGTTTGTTTTTTTCTATGCATTTTCTCATTTTTCTGTAATCGCCCTGCAGTAATTGAGACTCACCCCCTACTCACCTATGGTGCACCTCAAAAAGACTACAACTAGTCCCCACATAATTTACTCTTACATGCATTCAACTCACCTCTTTAACATGGGGCCTACATTAGAAAGAAAGTAGTGCATGTAAGACTCACCCATGGTGAGACGTTTTGGGTGAGTTGGAGGTCAATTGACGATTTTGTTTATTTATGGAAAAAAAAAATTTTAATATTTGTTTTTTTTCTTCTTGTTTTTACTTTATTTATTTTTTGTTTTTATGTTTTTAATCTTTTTTTTTGTTTAAACATTAGTTATGTTTTTTTAATTTTCTCGTCTCGAACGAACCTCGAACAGCTGGTCTCTGGGTTGGTAAGTCTGCGTCTTAACCATTACGCTAAACAAGGAAATTTAATATGTTGATCAAAATGCTGACTTGAGTTTTTGGTTTCTCAAGTTATTGTGAAATAAAATAGAATTTTTCATAGCAACAATTTTTCAATTGAAATATTAATACTTAAATAAAAATTTAATTATGAAAAAATACATACATATTAAAGAAAAAATTTTGTATTTTTCAAAATTAACTAATAAAAAAAATTAATTAAAATATGAACATAAAAAAAAACTCTAGGCAATAGAGAAGAAAAAAAAATGTCCAACCGAGCCAGGGATCGAACCTCGACCTGCGTGGTTGCTGAGCGAGAGTCTTACCCTTTACGCTAATCAACTCTTGACGGTACGCCGATCAGAATGCGAACTTAAAGCAAACAACAACAAGCGCACAGCAAGAGTACACAAAAAAATGAACTCACCGCCCCTCGATCTCTTACGGAACAGTCAGCGGTGAGACCTATAGAGGTCGACCTTAGGTTAGACGTGCTCCATAGTTTTTATGGTCTAGTTGCTAACAGTCTCACCTAAGGTGGGTCCTATTTTGCAAACTGACCGCTCGTTTACTACAGGGCGTTGTCGCGTAAACATCGACGGAAGAAATGGCAAATGTTAGTAAAGCCTTTCTGGAGGAATTTCAGCTGACATGTTGACCGCACGACGACTAGAGCGAAATGACGCTTTACGAATCGGTGTGTCGTGTGTGCGCAACAAACTTTATACCAATCGCTTCGATCGGTATAGCGTGAGTGGCCAGCATAAGGTAGACTTTGGAGAAATACTTACCAATGTGTGTCAGTGTATTGCCGTAGGTACTACACGATTGTGCCAATGAGAGACATTATGACAAGGCGTTTGTCTTTTTTTACTGTCAAAATCTCTCTCATTTGCACAAGTTCGTGTAGTACGGGAACAGTTTTCGGTAAAATTTGGCAGTTTTTGGTAGTACGGGAACAGACCCGGTAAATCGAAAATCAATTCTTAAAATCTATCAATCATCGGTACGTTTATATTAAGTTTCTTAAAATTTATTTTTGATTTTACTGATCTACTTAATTCAAATTTGCACAGGCTCTCGATGCCTGTGAGAAGAGAAAGAGAACATATAACAATAGAATAAGTTGAATTATGTACTTATGTATATCCTAAGCCAAATTATGTGAACTTCTTTAACAGATAAATTTACCTTTTTTTCTTTCTAGGTAAGCCTTTGGAAGTTGAATTCTACTTATAAATGATCGGACTGTGGTATGTAGAACAATATTCCTTATGAATTTTCGCCGAAAGAAAATTTAACAAGTAAGAAAGCTAAAGTCGGTCAAGCCCGACTTTGAAATACCCAGCGTCCCGACATTATTGGCGCACTATATTACGAAAAATCTCTATTTGTGGGCGTGGCAGTAGGCGGGCCACATAAATTTTTTTCCTACACCTTTCCTACACCTTTCATTCGCCTTGGTCAACCTATGTTGAGAATTTGAAGCATCTACGCCTTTTACTTCACAAGTTACGATAAGCCCTTATTTGTGGGTTTATTTGTGGGCGTGGATCGAGGAGGGCGGCGTCCATTTTTTTCCAGGGTATGTCCCTTTTTGTAGTTTACCCGTACACCAAATATCAATGCAATGTGTTGAGTGGTTCGCAAGTTATAAGCATTTTACTGAAAACACAATAAATTCATTTGTAGGTGTGGCAGTGGGCGGATGTCTCCCATTTTTACTTAGGATCATACTCAGACCGCGATATACTTACATGTGCGCCAAATTTCGACTTCATTGGTTCAGCTGTTTCGGAGGAGATCCGACCACGGACGGACGGACGGACAGACGGACGGACGGACAGACGGACGGATGAACAGACGGACAAGTCTAAATCGATTTAGTTTTTGATCCTGATCATTTCTATATATATTTGTCTTTATCTCCGGAGCTTAGTACTGGCTGTTACAAGATTTGCACAAAACTAATATACCCCGCTTACGCTGGGTATAAAAAGAAATTTCTCCTGTCAAATAGCTCATTGCTCTTGATTCTTTATTCTCGAATTCGAATAGCAAAAGTGCAAAACATAGGTACCTTGCAATGCCTCTGCAAATGCTTAATCCATTTTAGACATTTTGGACCACTTCTTTTAAAGAAAACAAAAAAAAAAAAAAAAAAAAAAAACTTATGAAAACCCCTGCCACGTTTCACGAGCAAAAACCATTTGGAAAGTTTGTCACGCTTCGTAATATTTTTCCCCACACGAATTTTGACAGCTCATTTCCCGTTTCGCAAAATTTCGCATGTCATAAAATATGCGAAGCTGCATGAGTACCATGAGTGTCTTTCTAACATTTCTTTGAAGGTTTTAATAATTTTCTTTGTTTTTTTTTTTGCGGTTGTCTTTTTTTATTGAATCTTCTTATTTTAAAGAAATCGAATATGAATTCTCCAAAACAATGGGTTAAAGTACAAACGAAGCCAATTCATTGAAAATGCCTTTTTATGGCCTTGCCTCAGCAGTAGATCATTAATCACTGTCGATAACCGAAACGATTTCCCCATAATGAATTGAAATATGAATTTTCCGGCAATAATCTTCTTAATAATCCTCGGAAACTTATATATAAATATATACATATGTATTGTATATATTTATACAATAAGCACTTTAGGAGAATTTTCGAAAGAGCGAATTGAAAAGTTCACTTTGTGCTTTATTCAGATCAATGAGTTTGGAAATTTCTCCAGACCAGATCCTTCTTAACGCTTCGGCAAAAAGAAAAAGAAAAAAAAAAATAGTTTTTAAAAGTTCCAACAAAAGCGAAAAGTTTGCGACAAGTTTTTTAAAGGAAAGAGGAAACGGAAGAAAACTAAACCATAAAGCAGCAACACAACAAAAGTCGGCAGATCCAGCGAAGCAATCCGTGAAATTGTCATTTCAGTCATATAGAGAAACTAAAATTTAAACTCAGAGGAATCGCGTGAATTTCAGCTGTAAAACATGGAAGTGACGAAGAGGAAATTTCGAATGTTTGAAATTAAAAAAAAAAAATTTTTTATTTATTTATTTATTTTTTTGTTTTTTATTTAACCGAGTATCGCTTGCAAATTACAGAGCAATCCAAGCGATACGCATTAAGCTAACACGATTTTTGCATCAAAAATGTTAAATATTCATTTTGGTTTGGTTCGATGAAAATTTCTGCTGCTTACGCACATAATTTATGCATCGAAATCACTTTCTCTGTTCAATCGTACCCGAGCCGGAACACCTCCGCAGGAAGAGTAAACTGAGGAAAATTACTACTAAATAGGCAATAAAAAATACTATGCAGTAATCACCAGGAGATTATTATGCAGCAGCGTAGTCAGGGGGGCCGGTGAAGGCGGTCCGCCCCTTATAGGGGTGCACAAACCATGCACTTCACAAAATATACTTCATACGACCTTGTTTTTTAATTTTTTTTTATTTGTTCACTCATATTCCGCAGTGTTCTTTCTACCACCCGTCCTAGCTACGCCACGGTTACTATGGACACATGAAGAATCTTCAGTTCGAGAATAGGTTTGATGGGATCTTTGCCGTCTTTGGATTACATAATATATTTAAAATATCTCAAAGTCCATTTTTAGAGTACTTCTTTTTGTTAAGTAAGTGAACATACTTATATAAAAGGTTATTTTTAAAACCGGCGAAGTCCAAAACAAAATTTTCCACTCGCATTTGATTTTCTCGTTCCTATTCCAAAAAGTTTTTTCATAAGAACCAACGAACATTCTTCCTCTCGACTGCCCTATAAATCTCCTCATCTTAGACCGCATACCTTTAGGTGCTGAATTCAAATATTTTCTGTTGCCCTAGTCGAATCTATTCATGTTCTATTGTTTTGCTATTTTCATAGCTTAGATCTTCTTTGTGCATCCGACACGATGATGCTTGCCCAGTGTCACCAATGGTGTCACTTTTGGAGTTTTGTTATTCAAATTTTGATTGAAAATGTCGAAAAAAATCAATTTTTTTCAGCTTCGATGTTACCCCGAAAAAAATGAGTGAAGTCAGAAGAATTTACCTCCCCCACATGCTGGGTAACTAGTCGGTGAAGTAATTATGAAATGTGACTTTGGTTCTTAACCCCTTCTCGCATACGAAGCCATATATGGACGCAAAAGTTGATAATTTTTTCCTTGCCAGATGAAAAATCCTGTACTTAAAACAAAACCGAAATCCAAATAAGCATGGCATTAACTAACGAAATCTTAGTAGATTTCGTTTGACATATGGCCGTAGTCCACATTATATGATCTTTTGTCTAACATTTTTCACTGAGAAGAATTACAAAAAAAAAATTATCACATTTGAAATTTGTTATAATATAAAAATGGTGGGTAAAGAGTGCGAAAATAATATTTCTATTTATATACACATACTCTTTTCAACCTTCTCAAGAGTAAAATGGTATGAACATTGAAAGTTTTGGGTTTCCTGGCATGTTTTGCCTACCTTTTCCATACATCTTAATTTATAACCACTTCTGTTATAAACATAAAAAAAATTAAATTTAATAAATTTTTCCTTTAATTGAGCCCAATAAATCATTATTGTGGAGGAAAAATATTTGTTTTTCATTTCGTTAATAATTCATGCGGGAAGGGGTTAATGACTAGGGCAACAGAAAATATTTATATACATAAAGAATATTTTTCAAAAAAAATATTTTTTTTACTTTTCTCAAATATATCAAATATTTTCTAAAAAATCAACCATGCCTTCATAGAATTTTTCATTTGAAATTTAAAATAGTTTTGACTTCTCCGAACAAGCCACGATTTTTGTGATGCCGAAAGTGAAGGAATCTATTTCGAGCTTTTTTCGCCGCATCGAAGCGGCATATTATGCAAAAAATATATTTTTATTCATTGCAATAAAATATACTAAAGATTTTAGTAAAATTTTTTACTTTATAATATTAACTGGATCGTAGAGCACTCAATAATAAACTATAAAAGTATTAAGAGGAGGTCCCATCTAGGAAACTTCTTTTGTTTTAGCCTAAAGTTTGCAAATCCAAATTCCATTGAAGTTTGATGATATTGATGGTGCTCTCAAAAAAAAAAATAATAATTCAAAAACGATTTCCAAATATGCTTAGATACAAAAGACCGCACGGGCGGATTGAGACAATTTGCCACCCAAGGCAGTTGCGATTTTGCCGCCTCCGACATCAACCCAATTTTCGCTCTCTCTTTTATTGACGGGAAGAATTTGCCCCCGAATATTTGCCGCCCGAGGCAGCTGAATATGTTGACTATTCGGCAAATCCGTCATCGAAAGACCGATATCAAATCCTTCATTAAAAATAGTTGCACGTTATTTTGGATAATTTTGGACCGATCCGAACCATAGGACGAAAAACAATTAGAAACGAAAAACGTTTCATCAAATCAATACGCCTACTGCGGAGAAAAATTTTCTTTTTTTCGTACATATTTTAATATTTAAGAAAATATTTCGCTATGTTAAAAAATATTTTGATTAAAAAAAAATATTTTCGACTCAAAAAAAAGTATTTCAAAGTACCTAAATATTTTCGTAAAAACATTTTCTGTTGCCCTATTAATGACTATTAAAATAAAAATATCATTAAAACAGATATAAGCATACTTTGCTATTAATTTCTTTATTGCCTTGCATATATGTATGTTTGTTATTCTCGGAAAATTTCATTGTAAAAAAACGCTTCAGAAATGAATCAGAAATTTTCTGATGTATTTTTTTTTTTCTTCTTTATATGAAGTTTCTCTTTCTGACAGAGCTGGAGAGAGCCCCTTAACAGAAAAAATGTTCAAAAATTTCTGACTTTATTTGATCAATTTTCGATTGTCAATTTTTATTAGTCGATAGAAAATAGGATAACACTTTAATGGCAATACAGTTTATGTTGAATATAAAAAAGGAAATTCATCAGAAATCCTGTAATGATCTTATAGTTCTATTATTGTTATGGAATATATTTTCTTTTATAGGCATTATCATATGGAAAAATTCTGTTCTATTTTATTGAATTACATCGATAAATGAGAGAAAAGTCAATTTTTATTTTCATTTCCATGGAAAAGTTGGTATTTTTATGTCTTGATTTCATTGGAATATATGTGATTAATATCCACACACACACGCACACACACCAAAACCGCCAATATAAGTTAAGCTTTTATTAACTTTGTCAGACCATGGCACTGCCATGCGAACAGTAACCAAAGTAATTATGACACTTTAGATGTAAATATTTATGATGCCAGCTGATATCAATATTGTTGCCAGTTCGTTAGGCACGTTTGGAGCAGACAACAAACAAGAAATAGCAAGCTCGTCTATAGTCTTCCATAGTCAGATAGTTAGATATATGCACAATTGCCATCAGCGTTTTTTGCACAAGGACACATTCCCATACAACAGAGAGAGTCGCAGTCCCATTCATGCAAGCTAGCCGACAGACGAGAGTTGCTCCAAACTTTTCGATTTAATGTAAAAATTAAGTTACCTTCTTTTTTTTTTTTTTTTTTTTTTTTTTTTTTTTTTTTTTTTTTTTTTTGGTTGATAGTTACTTTGTATTGAAACGCTCGAAGGCAGAAAGTGAAATGTTTTATCGACAGCAAAAATAAATGCTCTCAAACCTTTTTATTTTTTTTTTTTTTTTTTTTGGTGTAAGAAACATTAATGGAGGGAATAATTGAAAGCGATTCTTTAGTGCCCGAAATTAATTTCAAGTTTTTTACTTAAAAGCCTTTGCGTGAAAAATGTTTTTCAAAATTCTTTCATAGGATAAAGAACTTTGAAGATATCTTTTATTTACACCAAAATTTATCGCACTTACTTGAGGTAGATGGCAGATGATTTTAAAGTCGACAAAATAACGTCATGCAGACGTTATTGTTTAGCTTCTTAACGCTTATAGTGTATTTCAAAAATATGTAAAAAAAAATATTTCCACTCATGGCATGAACTATACTATACAATTTCTAAAAACTATTTCACGGCAGAAAGGCATTAAAAAGCAATTTTGAGAAAGCGTCGTCTTTATCAAGTCAAAATAATTCGAATCGTAAATTTCAATTTGGCAGAAGAGGATTTTCAAAGAGATTCGGTCAGTAAATGGCTAAAGTGCATATAACAAACGTTGTTGTCTTGGACAATCCGAGTAGCTTTTTCAATCCATTTCAATTTGAATTGACCTTCGAATGTATCGAGGAGCTGAAGGAAGACCTGGAATGGAAAATTATATATGTGGGATCTGCCGAGTCCGAAGAATATGATCAGGTGCTTGACACCATTTATATTGGACCAGTTCCGGAAGGTCGACACATTTTCGTGTTCCAAGCTGACCCACCAGACGTTACCAAAATACCAGAGCAAGATGCTGTTGGCGTTACCATTGTTTTGCTAACATGCTCCTTTCGTGGACAGGAGTTCGTTCGTGTTGGTTATTATATAAATAACGATTATGCTGAACAAGAAATGTGAGAGAATCCACCAACTAAACCGATATTTGAAAAGCTCACACGCAATATAGGTACTGGCCTCGAAGCCACGCGTCACAAGATTTAAGATCAATTGGGACGATACACCTAGCAACGGTATAACGAATGGTAATAGCATAGTAAAAAAGGATAATCCCATGAATGATTACGATGGATCGAGTGTCTCGACTTCAGCACCTGCTGGTATAAGCTCAGCTTCGAATCCGGTAACATCATTAAAGGCTGATGATAGCGTTGATAATTCGTCAGATGCTATGATGGACGATAGCAATTTGGCAATGCCCATAGCAAATAATGTTAACGCATTAAATGACAATTCAAACTCGCTAGCTATGGAGTGTTAGGTTTCGTTGCAAACCGTATGCGCATATAATTTTTATACATAAATTAAGAAATTCAATTCAAATTCATTCTAATCAATCAAATATTTCATAACCTGCTCCTTGCGTTAAACTTATGGGGAACATTTATCTATTTTCGGTCGAGAGGAAATAATAATTTATGACTTGTAAAAAAACAAAACTTATCTAAATCTCATACTGAACTTTTCAGATAAATACAGGGTGTTCTTTATAGGGTTATTAAAGGCAAGAGGAAAGAGTGCTTTGGTAATGCTTATATCTATTTGCCATAGTGGTATATTGAACAATTATAAGACATTTACCAAACAAAATTGGAGGGGCAAGAGAAAGTTTAGAGAGTTTTGGACCAAAAACCCAAACAATTCATGACGCCCGATTTGAATGAAAATTTATATATAGAATAAGTGAAAAATGCTACGAATTTTTGCGGCAAAATTTTTTTCAAAAAAACAATTACAACTAGTCTAGTTGGGTCTAGTTCCGAAATCGGTCCAAAAAGGACTAGCTATAATCAGTTTTACATCTTTTGACATTGGGAGCCATTTTGGTATGAAAAACGTCTTATTAGCACAAAATTTTGTAATACTTTTCCGAATCTGCATTAAATTTCCTTTAAAAGTGTAGCAGCAGTAGAAAGAACGTTACTACGGAGCACCCTGTATATTGCACTTCGAACATTTGTTTGAATATTTTGTGCTATTCGAATGGCTTGGACAAAAGATTGCTTGAAAAAATAGGACGACTTAAAAACGGTTTCGACCCATGAATACGGGATAAGGAGTTAAGCATATTTGGATGCAAATAGTAGGAGAATCCGAGTGTGGACTTTGTCTCGAGGACGAAGAGACAGCATTCCATATAATGGGCGAATATGTCGCCCTGTGTAGGCTAAGACTCCGATTGTTTAGCAAACAATTCCTAACTCACGACGAGCTAAGGCTCACGATACTTCTGAATGTCCTCTCTTTCATTAGGACGGTAGAGGGCATAATAGAACAGATAAACTAAATGGGATAAATTGACACAATAGATCTGATGAAGGGTCACAGTGCCTCCGATCAGACAGAAGGCGATACCCATAACTAAACAAAAAAGGATAATTGGAAAATAAAAACATAAAAAAATATCGAAAAGTAAATCAGTGAAATCGAATCCTCGGAGAATGCTTTTAAAAGGAGATATCTTTTTCGAAAAATTAGAAAAAGCTCTTCGTGAATACTTGTTGATTTATGTTTAGAAGTAGTGTAGCTATAAAATTGCAAAAGGATCGGTGAGATAGATTTTGGGGTATCGTGTTCACCGGCTTCGAAAATTTAGTTTTCCAGAAAATCGATTTAAAATTTGGTTTTTGTTTCTCCAATGCAGCATACGAGCGACTCGCTTTGAAACGCTGTACCTTCGCACGAATTTCTTTGAATTTGTACACAATATTCTTGGAATATTACACATTCAGAAAAATAAATAGAGATGCCAAATAGGTCTTTACAAAGCGCTGCCATCCCCTCAAGGCATAAAAAGACGACAAAAAATTTATCACAAAAAATTTCATTTCACTAAATTTAAGAATGCCTTTGGCAAGTAAAGAATATTTTTTAAATTGAAAAAAAGAAGGACTCAGGAGATACTGACACTGGGTGAAGTCAGTAGTCTCAATAGTTGCACAACAGTTGAATAAAATTCGGCTCAACGGTGCCGAACCTGAAAGTTCGCTGCATATTGACTGAGCGAACACCATTTACTCAACAGTTGAGTCTGCTGAATCCACCCAATGAAATAAAAAAAATTTCCTTAAAAAACTGTCTTATAAAAAAAAAAAAAAATGATGAAAAATTATAATCCTACAAAGATTGCTTTAAAAACATGACGAAAACACAAAGCAAAATTCTGCGTAATAAAACCCTGATATGCACAAATATTTTAACATACGTTACCCAACTTTTCTACCAGCATTTCATGAATTCGGAATAGAAAGCACAAACAAACCTAAGCAGATAAGTTGAATGGTTTTTTGTTTTTTTTTTTTTCTTTCAATCTTTTTCCTTACTTGTTGTTCGTATTAGTATTTAGCCTTTAACTAAAGGTATGCCACAACATTTAAGCAGCCTTACGTAGACCAAATGTGGGTTCAACGAAATCTTGTTATAACGATTTTCCACATACAAGAGCGAAACCGAAAAATTGCTAAACCCTTACATGTGGTTTTACCTATTTCAATCTGGAGTAGCATTTAATGGGCTCTAATACATACAACATGCAAGGCATTGGGTCTGCATGACGTATGAGTGCTGTTAATTGGCATGACATAAAAGTAGTAATCATACGCAGTGCGTAAACTTTTTATCCTGCCAGATTATGCAAAGACCTCCGTATCCATTTTATATATACATCATCTACCTATATACATATATATACATATATATATATATATATATGTATATATGTCTTTCTATTTCTGAAAGCTGAATTGAATTAAGCTCGGAGGATGCTGACATGCACTTAGGTGACACGCATTGACATGCACATATACTTATCACAATTTGTCCTTTCAAACGGATGATAACGTGTTAAAATTTGCCAACATAGAAGAGCGCTGAGAGCACTTCAGGAAACAAAGAATAAGAACTTGAAAAATCTTTCTGCATTCTTTTTTGCTTTTTTTTCTTTTTATATTTTTTATATTTTTACGTTTCCTTTCCTCTTTCGCTTTGAATCAATGCAAAAAGAAAAATTGCACTTTCAAGAGACCGTGTGCAAAGCTAGGAGTGAAAATACTCTTGTATATCCCATTGTGGTCCTACAATGGGAAATGGCAGTGCTTATTCAAGCTTCGAATAAATTTATTTAAGCCAGATGACACCGAGTAGTGCAAAATCTTCGCGTTTTGTTACCTATAAATAAGCACATTGAAATTGGATCTTCGTATGTGCGAGCATACGCTATGCATCTTCGTATCATGCACTCAGAGGGTTCAGAAAATCGTATTTCAATCATAAAAGGATTAAAGGGAAATCTGAGAACATTTTACACGCTTCTTTGCACGACAACTAATTCTTGGATTAAAAATTATTAAAAAAAAAAAAAAAACAAAAAAACGTACGTTAGACCTTATGATTAAAATCGATGGATATTGCATTATTCTTGTCAAAAAGGCCATGTAAATTAAGTTCTGTAGACAATAAAGTCAACAACAATAATTACCCATCAAATATGTAAGATATATCTCGAATTATTATTTTGAAAGGATGCTGAATATTGGACAGTAACGGTTATTTCTTTAACAGATTCTGCTAACATTGTCAATGATGTTAATTCTTATTGGGAGAGCTTTTCTGGTACTGTTAAAATAGGGTTTCTTGTAATAAAAAAGCTTTTTTCTGGCGCTCTTAATGCTTTGCAAGGATAACAGTAACTTTAGCACAGCAGCTCTGTTAGGAAATCATATTTTATCCCACTATTCTTGAAGTAACAGATATGCTTACCAGCCTGTGTAAAAAATAAATTCTTCACCACATGGTGAAAGCAGGATATTTGAACGTATAACAGTTTGTTTCCTGTCATATCCGTTTTTCATTTGCGGAGTTTCTTCCGTTCTTTGCTTTCCGTTACGTTTTTCAGTTCTTGTCTATATGCCATCGCGTACATTACCAGTCCGCTCCGTGAAATGCAAACAGTTGGCGCCTAATTTAAATTTTCAGTGTAACGGCCACTTTACCAATGTGAAAATTCGAATTCTTTTCAATTGAAAAAGGAGTAAATATTTCAAATTGAAATCGAAAATCAAAGTAAAAACTAATAATTCTCTCAATAGCAAATATAAATTCCAAAAAAATAAAAAATAAAAAAAAATAATGCTTTCGACTTGAAGTGAAATATTTACAACTCCAGTGTGGAAAAAGACTGCGTACATCTAAAAAAAAAAAAGTTTTTTGAATGAGTTCATTTTGTAGTCCCTAAAAAAATTCAATGACAACTTTCGACACTCAATATACCATCAAACTCCCGAACTCAATGAAACCTCAGATATAAAAATAATATAAAAATTGATATAAAAAAATATTATCGACTATAAAAAAAGCATTAAATCAAAATAAACTTCTTTACTCCAACAAAAAAAAATTGAATAAAATTCAAAAACCATTTCAGAAAAATTGACACTTTCGAATCCGAAGACTATTAACTGCCATTTTCGCCAAGGTCACGTTTATTCACTGATTGAGAGCAGTCGTCGAAAGGTCAACAGAAAGTTTGAATACAAACAGGAAATACAATTTTCAACGGTTTAATCGGCTTTCAAAGAAACCCCAAGCAAAAGGGACGACCGATAGTCAAAGAGCCAGAAATTGATTGGATTAAAAAAAAAATTTTTTTTTTATAAATATATTTCAGTTTATTATGAGGAAAAAGGACTCAGATAAATGCACAGGATCATTAAAAAATTCGTTAGCACTTTATGGCGTTCCTCTGTCGGATTGAGTTTTATTTTAAGTCCTTTTTTAGATGTCTTCAGCTGTCATCTGTCAGCTTAATTACAAAGATTGATGTTGATCGTTTTGATGGAATCAACCTTCTCTTTTTGAGCTTTAAATATTATGGTGTGCTGAATTACATATTTGACAAATGTAAAACAGTCCATCATATCTGTTCTGCTAATGGACGACGATCCTATGATTGAACAACTTGAAGGTAGTATACCTAGATTGCTTTTCTACGCATGCGACATCGTCAAAGGTTCACTCGCAAAGCAAAAGTTTTCCAGTCCTCTTCGTTTATGCAATATGATGTTCTAAAGTTTGGAATTTATATTGTGAATATGATCAGAGATTCTTAAAAATACCAAAACACACATATTTCGCTGAAGATCTTTTTCGACTTAAGACTAGGACAAAAGAAAATATTTAAATGCAGTATGAATTTCAGTACAAACTTTTTCATGAACCAACATCCACACGAGTCACAAAATCGGCATAATTCAAATCTCTTTTCAGTAATTTTTTTCATGTTTGGCAGTATCAGCAGCAGGATAATTAAAACGTAGAGAATAAATATTTATGTGTATTGATTGTTTCTGCAAATTACATAAAGTTCTTATTTTGTGATTAGATTGCGGTACTCTTACTTCCAAAAGCAATTTAAATATTAATATGCATATAGAAATATAATGCTTATATAAGTTTTTTTTTTTTGCTCCGTCGTTTTTTGCATACTATCGCAACTCTTCTAGCATCACGTAAGCACCATCACATGAAACTTAATAAGTACCTAATAAGTTTTTACAATCGATGTTTTAAGATCAATTTTGTTTTATCCAAACATAGTTTTGTGACTCCATCAATGTTACAGAGCTTTGTTTTGAAATTATTTCAATTGACCATTTCGAAAACCTCATAACTCACTAGAAAGGATTTTTTCAGGAATCAATCAAAAACTACTTCATGCTGAAACCAATGAGTTTTAAATATTGATTTTTTTTTCATATTCCTTTATTCCGTATTAAGGGGAAAGTAATGTTTTTGCATTATATGTTCTTTTCCGAAAATACACATCAACCTCCGTTACCTAGTTCGTTGAGATGCCAAACAGAAGCTCATGGTCCAACTACCAGCTCGGATATGAATGTTACTTGTTTGGTTTTTTCTGTTTCTGTTCTTCTTTTTTTCCCCATTTTTCGTGGTATCAGAACGCACCCTAACTGTGTCACCCTTGGTGGCAGCCACACCAACCAACCAATCAATCCACCGAAGCCTCTAAAAACGACTTAACATCCTTATCCAGTAAACATTTGGGAGTCCTAAATGAGTCATTTATTCGGAGTATGAGCCCTCATAATGAGCTTATTTCGGAGTCCAAAATGAACGTGCTTCCTTCTTGCAAAGGTCATTCTATATGAGTCCGAAATCATATACCGAAGGCGCCCATATTAGAGTCATATATATGACTCCTTCTGCACTTATATCTGACTGTTATTTCCTTCTTAATCCTTCTTAATATGAGTTCATATTTATGACTTTAAAAAACATATAACATAACATTTTGTCGTGTGCTTGAAAACACTTTTTTTTTCGATGTTTATTTCTCGCCCCTGTGTGGGATTTGAATCTCGGAACTCGCGCTCTCTAGTCATGTGCTCACCCATCAACACCGTGTTTTCTACATCGAAATGCTTCGAATTGAATTTTATTTTATTTTTCTTATCTTCTTCATATTTCTAAGCACTCCGAATATGTTGGCGGGGTAATTTCCATTATTGAAAGCGTTGAAAAAAATTTCCAAGCGTAATTCGGCATTACGATTCTTTTTTGAACTCATCAAATCGTCACGTTTTTTTGCATTTCAATGACAACTGAGCCTTTATAAATGGAAGGCAAAGATATGTTGCGATCAACATAATTGCTTTTGTGCGAAAAAAAAAAACAAATTAATGTTGCAAATTTGATTTATAAAACATACCATTTAATTTCGTATGGCACTTACGAGGTCTCACACAGATTTGTCAAGATGAGACTGACAGCTCATTGCAAAATTTTTTTCGATCATAAAAACCAAAAATGTCATTTTCAAAATGTCATTTACGAGCTTATTGAAGAGTGGCGACAATATAGAGAATTTCTTTTCGTTCTATTTTAAATATGTATAAGTATAAAAAATTTCTTGAAAATTTTGCTTTGAGTAGCTTACATCACACGAGAAACATTTATTGGCTATAAAAAAAAAAAAAATGGCAAATAAATAATATTCGAACATCAACGACAAAAGATTATCAATGAACTGAAAGCACTTAGGAGCCCATGGATGTCAAAGTTAACCTTTAAAGCCATCGAAGCCATTTGAAATCGTTTATCTCTTAATCATTGCTTACAATGCCGTTTGCGGCAGCAAAGGCAATTGCTTTTTATTCCGCAAACCCTTCAAAAATAAAACGAATAGAAACGAAACGAAACGGTAAATAAAAAAGCAAAAATAAGAAAAACAACAAACAAAAAAAAAAAAAACAAAAAATAAATACAGACACACGTTATCTCAGTATGAACTGAGCATTATCTGACAAACAGTCAGAGGCGTACGCCTCGTTCCATTCGCTCGGTTGCCACTTGTTACACAACACATTTCATTAAGACATAAGAGCTTTAAGTCCTCTCGTACATGATTCATTAAATAAAACATAAGTTCCCGGCACGTTTTCTATTCATTAACATAATCTTCCGATCAATCCACGCTGAGATGGCATCTTCACACATGCACAATATCATGTGTAACATTGTAATTTGTTTGGTATTTGACCAAACATATTTGAGAGTGAACAAACAATGAGAACAGAAAGCAATTGATGCATAAGAAATAAGATTGAATAGCGGAAACTAAATGTCAACAAAATAGAATTTTCTTCTTCTTTCATTATTTGTCTTTGTGTTTGTCTTAAATTCCTGATCGAATTCTTGAAGACTGGTCCGTCTCTGTGATTCTCATTTATTAATATACGTTTCGCTATTCCATAAATTTTCTTTAGAAGGAACACGCGACGTATGCGTAATGTTAATCGTTGTACGGGGCTGCATTGCGTATACGAAGTGCAGAACAAATTGCGTTATATTTCTTTTTCTTTTGGAGAAAATTTTTTTAAGAGCTTCGAAACAAATTAATTTATTTTTATTTTTGATTTCTTCAATGCTCTTCATGGAAAGAATTACAGAAAGTTAATGAATTATGCTAGAAATTCTTTTGTTTTTCTTTTATTTTATTATTTTATTTTTTTTCAAGAAAATATATCAATTGTGTTCAAACTTTTCTTTGCATTTCAATTAATGAGTCGTTAATTAAAAAGACTTGGTATTTCATTTTCATTAGGATTATGTTTTTGTTTCGTTTTAACTCATGAGCAATAAGTACTTTTATAAATGATTTTCTTTCTTTTTGTTTTTTGAATGTCTTCAACGATAAATGATTGCCGAAATAAAGTCTTTCAATTTAGATAAAATATTAAGAAACTATGTCGTTAAAAAAACATTCGACATTTGTTTCTATTACTTCAAGTGTGTAACGTTTGTAGAAAAACCATCTCATATATATATATATATATATATATATATAGGGTGCTTGTGTGCATGCTTCTGAAAAAGCATATCCTATTAGCCATTCAAGAGATGAGGAGCCTTAGAATGCCGTAGGAAACCGAGACGTCAAAAGTGAAATGAGTAAAGACAAGGAATTTGCCCTCGACCATTTCGAATGAGAATGTTAAACAAACCATATAAATTCGTTTGAGTCGTGTGAATTATTTTATTTATTTGCTCACATAAATCTACTTGTTAAGGCCGATTGTTCATAAGCAACATAATTTAAAATGTTTAAGCGACCAGAACGGTGATATTTATGTCTTTATTATGCATAAATAGAATCACTAACATAACCTAACGAAATTCACCTCCGAATTCCGCTTGTAGAATATCATGTGGCAAATACATATATTTCTATATACATATGTATATGGTATGTAAACAATTTGAATGCTTAAAGTTCCATTTTGCATTTTAAACGGGTTCGGAGGGGGAAGGAATTCGAGTGGATTTCGGTTGAAACTATTCAATTTTCAATTTGAAGATTAGCACTCAGTTTAAGCTTTTATAAGTTCAAATAGGGTTTGAATGAAAGTATATAACATAGACTTAACTATGGTTTTAAATATCTCTCAAAGCTTTTTTTCTATATGCCCTTTAATTGTTTTTATAACAGTCGAGAGTATTGCCGGCCACACGAAAAACGCTTAAGAAGTCATTAAGTCATTTCTTATTTAGAAGAGTTTTCGAAATTTCCGGCTTGGTTAAACGTTTTTCAAAACTGCATATCTTAAAGCGTATATCTAAGCCCCCGATTAGAATTTAAAAAAATTGGAAAAGTGGGCGTGTCAAAATGGCAGTTTTCATAAAGAAATTTAACAAAAGTCGGTAAATTGGGCCCCTTATGGCCTTAAACACCTCTTGATATTAAAAATTATTTGAACATGTGTGTTTGTGTCGGGTATTCTATTGTCAGGCTCGCCTGACTATAACACCCTTACTTGTTTTGAAATATTCCACTGAAACTTAGAATTTTAGCGTATATTAAGGCCTCCGATTACGATTCAAAAAAATTGGAAAAGTGGGCGTGGAAAAAGGGCGGTTTTCATAAAGAAAATCAACAAAAGTCGGCATATGGGGCCCCTTATGGCCTTAAACACCTCTTAATATTACAAATTATTTGACCATGTGTGTTTGTGTCGGGTATTCTATTATCAGGCTCGCCTGACTATAACACCCTTACTTGTTTCATTTTACAATGCGCTAAATCTCGCAAAAAATTGGAAAAAAGAAAAGAAAAATTAAATAATTTTTTGGAATATATTCCAATTTTCTTGGGCCGCTTTATGCTTATCTTTTGAAAGTTCCCCTGAGTATGGCTATTCATTTCAAAAAGAGATTCGTTTAAATCTAAATGAATCCTTTTCAGATATTAACCAAACCACAAGTGACCATAGGATATCTTTAAAAAGATATCATATCAAGTTGTTAGTTCGCAGCTCTGGTATACAATGCTCAAGGCAATGCCTTTTCGAGATCTAAACTCAATCAATGGGTGCAATCAGCAGACTCAACAGCCTACTGAGCGTTCGTAAAATTTTGATTGAGCGGACTCCATTTATTTAGCTAATTTGGCACAAAATGTTGAAAGACCTAAAAATGATTCAAAAAATAAAAAGAAAACGAGAAAAGCTTCTGCAAATAATGTTGTTAGCGATGTACTTGATATACCCATCAGAATCACTACTTATATCGGTACAAATACGAAATACATTTCAGTGAAGTGAGCATTGCGTTCAGCGAAAAGAACTGTTGAGAATAGTCGCCCACTCAAAAGTTGCGCAACAGTTGAGTCCATTGAATGTACGCAATATTAATTCTAGTTAAAAATAGTTTTTACACCATATTAAATAGAAGCACTCGAGGCTATTCGCCAGAATTGTATTCACGCCATCTCTCTATTAATGTAATAACTGGAAAAGCGCATTGACATTTAAAAAAGAACAGAAAAAAACAAACAAAGATCCGGTAAAAAATAATAATAAAATGGAAAGATTAAAAATAAAAACATGAGAAAACAAAAGAAAAGGATTACAAATTCCCAGCGGCCAAAATGCTGCTTACAGAATATATATATTTATATACTTTTCTTCGTGCGTGGCCATTTTGTAGAGTGAACGCCTACCACCACATAAAGTAAGGTATTCGTAGGCAAGTCGCCTACAATCTCGTATACTTTGTAAGCTATTAATATTCAGGTCGCTTACAATCTCGTTTAGTTTGTAAGCTATTGGTGGGCAGTTTGCTTACAGTCTCGTATACTTTGTAAGCTATTGGTAGGCAGGTCGCCTAAAATCTCGTATACATTGTAAGCTATTGATAGGCAGCTCGTTTACGATCTCGTATACTTTGTAAGCTATTGGTGGGCAGTTCGCTTACAGTCTCGTATACTTTGTTCACCGCTGGGTTAAGGGGCTCTCTCCAGTTTTGTCAGAAATAAAACAGAAATGAAAAACTTCATATAAAAAAGCACTTACTTAAATTTCTGATTCTATGAAGCGTTTTTTATATGAAGTTTTTCATTTCTGACAGAGCTGGAGAGTGCCCCTTAAAAATGAAAACTCCTAAAATTCTTTCCTCCTTTCAACAACAAATTGAAAACGAAATCGACTGGAAAAAAATAAAGAAATAAATAAATAAAAATCACAATAAAGAAACCGTTTACATTCCTAAATTGAGACAAGTTCAAAATAAATCGATTTGGGGTTCAATACAATTCTTGAACGCTACTCAAGGAAACCAGAAAAGAAGAGATGATTGTGTGTGATGAATTCGATAAACACATTTCTTTTTTGACTCAATCATTGCCTCACATTACCATTCGTCTTTAGCATAATCGTTCTATATGAACATGTGAGTGCCTGTGTGTGCAACGGTCTGCTTCTGAACGTGCTGCTCTTAAAAATTTAACTAACGTCTTTAGCGGTTTTGTACGTGTTCGATGTGCTTCAATTTGTTAAGTTCGAAGTACGATTTAAGAATTGAATTTTTTTTTTTTTTTTTTTTTTTTGTTCTTCATCCTTTTTATTTTTCATTTTCCACTTAGTTTTTCCTGTTTGCCTTATACAAAGTAAAGCATGCCATGACGGTGGGAAAATCTTTGTGGCTTTGTTTTGCAAATTTTTTACCCTAATCGATTTTATAGCCATTTTTAAGGCTATCGAAGAAAGCTTTAAGCCAAAATGTAAAATAAACTTTAAGCTCATTGAGCAGCCAGCCAAGCGCGCATGCAACAGGCAGGCAAATATTTTCTTCTTATTTTTTGTTTGTTTGTTTTTTATATATTTTTTGTTTTTGCTTACCAACATTGCGAGCATGGATGTGAGGAGGCAGCAAAAAAAAAAAAAAAAAAAAAATGAAAGAAAACGATGGCAATCAAAGTGTAATTTTAAAGCGAGCCTCTAAAAATGAATAGCACTGACAGCTGTTGCGCCCCAAAATAGGCATATTTTCACGTTACGGGATACGTTTCATTTGCTTTTGTATCAAATAAGAAGGAGAAGAAAACAACAATAGCTGCATTTGTTTCAGTGTCTTCTGTGTACGAATGCTCATCAAAGCGCCCGAAAACCTCCTGCACAGTTTGCCATTATATTCCGTTTTGTGTTGGTTTTTTTTCTTCTTTTTTTTTTTTTTTTTTGTTTTTGGCACAGAGCCAAGCTTTGTGACGCTCGAAATCGGGTTTGATTAATATGGCAAATAACTTGCAAGAGCCTGCGGAACGGAGCCTGCAAAATTATGGCAATATGAATCGCTAGCGCGTGGCGTCGAAAGCCATTATAAATGCTCTTTCATTATAAATTTTGTTCTTTATGCATATCCATATGAATGGTGTATGGAGAACGTGAATGCGAATGTGAATGTGAATGGGAACGGGAAATACCTTGGGCTATTAAAGCAATAAAACATTTTCACACCTGTCGAACAATTACACGCTTATATGAGTAAATCTCTTATATGTGCGTATATAAAGTTCTTTATTCATTAATTTTCACTTTATTAGTATCCTCTTTCAAGAAAACAAGGCATATATAAATGGCATCTCGGCCATTATGTTACAAGCCGTTAACTCATAAGCCATAGCAAAATATGAATAATATTTCTTTTTCCTCATAATAAACTAGGGATGCCCATCATTAAATTGAACGAACGAAAATCCTTAAGTAGTTTCTCTCAGTCTGTGGCTATGCTTGTGTTTGTGTGTGTGTGTGAGCGTGTGCGCGTGTGTGCGTGTGTGTGTTTAAGGGACTTATTATGAAATATGAATTTCGTTAGACGAACCGACGAATGTTCTATGCTTATTTTATGAAATAACAACGAGGCTTAATTTGAGGGCTTAGGAAAATAGCTTCTCTAATTCTTTTATTTACCTTTGAGCCGAAAATTTCGTCCAATGGTATCCATTATTAATCTTTATACAATATATGTGTGCCTCCATGCTGTGATCGGTTAGAAGCGAATCGATACATACTTACTATGTATGTGATAGAGAGTGATTGGTATTCCTGTTATCTTCAGCTTTTTCTATTCCATTCTTTAATGTTGTCTCCCAATTTGAAGTCGTCGACCTTTTAAGTCAGTGCCCTCCTCGAATATGAATGTTACGATTGTCTGTAGCAATATGTCAATTTGTATATGGACACACAATTGATTCGAGTGCCTGTCTCCGATGGTCGTCAATTGTTGTCATTTGTGTCTTTATTGATTTATTTCTGAATTCAATTGGATTTATAACTCTTTTTTTTTTTTTAATATACATACATACATAGATCATTAAACTCGATTTTATTTGCCTATATGCAATGCATTTAATAAATAAAAAATAAATAAACAAAATTTATTCCAATTCAATAAACTTGAATCATCGCGACACTTCAACCCTTGCAAGCATGCACAGACAAAATTTGTCTAAACAAAATATCTGTATATCTATATGTATGTGCATATGTATGTATATTTGAATTAGCATTCGAAATTAGCAAAGCAAATTCAATCTATGGCTTATTCTTCGAGCTTTGAAAAAGAAACAAACGCTTCCCGGGGAATGGGAGAGTTTTCAGCATATTTTTACACCAGAAAATATTCAAATGCAAATAGGATTACTTCCACATCGACGAATTGAAACTGAATAGGTGCGGAAAGGTCGGAGAACAAGAATCGCTACAGGAAAAACGAGACGAAATGTGCGTGTTTTTTTTTTTTTTGTTTTTCTTTTGCGTTGTCTCGCTGAAATTTCCAAATTCCAAAGTCGTCCTGATTGTATTCCCTCGCGATGTTGGAAACTAAATATTCTTCGTTATTGTTAGATGAACGCAGTTTAAATTAATATGTATGTACATTGACGTCTATTCAAAAATTTCTTCAGTCCTATATCAATCAATTGAATCATTAGCCAAGCGACACAGCGAGTGTCTATTGACCAGTTCTGTTCTATGGAATAATGTTGAAATTATCAACTAGAAATAGAACCATTAATTTCAATATAATGCTGATTTAATTAGAAAGAAATCAAGGTTATTAATTATCTTGATTAACGAATCTCATTATTTATGAAGTAGCCGATCAAATTATGATCCATGTGTCAGTACTTTCTGTTTCCTTCTCTCTGAAAGCCAATATCAATATTTTGTACTCGTACGAGAAAAGTCTTAGCTTACAAGGCTTGCAAGAATTTGTAAAAAAAACTTGTTGAATTGTATTGGAATACAAAAGAAATAAAAAATAAAAAACTTTATTTCTTTAGTTTCAAGGAAGTTCATTTTTTCTCTCATTCTAACGCGGCGATTCCAGTCTCGATGATTAAAAACAGAGGCCGAGGTTTTTATTTTTCTTTTCGAACTTCGTCGATTAACATCGAAAGCATAAAGGTGCAGCTCTTCATTATAATTTAAAATAAAATTTTTGAAAATTTCAAATTAAGCACCCAAAAGTACGCATACTCTTTTCGAAGAATATATTTTCAATATTTATGAATTGTTCATTGATGAAATTGTGTGAGTTTTAAAAAGACCTTGAGGACCTTCATTTTTAAGGGGATGATATAGTTTTAAAAAAATCCGTTTTTTTATTTTATTTTTTTTTCTGAATGCATAAAATTTTAAGCGTATTGTGTAAAATTTTCAAGGAAATCGTGCTAGCGGTTACGAAGAGACAGCGTTTCAAAGCGATTGGCCCACCTGCATTTGTTCGGGCAAAAAAAAAAACTTTAAGTCGGGTTTGTGGAAAACGACTTTTTGAAATCGGTGAACACGAAATCTACTTAACCGATCGATTTAAATTTTTTTTTAAATTTTTCTACTCATAAATACGCAGGTAACATCGTCGCCTTTTTTTTCCTATTTAAAAAAAAAAACTAACCTCAATTTTTAAAAGGGAAAATCGCATTTTTACTTCAAAACACTACAAAAAAAAAAAAAAATTGAAAATTAAAGAAAAGGGCCACGATGTTACCTCGGGACATCAATTTCATTTCCAAAACATGTTTTTGTTTTCTCAGATGATCCGTTAACCCTCTATCGTGTTCACCGCAACTTTTTTTCGAGGCACCTCCGGAGAATCGCTTTCAACGATATATTTTTCGATAATTTCGTTCTTTTTTCCCAAAGATACTTTAGACGTTAAGCTATAAGATGTGTATGAAATAAGTACACCAACATTATTCATGTCTCTAAAAAAAAATGAAAACATGCCTTTTTGCGGCTTTAAAATTATACCATCCCCTTAAATGGATTACAGATCCGTTCATAAACGCTTACACATATTCACTATCGTTTCGCATATTCGAATGCATATTTTAAGGCACTAAATACCACTATATTATGTTCTAATGCTCTTTCAAAAAACATATATAAACCTAATAGTCTTCAACATAGTTTAATCTGGTTGAAGGCTTAAACTTTCAGAATATAACCTTCAGGGGAGTTTAAACCAGGTTCATGAATTTTATATGAAAATTAAAAAAAAAAAATCAAAAAATTACAAATAAAGCAAAAGGTATTGAGATTAACTGACATGAATTCTAAAAGAATATATTTCAGAATTTAAACTTTCGAGGTTCTTAAACCGATTTGAAGACTCCGACCCTAAATGACGAGATTCTGCTTTGATGGCTTTAATGCCGAAACAACTTTAAATTAGGAATTTTCCATAAGCTTCGGTAGTTTGGGTACACACGTTGGGCTATCAGCCCCACCAACTCCACCAACTGATCGCCTGTTGTAATTCACAAGCCAACTAATTTGGTTTCACTTGAAAATCCAATTATATTACCTTCCTGCCAACGATAATTCAATGAAATGGAATCAACTAAAAGGAAAGGAAACGAAAAGAAAGGAAAGGAAAGGAAAGGCCATGAAAGGAAAGGCAATGAAAGGAAAGGGGGAAAAGAAAAAACTTATAGAAAACGGGAAGTCGATTTTCACGGAAGTTAACATACACGCCTTTCTAGAATGATTAAAAGGTTTTGCCACCACAGCATCCTGCGTACCACGCAAATTTTCATCCGTAATGGATGTGGTAGGTTATCGAAACTATTGTTCTAAATTTCGATTGATCAATGAAAGCTTCAATGGAAAACTTTAATTTCGCTTTGGAATAATTTATCAATTTCAGTGAATTCTAATTACCTACACATTCAATTAATATATTTACAGAGCAAACTATCTAGAGCGATTCTCGAGGGAATCAAATATGGAATTGAAATTGTGATTGGGTTAGTGGAAGCTCAGTGATTAGTGAATAAACCACATTTGATAACAATGAACGGAATAGAACTTTTGAAAAAAAAAAAAAAAACAAATATGAAAATCAAATCAAGGAGGTTGTCTCCTTCGACAAAAATTTTTTTTCGATTTTTTTGTTTTTAATTTTTTTTATAGCTTGGATATACAATGAGAATATATTTCTGAAAGGGTTTTTTGAAATTCAAAATAATTCAAAAGATATCGCCTTCTTTATCGAGCAAGGTCTGCGCTAAAGCGAGTCATTTTTGCGTTGCTTCAAACTTTAGACGCATTTATCTCGAAACCACCTTTTTTTGAACTGGCGGCCAGGATTTCTTCAGTTCAACTGGACCGATTTTAATGAAACAAAACGGATTCGACGTAGAATTCTCACCATTATGGTCGGACTCTCAATCGTAATTTTAACAAAGTTTGTACTATTTTTTTTACACTGATCTACAAAAAACAAAAAAATATACCCAAAATCGATGAGTCATTTTTCAATGACCGCCATTTTGTCAAATAAAATAGCAAAATTATTTTCAAAGGTCCGGTCATAATGACGTCTAATCTGACAATAAACCCGTTTTTTGTTTTTCATTTCAAACAACTTGAAGACTAGAAATCGTGGCCACAAGAACTACACTTTTTTTTTGAAGTCTCCAATTTGACGGCCGTGAACTTTTTGAACTGCCCCCACATAAAAGGATGTATTTACCAGTTTTAATTAATTCTGAACACAATAAAAACATAAATTGAAAAACTCTTTTAGTTTTCTGTGAGGAATTT
Source organism: Chlorops oryzae (assembly GCA_020466095.1). Classification (NCBI taxonomy): domain Eukaryota; kingdom Metazoa; phylum Arthropoda; class Insecta; order Diptera; family Chloropidae; genus Chlorops; species Chlorops oryzae. Next base: position 19,974,004 of record CM035806.1, on the reverse strand, counting down.
TTAAAAAAATGGTCCAAAGACAGCCTCGCAAAGGAGACAAACTCCTTAGAAAACTATAAATCACTAGATCGTCGCATAGCCATACAAGATTTCTACAACTTGAGTAGGCGATATCTCTAAATTGGCTTCTTACTTCGAAAAACGACTAGTCCCATTAGAACCAGCGTACTCGAATTCAGTTTATCCACTAGGACTGCCTGTTGTTGAATAAAAAAAGTTCTCGATTCGAGGACAGTGTCATAGCTTCCTTTGAGTACATGTTCATCATTATCTTATGCAAGCTTCAAAAGATTCATTTACATTTCTAAAATTTCAAATTAACTCCTTTTAGCCTCCCCCAAACACGCATTGACTGGCATGCACACACACACACACAAACACACACACACATACATTTGCCGTATTTAAGGCAATAAATGATAGAATTTAAAAGATGTATCGCAGGTCTCTTCCTCCGAAGGTTAAATTTATAATTTTGTCTATGCATGTCTAAAATAACACACACCACCCACCACACACACACACACACACATATTGCTGCATTTTACACCTTTAACCTATAAAATCAAACCGCTCACCTTCACATATGTATATGCAAAGGTTTTTTTTTATCGCTGTTACGCTCCTGTCTGTATTCGTCATACTTCTCCTTCGGCTCCGTCTTCGAGTTTGGCGTCACTTCCAAATAAGAAAGCTATGTGATTAATGACTTGAAAAGTTGAATTCGAACCTCGAGCGTTGGGATGTGGTAAAATAATCACTCAGAAAATAAGCGTTTGGTTAAATTTTAATTTCCTTCTTCTCTTCGTGAGCAGGTCTTTTTCCTGTTCATTTTCTTTTTTTACCATAATTTTTTTTTTTTTTTTTGTGGTTTCTTTTTGTCATTTTCTTAAGCAGCTTAATGTGCCTTCGTGTATCCATATTTAACATTATGAACACATTCTGAATACTCGTTCGTTAAGCTTCTTTGATAATTGTGTAAAGGAATCCTCGTCTTAATTCGCCACGGAAATAAAAATATTGAAAATTAAAATTCTCAAATCCAGCGCAAATCCAGTTAGACAATAAATGATCTTTCCGTTGAGATAATTAATAGAATTCGAATTTTAATCAATGTATCAATAGGGTGAAAAAAGGAATTTTGAGGAGGGAACGAGTACAAATTGGTCTCGGTCCAGATGAAATTTTTCTGCTTTATAAATTCACGAGGATGTAAAATATTACCCCTCCTCACCTATTCGATTGATAGTCGAATCGGTGCCCTTCGATTGATAGTCGATTGTTTTTTAATTTGGCATTCCAGCTATCAATCGAAACATAGTGGCTCTATGATGGCTTCTGATTTTTTCAATCGGTTAGCTGTTTGTGTTTATTTTTTAATTTCAAAAAGGAAAAAAATTAAAATGAAATTGTTTGATCCTTTTCCTTTGTCTGGATCCATTTTCATTCGGAATTTGTTGCTTATTGCTTGATTTGCCTCGACCTATACGAAGATTCGAGTTGATCCATTAAAACCCGACGACAGCTCATCAATAATCGACTTTCCATTGAACACTTAAATATGGGCGACTTTCATAGTTTTATTAATTAAAGTATTGCTCCACGAGGAGTTAGGGCGCCTTAGGTTATGCACTTGAATATTTGAAATACCACTCAAAGTTTTTTGAATTGTTCTGCGAAATCCTGTTTGCAAATATTTTCATTGCTAAATATTGCAGTGGTGCATTCAGCCCTGAGCTATTACTTACAATATTTCCGGGCTGAATGGTAATGCTAATGCATGATATTCAGCAATGCCTCCTGATTTTTTTTTGTTAACCGCTGTCATCGGGAAATCAGGCATGAGATGTCAAACCTGACGCAGGCCTGAGTACTCGCATATGAAGTATCGTATGAATATTCCGGGATATAACCGCGTTCGCTTCTAGCCGTCGTACGTGTTCTCTTTCAAATCTCTTTTATTAACCTATTTATTAATTTTTAATTATTATTTTTTTTTTTTGGTCCGTCCCCGATTCGTGAAGAAATGATACAATTCTCTGTTTATTTTGTGCACGCGTCGCAAAGTGAAACAAGTGCTACAAAAAAAAATTATTTTATGTATTTTATTTTAAATCCTTCGTCGCTGAATGCTGCCGGATACTTCAATAGTCATGATAACTTCGGTGGGAAACTTTTGTGGTTCTTATTTCATACTTGTTCTTGTTCTTGTTGCATACTTTTAGGTACTAGATTTTGTTGCTTTTATAATTTCAAGCATACTTTGTGGAGTAAAAATTTGGTTGAACTCACATAAAGTTAGTGGCTTCGGGATAACGAAAGGGATGCGTGCTATGCTCTTGATTCCAGGGTCCGAGGTTGGATTCTCGGCACAGGCAAAACGGAGTGTAATGTTCCAAGCCTAGCACTGGTTTTTCAAAAATCGCATGTTAGGGGCATACTACATAAAAAGACATACACTCACACAAACACAAGAAAACCCCTCGTTGTATCACAATGGGCCAGTAAACGGTATAAGTGGCATCCACTGCAATATACATATCGTCGTCCCGGAGTTATTTCCTCGTATATCACAATCAACCTTTTGTTGGGAAATTGAAGTTTAAAGTTTAACATGGCATATAAAAAAAATGGCTCGTTGGAAATCGTTGATTCTGTTTTCCTTATATAAAATGCTTTACTTTTTATTATTTCTGATCATTAATTTAAAGTTACTTCGAAAATTCTTTAAGTTATAGGGTTTTTTTCATTCCAAGAATTTTTGACAATTCATCGTATACGCCACTTTTTTGGCAACCTGTGTTGGAAAGTGGATATACGAGCAAATAAATTAATAAAAATTTGATAATGTTTTTTTGTTTTATTTGTTTTGACACGAAAATCGACTTAACAAAAATTTTTTTTATTGAGTTCATATAGGAAATTTGTTATTTAAGTATCCGTTTTCCATTTAAAAATAGAAAAAGGAGTCCAAATCATAATCTTATTGTTGAAAAATGACTTAACTCCGCATTTCCTGAGAAAAACGACTTGCCACTGCATCAAATAGCGAAATGTTTTTTATACATTAAAGGTAGCATTCAAAAGTCATACCTAAAACCTTAAAAATGTGCCTATTTAAATGATACACATTTCTCTTCTTATTCTTTTTCCGTGACCTAAACATTTCTAAAAAAAAAATTTCTAAAAAAAAAATTCGAATTCTTATATTTGTTGGGGAAATTAAATTATTATACGTTATGTAATCAACTAAGCTACAAAATAAAGAATTGATATGGGTATTGTTGTTGGTACAACGAAACTGTACCTTCCACGTTTGTTTTAAGGAGCTGAGCTACCTGCATTAGCTTTGTTGTGCTGTTTTGCACTCATTTCCATTTGACTTTGAACAAGTCAGGAATCTATAATCGGTCTAGCCCGACAATTACACAAACCAAGAGAAATAATTCAAAAGCATCTTATAGTATTCTATTAAAAGGAACAATAAGCTTGAGGACGTATTTACAGCGCTTGATCGAGCGGCGTGATCTGTAGTGCTACAAGATGACGTTAAAAATTTTAAAGAAATGCAATTTGTTATATTATATTATAATAAGCATTCCACACTATTTTCAGAATGAAAATTTTTGTAGGAGTGTTACTATGAGATTTTTTTTTTTTTGCTTCTTTTGTTTTTTTTTTTCACACGAATAAATCTTTTTTATTTAAAATTAACATAAAAAAATGTTTCTTAAAAAAAATTTTTTTTTGTTACGATGAGATAACACAACAACTTTTTACTGCGCAAATTTCATATATAAATCATCGTATATCCACAAAATATGGATATACGATGTTATAACGCGTAGAAACTATCATTTTAAAGGATATACAATTATTTAGCTCACAAATATCTCGTAAACTATATGGTATAGCAACCTGGAGACTCGACAGATGGATAGATCTTGAAAAAGTACGCGGGAAAACGTGCTTATCTCAAATTTTTTGATTTTGTGATATACGAGGAGATAACTCCGGGACGACGATATGTACATACATACATACATACATACATACATATGTACATACATACATACATACTTACATACATACATACAAACATGAAGTTAAGATTTAAATCGATTTTTAACTTCAATATGAATTCTTTTGAAGTAAGAAAAGCGGTTTGAAGTTCAGCTTAACTTATTCGCAAAATGTTGGTAAGAAAAATATTTGACCCATAAAGTATGCTTTAAATTTATAAAAGCAAAAAAATCTGAGCCCTGTTTATTACACACAGTCAAGTGATTGAAAAGTTTTCTAGACTTTCGAGGGAAAACACCAATTAGGATTAATTGTGTGTCGGTTTTCACTTTAATAGTTTTCTCAATAGTTTTGAATTTCCTGTAAGAAATTTCTACTTTTCTACAATTGCTTTCAAACTGAAAGAATCATTAGTAACAGTTTCAAGGTCTAAATAAAAAAACTGCGGAGTTACTTATTTCTTGTATTTTTTGCCATATTTGCTTATTTATATTTTAATGTAATTCTTTTTTTTTTTTTTGCTGTATTGCCTTGCCATCTTCCAAAAATCGAAACGCACACATGCCGAACGTGTTCGATTTGCGGTTGTGGTTTTGGGCGACCGAAACTTTTATTTTTCGCCGATTCATACATATGTACCTATGTATGTAAGTACAAAAATGAATGGTGAGAGCGAACTAAATCAATCAGGTTATTTAATTTGGAAGTAAAACGGTAAAGCTTAAAGTTGCTTGCCCTGTGGAAAAAACAAACATTTGTGTTTGATGTGAAATTAAATTTTGACAGCATCTTAAATCAATTCAATTTCATAGCGTTCATTCCTCCGACTGATAATAGCAAGAAGAAAAGGTTTTTGTAGTTCAATGGTTAATTTGATTTGTGTCTCCGCAACACTCGAGACGGAGGTCTGTACACTTTTCGCCGGCAACCGAAGTAAAACGTTTTCCTGCTTCTCCTTTATTTATTTACCCTTTTTTATTTGAAATTCTTTTCTTTTTCATACAATTCCGCTTACCCGCACTCTTGAGACTGCATGTGATCAAAGAATTATTTCCTAAGCTGCTGAATCGTAAACGATAAATTCAATTCTTGTCAATCTGAACAAAAGTTTTTGGAGTCGTGATATTTACGAGCTTTTTCTTTTTTTCTCACCCCAAAAATGAGAGATAATTCCATGATAACCTGGAAAAGTTATGGGCCCAGAAACATTAAAAAAACAAAATGATAAAGGGTCAACGCTGAGAATTATCTTTACAAAGTTCAATATAATTTTTCTTAAGGATTAAAATTAAGAAAAAACCTGCTGGTACCTTCTAATAGACTGATTCAACTAACTCAAATTTAAAATCCCTTAAAAAAAAAACATCCTTGCGTAAAAAGAATATGAAGAATCAGAAACATAGAGTGAGAGATACAAATAGACATAGATATAGTGATAGAGATATAGAGATTTAGATTTAGATTTAGATTTAGATTTAGATTTAGATTTAGATTTAGATTTAGATTTAGATTTAGATTTAGATTTAGATTTAGATTTAGATTAAGATTTAGATTTAGATTGAGACCGAGACTGAGACTGAGACTGAGATAGAGATAGAGATAGAAATATAAATAGAGATAGAAATAGACAGAGAGAGAGAGAGAGAGAGAGAAAGATAGAGATAGTGATATACATAGAGATAGAGATATAGATAGAAAAAGATATAGAAATAGAGATAGAAATAGAAATAGAAATAGAAATAGAGATAGAAATAGAGATAGAAATAGAGATATACATAGAGATATACATAGAAATAGAGATAGAGAGAGAAAGACAATGATTGTATGCATGTATGTATCAAAAAAATGTGTATATAAAGAAAGATAAAGCGAGAAGGATTTCGGGAGAGATGTCCTCACCGAGTCGATATCAAAAAAGAAAATGAGTGAATTCGGATCATGAACAATTTCTGTTGCCAAATGTGGCTTCACTGTACAGCGAAAAAAGCACAAGACGTTGTAATTAGCGAAAAAAAAATCTTGATTTCTATTTACTTATTTTGATACATCTTAACCAGTTTTGTATTCATCATCATATTGGTTTTCTAATTTCAATACAAACACCATAATAATAAAAGCAAATTGTAATAAAAAGAATTATTTTTATTCCATATTGTTGAACGTTATCAATGAATTCAGTTGGTTAAAGGCTATTTTATGAAATCAATTTCATAAATTGATGAAACATGAAACATGCTTCCTTCAATCACGTATGATTGAGCAAATATCATTGTTTGCATACGATTTCTTTTGGCTTTTCAACGAAAATATATTTCAACATAAAATAATAAGAACTCGTCTATACTCAATTTTGAAGCTCTCGTTCACTGGCCAATGTGGCTAGTCTTTGGGCGGGTCAATTCACTTAATCCCCTCCATTAATACATATCAACTTACATTGTATTTATTTTTCCGACCAAAAAAAAAAAAAAATATCCCATAAATAATAGAAAAATAAACAATATTTATTGAATATCGAAGAATCTTAACAACGTAACAACAAGTAGCAGCAACAACAACAGCAACAACAAAATTCTTATTAACTGCTCACGTAGGGTTGCATGAACAAAAAGCCATTGCAAAAATAAATTAAGCTTTTCATGTCTTCAAGTGTACTTTGTTCGAGAATCCATCAACAAAATTGTTCGAAGAAAGAGTATCTTACATATGTGGACATGTTGTATGTAAGTGTAATACGTACATGTCAATGTATGCGTGCAAATGCAAGCACATACACATGTGCATGTGTGTTTATTGATTCTTTTCGACATAAATTATTTAAATATTCCATAAGAAGAATAAAGCATTCAAATCCCGATAACGTGAACGATATCGTGTAAACAATTCATTTTGCGTTCTTATAAAATTAATAAGCGTAAAATACTTCAACCGTAGAAGCTTTTAAAGGCACATGCTTAACCATCTTAATTAATATGCTTGCATTAGACTTTGCTAGCAGCTCTCCAATATTTGCATTAACGGCGCAATCACTTAAAATTAATTTACTATAAACATTTAAAGAGATAAAAATTTCATTTTAATAAAGCACTTAAGCTCCAAAGCTGAAAATTCTCAGGAGGCGTTCATGCCCCATGTTACGAAAGTTCAATTCGCCTTGCTTCGGCTGAGGTGGGCTGCGCTGAACTGGGCTCAGTAGAGCACAGTTCGGTTCGGTTCAGCTCAGCTGGGTCGGTTTTTTTTTATTATCATTTATAATTAATTAATGAATATTCGTGGTTAAAGGCATCGAAAATCGAACAATGGCAAAGTGAACATAAGGTTTAAAATAGTATAAACTTCAATTCACTTGATCGAAACAGCTATTGGTCCTTCAATGCTCCTCGGAGAGTTGATATTTTTATGTTCACATGCCATCAAAGTTGCACGCATTCCGGTTGATTGATTAAAATCAATTCCACGCTATACATTTGAACGATAAATAAAAATTAAAATTCATTACAATCGATTGATAGAACCATACTAAGTAAATGGATTGAAAGGATGTGGACATTATTTAGAGCTGAAAAAAAGATCGATATTTTTGACCATCAGACCATCGACTTAAGCCATCCATACAATCGGATAGCAAACATATATTTAAATAACAAATTGTTCTTGTAACTAATTAAGAGTGTGTTCCTTTGGGTTTTTTTTTTCACTCACACGTGCTTCTTAAGCAAAGATCTCAGCCTTCGGTACTCAGTAACTACTAAATGAAAGGGTTACAGCTATTCGTTCAATTTAATTTTATGAAATTTATTCAGGAAGAAAATTTTCTATCCATTTAGGTTCAAACATAAGATACCTATTTTTTTTTTTTTTTTTTTTTGTACTTAAAATCGATTTTCTTTACGAGTTAGAAGATCGATAGGTCTCTTTTAAAGACCTTTAATTAAAATTCATGAACCGATGGCATGAACCATTCTTGTTTGGAATTAATCAGCAACATCAACAAAACATTCACTCAAGCCAATCCGAAATCCGTAATGAAATCCATCGATATCGAGAATATTTTTCAGAAAAAGGCTTCTTAAGTCTCTATCCAAACCACACCTTTACATTGTACGCTATAAAAGTGCCATTACTTTTTCCATTTCCACTATCCTCGCCATCATCGGGTTGGGCGGATTATCGATAAAAGTATTCATTTCCAAGACTGGAAACCAAATCCTCGAATGAATTTAAGGTACGAAATGAAATCATTTCCTTTCTTTCCTTTTCTTATTGAACGCTCTTAGAGGAAACTTTGTTGTTTTCAACCAAACCATAAAAACAAACAAATGCGAGGGCACAAAGAAAAGTTTTGAAATTTTAATAACACGATTTATGTCTGCATACTTCGAAAAAAAAAAAAAAAGAAGAAGACTTTATCAATTTCATAATTCCATTCGATGTGATCATTTTTTGTGCATTTGACCTATAAAAGGTAAACAATACACGATGAGGACATATTTGCGATGATCCTGGAACAAGATGGGGGAAAATGTGAAAATCATAAAAGACATTTTTATATCGCTATTGAACACACCTTTAAGGTTTACTTTTTTCTTAAATTTATTTTTGGAAAGTGGAAATTTTTCGGTAAAATTCTGTTCCGGCGAATCGAAATTTTTGAAATGAGTCAGGAATTACATCTTCAAAAGGTTGCTTTCTTAACATTTTTAAAAGAGACCCCACTCGACTCATAACAATCGGATACTATTTCAAACATTTCGAAAACTTATTCCGCACAATTTATCCTAAAAAAGCCCTTCAATTCTCTTCAACTTTGCTTAAAAATAATACTAGAAACTTCGCGTTTAAGGTCAAACGGTCTTAATCCTTCTAAAGTTTTTTAATCCTTGAAGCGTGTATCAAATATCCTTAATAAAGAAAAACTCTCGAAAATCAAACCAAAGGAGAATCAAATACGTTGGAAATCCTGGTGATGAAGGATACATAAGCTGACTAAACTAAGAGCTTTTACATCCGAGAAGCTTTCACAATGTGAAAGTGAAAAAAAAAATTCGTTTTTTTTTTAAATTTCTTAAATGGTATGAAAGTGTTTCGTTTCCCTCAATGAAATTGAAAAGTAAAAGGCTTGCAATTTGTAGAGTTCCTGGTTTTAGTTCTCTCCTTCAAAAAATTCTCAGGCTGCAACATTTCGAAGTTTGATCTTTTTAACAAAGCAAAACTTTTTTACAAAAGTATTTTATTAAGTGATTTTTTGGGTTATTTAACTTGACCTTTTTAGAATGATGAAATTCAAGTTTTTTGGAACTTAGATTAGTTTGTAGATGGCAGTGCAGATAAACAATTTTAATGACTATCGGACAAACTGTTGGGAGTTAAATTGTTAAGAGCTAGGAGTGTGTTGTGATGTCGAGCAGTCTTCGAAGTCGACCTCATATTATCAATAGATGGCACTGCAAACAAACAATTCGAAAGGGAATGTGATAAAATGTTGGCAATTAAAGGGTTAAGAGCTCAGATTGTATTGTGCTAACCAGCAGTGCTCGTATTCGACCTCATATTATCTATAGATGGCACTGCAAACAAACAATTCGAAAGGCAATGTGATAAAATGTTGGGAGTTAAAGGGTTAAGAGCTAGGAATTTATTGTGTTATTCAGAACGCGTTAGTATCCGACCGATAGTTTTAAGACAATTTCGATAAAATTTATAAGTACTTATGTAAAATGATGATGTTCTGTAAAATTGTGCTAAAAAATCTATTTAACCCTTTAACGCATAGGGGCCAAATTTGTCCACACATGAGTTTTAAGATTTTTAGCCATGTTGTAAGTTAAATATTATAAATCGTTAAAATGATGTGGGCACAATTTATGCTTCATGCTTTAAAGGGTTAACCAACTTCCGCCTTGAAATTCGTCATCAATTTCACACGCGATCGACAATCTCCTATAATACAGGTTTGAAGTTGATGATAATGTTAGAGGTCAATATTCTCTTCTGACATTGTCTTGTTGTCTAATAATAATAAACCATTTAAATTTCTACTAAAAAGAGCTTAACATAAATATACGTGAGCATCGAAAGGGTTAAAAACATTTTTTAAATAGCATAAATCAAAAAAAAAAATTGTAAATTAATCCAAGGTTAATCGAAACTTTGTCATCATTCTAATAGCTCAAAATACAACCTAGTATGGATTTTTTCTAGTACTTTTTCCCTTTCCCGTTCCGTTCCAACCGTTTGTCTTTCTTCGTTTAACAACACCATAAGCTCAAAATGTATTTACTCATCCATTCCAGTAGACAAATCGATCCCCACCAACTGGCCTAGCGACCAACATACCTACCTACACATGCATGTTGTACTTTACCACTTCTTTTCTGGTTTCCTTATGTGCACAACATTTCAGAAAAAAAAAACCCAAAAAAAAACCAAAAAAACAAAAATAAATAAATAAATAAAAAATAATAAACGAATCAAAAGCAAAAATAACCACATTACAAGAAAAACGCCTCAGTAAAATATCGTCTGCTATTAATTTTTATTATGATACTTTTCGGTATAGGTCACCAAGTGTTAATATTATTTCATGGCTTAATGACAAACAAAGACGAGGTCGTAAATTTTAATTTTTCGCACTGCTGAGTATCAAATATTTCACTTTCAAGCATTACCCAAAAACTCAACGTTTACGCCGATACGATTATGCCGATGGAAATCTTTAATATTGTGTTTAATTACAAATAAACGACGAAACCAAAGAAAGCGGAAAAGAATAAGCAAGAACTCTGAAAGCATACGGTAGTAACGAGGCAATAAGAGGAACAATTGAAGCCTGTCCGCAATAACGCGTGGAAAATGTCCTCTGCTTAAATCCGTTCTAATTCCGCAATTGATTCAACGACGAATTTTGAGAATTTAATTCAAGGAATTCAATTACCAATAAAAAAATAAATAAATAAAAAAATATATATATCTATACATACCAGCATATTTATATATATATATATATATACGCATGTATTTCTATATATAAAGCGATTACTCAATGATTAACTGCCTGTGATTGTGAAAGTGAGAAAGTCCAATAAAATTCCATTCCATAAGGGAAATGCACACATGTGGACATATACATATATATGTACACATATATATATATATATATAATGCTCAAATGAAATTATTCCATTTTATTTAAATGAACCGTGCAGCTGGTTTCACACTGTGCTAACCTTTATTGGCGTCCATGAATATTTTCCAACACGCTTACCGTAAAAAAATTAAAATCCAATGGATAATTTATTATGTAATATGGCGGGCAACAGTCGACACTCGTCCTACAACTGCCTAACATCGTGGGATTCATATGATAAAATTCCAAGGTATGTTCAAGTCCTTATTAAAATTAGGCAACAAATGTTTTCTTCCAAATTTTGTATCACATTGTCGTAGGTACTGCAGTTATCTGCCGGTATATCACAAAATAGAAAAAGATGAGATGAGACACTTTCTAGTGAGAAAAAAATTTCTCGGTGAACACAGATACTTTTGGATGAAACCACAAATTTAGAACCACTTTTTCGTAAATTTATTTATATTTTTATATTTAAGTACCTATACCTTCATATACCTTTCTCAAACTTTAGATTCGATTTCCACTCAAAAAACAAAAACCCATTTTAGTATAAACGAGCCGATAACTCTGGGACGAAGATAAGTATATTGGGCTCCATGTCCACGTTTCAATAAATAAAAAACATCTTGTATACCAATAACTTTTGTTATAAAAAAAAGGTAAACTGGCATAGGAAGCTTTTTTCGTGACCATGTTCGATTAGAAGTAAATAAAACGCTCTGCAGTCGGTGAAAAAATTCGAAAGTGAGTTTTTAATTGGCTAGAGGCAAGCGGTAATTTGATATGAGATCTTCTCCCTTTTCATCGTGTTTCACGTGCCGACAAAAAAGTATTTCACTATTTAAATGTCTTGCGGCGTAAATCCCGCCAATCGGGGATGTCACAAAAATCAGTTATAAAGTCGTTTAGATTTTAAATTGATTCCAAAATCACGACGATTTCGTTTTGACCAATGCCTTGGGAACGAAAACAAAAATTATTTATTTTTTTCCATTTTCTATGAGAAAAATCTGACGAAACTGTCTCCTTGAAGCATTTTAAATGCAGATTGTTTTTTTTTTTTTTTTTTTTTTTTAAAGAAAATTCAAAAACTTCATTAATATTTTCTGTATTAAGATGAGGGAGACATCGCTCGATAACTCGCCAGTCACACTTATGAAACATGTTACGAAAACATCCCATTTGAATGCATGAGAAAGAATGAGAAACAAAGATTGTTTCGGAACATTCAACAAACAACCATCCCTTTTTTTCTCCCACGTCTCAAATCATTATTTGATACGTGTGGCCGGTGAGTAATGCAACTCAAACACGATCGCCAGAAGAGGAATTTGTGCTGCCCCGTATCAGCAACTCGCCCAGAGTCCCATTATCGAGCGACTGTCACCCTAAGTCTGCCGAAGACATATTTTGTTTTGATCGCAAGGGACGGCCGGAGAAGAGAGAGAGAACAGTACCCCTCGGTATTCCGCGGCCCTCTCTCTTCCGCAAAACATATTAGTGGGACTCATGCAGCTTCGCAAATTGTGTGAAATGAGAAATTTGTCACACAACTGTCATTATTTATATGAAAATTTGCGATGGGAGAAGTTGCGAAGGCATTTGCGAAGCTGCATGAGTACCACTAATGTATCTCCGGCGGCTGTCGTCTAGTATGGAACTAGATAATCTAAATACGGACATTGCAAAGCTTTTGAAAATTGGCTCACCAGTGATGCCATCGTTTTACTTTTTTTTTTTTTTTAAATAATGCAACGTTTTTAAAATACCACTAAAATGTAGTGGTAGTGCAATTTTAATCCCACTACCACTAAAGTAATAGTGATAGTGAAATGGTTAATTATTTAGTGCAATATGCCCATCTATGATCTGAGCAGAGGCGATGAAAGTCTACCATGCAACATTTCGAGCTATATTCCATAATGTACCTATAATAATTTTTTTCAATACATATCCTCTGATGAAATGTTGATCGGCAGGACAAAGTGAGTGAATTGGCTACTCGATGTAAGCGAGGACGAGAAGCCTCAGCGTTTCATACATGTGTATGTATGTAAGTATGTGCCTGTGTTATATATCAAATGAATTTTTATGCTATGATATAGTTAGTTAAGTCAAAGTAAATAAATTGTTTTGACCTCATGTTGTGGCGTTTGTTATAAAATATTGGTTACTCGTGTAACGAGCTCGTACTTCAAAGCAATGGGCGCATCGACGTCGAGAACTTTGTCTTTGTTTTTTGTTTTTTTTCTTCCTTTTTTACGTTTACACCTTTTATTTTTTTTTTACGAAAATGTAAGTTACTTGACTCTCCGTTGACAATGTAATTCAAATATTTAAAAAAATGACACAAAAAAAAAAAAAATTTGTTAAAAATTTTACAATGCCAATTAAAGATCAAACGGAGTTAGTAATTAAAATAAATTTATCTATTCATTTATTATAATCAATCACAACCTTACGATATGATCAAATATGCTCAAAGCACTAGCTTCCGGGGGCTATCGAGCTTACTTAAAAAATACGTTCAAAGCTCTCATTAGGCATTAAAGAAAGTTTGAAAAGAAAGAGTAGGCGAAGCGCAGACAATTCGAGATCAATTCTGACTATCCGAACTGTCTGGCCACAGGCCCCGATTTAGAGAAGTCGGGAAAATGTCCAGAGTGGCATCGTGAGGGACGGAAAAGTTACTTTTTGCCCAGAGCACCAGAAAAGCTGGATCGGCCATCACTCTTTCGCATATGCTTTAATTTTATTAATCAAAAATTTACTCCGCTTGAAAACTTTACGTCATTTATGCTCATAAATATGTATATTTATAAATTTTCATACATCTATTTATACTTTATATATGTATATGATACATATACATGTAAGTAAATATGAAAGAAGAAAACTCAAACGAGAATTTTAAAGCACCCAAGAGCTTACTCTTCGCATGATTTTTAACAAGGTTTTGCTTTTATTTCAACCACTTAATGGGCTCTCAATAAACCAAAAATAAAAGAGAAGAAAAATTACGGGCAAATAATAAGATCGAAATACGAAAAATAAGACCAAACAGAAAAAAAATTTATTTTATACATACATATATACACATACATATCTCTACGTCTATACTAAAAGATTCCCATAGTCCGCTAAGAAAACCAAGGATAAACGATTTAGCGTACGCAAACACAACAGTAACGCTGGCAAAAGGACCGACTTTCAATGGCTGTGTAAATTGAGTTATCTCCACAAATGCAATTTACGCAATTTTCCTTTTTCTGATTAATTTTTTTTTTTGATTTTTTTTTGTGTCACACATTTTGAAAGACTTAAATAAAGCAGTCGGCGCTCTCCAGGAGCATAATTACTTTGAATAACAAGTCAAGAAAATTTTCAATAAAATTCTTTTTAAAAAGGAAACTTTCTCTCTCGTATTACTAAAATGATTAAAGTTTCAAGTGAAATGCAATTTGATAAATAAAACAAAAGCCAGGACCAGCAAGAGTTGGATCCGATAAAAATAAACTGAAACTTTTTCCATTCAAAGCACTCATGTCTATGTACATACATATATTTTCTGCGAACGGAATCAACTGAATAAGTCGCCGTTCATATAAGCCGACAAAGTTGGTTTGTGGGCCAGGGACGCACGCGAAAGAGGGAAAAACGCTCGCATACCACATCCCCGAACGTCTCTCGCCAGCAAACCAACCTTGTCGCCGATGATTTGTCGCCTTATATGAACGGCGACTAACCATGTTTCACCGAGCGGTACGGCTGAGAGTTAATCGATAGTATAGACTTGACTATCGATTGTGATTTTTTTGGAATTTCAACCAGGGTTGGAAAAAAGACAAAAAAAATTTTTTCAGTGTATTCCCAGTTTGACGCCAATCTAAAACAATTTTTTTTTTAATACCTCTAAATAATTGCTTTTATTTAAAAAAAAAAAAGGTTTCATTCTAATTGGATGGAAAAACAGTGAGATTTTCCAAAAATTGCTATTGCATATGGATGCTCTCAGTATTGACATGCTGCGGTAAACGTGCAGAAAAGGCATTTTTTAATCAAAAACGCGAAAATCATCCGAAAAAGCGTACAAAATTATGGTTTTTGTATTTAAAAATGCTATATCAAAATATTTGAAGTAGTCGTTTTTATTGCGTATACATGATATACGTATAACATTGCTCATACGTCGGGTGAGTTGCACGTTTACCACAGCACACAGTGGGGCCGCTCCATATATTTTTTGGAAAAAACTAGAAGGAGTGGTCATAGAGCATTGAAATTTTGCAGGAGTCAATTTCTTAAACGGCCACTAAAAATCGACTATTAGATTTTAGTATACTATTAACATATTTGGAAGCTTTATAGGTTAAAAAAAGAAAAAAGTTTTTTTTGGGAAAATTTTTTCAA
Organism: Chlorops oryzae; assembly: GCA_020466095.1. Taxonomy (NCBI): domain Eukaryota; kingdom Metazoa; phylum Arthropoda; class Insecta; order Diptera; family Chloropidae; genus Chlorops; species Chlorops oryzae. The sequence goes on along the minus strand of CM035806.1, from coordinate 19,958,442 downwards.
AAAGTTAATAGGATTGCAATGATACTTATATTACAATATCGCAAATATGAATGTTTCATTGAAAATGGTTGTATGTTAAAAAAGTAGGAAAACAAAAAATATTTCAAATATTGTGTTGTGAGAATTTGTTTTTACAAAAATGCTAAATATCAACTAATATTGTAGAAAAATTTTAGTGCTTCTTACGAAACATTTCTGAGCGATTTATATGCTACATATACACCAAGCCACGAGCTACGCCGAGCGCTGCATTGACGCAGCATAGAAGTATGTTCGGATGTTAATAGAAACTAAAATCAATAGTCGATTTAGTGGCTTGAAATTTTGACTCAGAATCACTTCTGTGGGCTAAATTAAGATATTTTGAAAAAATCTTGGAAATCCGCTCACTGCCACGCCCACCTCCCATATAAGTGCACAAGTCAAAATTTTTATTTTTAGACCTAGGGACTTGAAATTCGGGACACTTCTTAATTGAGTTCTCCTAAAAAAAAAAAGCTAAAAATATTGGGGCTGCCACGCCTACTTTGGGTTTAACGCCCATCGAAAGTTGGATTTTTTACATGTTTTTACTTTCCTATCTAGCATTATATGGAATTTTCACAGAAATTAAAGAATTTTAATTTTTTCCAAGAGCTTAAATATTGGCTGTCTCCATTCAAAAGAAGATAATACCCTCAACAGCATTCCGCGAACGATATTAGCCTTCGAAATCACCGAAAATATCCCACAAATGCATTCCGCTTTACTAGTAAAGCATGCCAAGTCAAAGTGTGTCATAGAAAGATATTGATGTTAAATATGGTTTTTTTTTTACATTGAAATGTCATTCCATTTCGTTATGTCTACATATCCGTTAACAAAACTAATGTTTCATACATAAATCGTTCCATGTTTTAATTACGTAAAACCTAAAAGTATGCCCCATTTTTTGTCTTATTGAGCATTTGTATGAAATATTGCTGTGACTTTTGAAATTCAAATCGATGTTACTTACAGAAAAGGTATTAGAAGGTGAATTTTTCTGTTTAGATTGAAAGTATAGACTCATTCCTTCCATTTGTATAAAGTAAGAGGGCTAAGCAAGGCAAAGCACAAAAAGTTTTTTTCCAACAAAAAATGAGAAGTTGATATTTTTTACTCTAATTTCTGTCGAATTATAATAATTATTCTACTTTTCCAGTTTTAATAATTTTTCGTTTACATGAAAGAGTGTTTGCTATATTTTCACCGAAAAATAAAACAAAGGCAATAGCTTTGAATTTTCACATAAAAAATGTTCTTTATTTGGACTAAAATTTTAATCTGAAATTTATTGAATAACATTCCTTTGACTTTTGTTAGTTTTTTTAATAAAAAAAAAAAATCAATTTTCATAAAAAAAGAATGTCCAATTCCTCATATCCAAATATTTCTTTACAAAAGTATATCATTCAAAATTTGAAATTCAAAAGCTGAAAAATCCTATGTTTTCCACCGATGCCCCACTGTGCAGCATGTCAATACTGAGAGCTAGGGATGGGCGATATTGGAAAAAGTGTCAAGTTCGATAATATCGACTGAAAGGAACATCGATATTTATTTATCGCAAAAATATATCGATATATCGACCATTTTATTTTAAATACTTTTGGTAACAACCCGCCTATTTGCATTAATCTTATTGTCAGTTTATGTCTACAAAATACCCGTCTCTTGTAATAAGACTTTAAAGAGCTTGAAAACCTATATTTTAAATAGAACATTTACTTAATTTCGTTTAGAGCCCATTAAAAATTTATGTTTTACAAGGGGGTAGGTGTAAAATGAGGTAAATGTATAAATTATTTTCATCAGTCAAGTTTTAATTTTATTGCCTACATAACTTCGCTTTGCTAATTAAAATAAAAATATACATCCATGTATAACAAAAAAAAGTAAAAACACATTTTCAATGAAATAAATATAAACAAATTAAGGTACCTTCTTTTTTTAAACATTTATTTTAAGGGGTAATGGGATGTTTAATTTTGAGTTTTTTTTAAAGCCAATAGTTCTCAGGAGCTGAAATCAAAACTACTCTTTGATTAATATTCTCTCCGCTAAGTCGGCTTCGATCAGCTAGCACTTGTTTTTTAATACCAAACCAAATGGGGGTGATCAAGAAATATCGTATTTCGATATTAGAGTTTTTGTATCGATTTACGATATTTTAAAATGAAAAATATCAATCACAATTCCGTATCGATGTTTAGAAAATATCGATATTTATCATTATCGATATTTTAATCCCAACCCTACTGAGAGAATCCATATGCACTGCCAATTTTTTTAAAATCTCACTTCCAATTAGAATGAAACTTTTTTTTAAATGAAAGCAAATACCTAGAGGTATTCTAAAAAAATTTTTTAGATTGGCGTCAAACTGGGAATACACTGAAAAAAAAATTTTAATTTTATAGTCGAACTTCCGTACAGTGAACGTCTAAACAATGAAGTTCTCCCTACTATGAAATAATTTCAAACGCACAGATTTTTCGTTCCACTTTCAGTAAATTTCTATTTCAAATTTCTATATAATGAAGTGATTTTCTGGTCCCGTGCGACTTCATTATCAGGAAGTTTGACTGTATTTTTAGTTTTGTGAAAATTTTTTCTCAGTGTAAAAATTAAATAAAAATTTTTAGATTTCGTGTTATATTAGCAACTGGCCAACGTTTGTTTCATCTTCCTATCTTAATTAGATTTTGAGATATAAAATTTTTGGAAAAAAAGCTTACTAAAAAGGGATTTTCAAGGATATCTCAAGGACTTTTCGAAATAGAACACTAAAAAGTTATCTCTACAGTGTTTTTTAGATGCCCCCTATCGAAAAATCAAGAAAACTTCAAAATCCCTTTCAGGATGCCGCAGTCCGCCAGACCTTTTATCCGGCAGATGAGCGTCGGGTTAACGTTTGTGCCTTAATCGTATTTTGAGAAAACGAAATTTTGTTTTTTTGTTAAAATAACTGCCAGTTAAGGTTTAAGTGGATATTTAGAAAACGGCCCTTTATGTATTAAAAAAAAAAAAAAGCTGCTAGATTTAATTTTAAGTGCTTAAAATGGAGAAAACTAGAAGAAAACATTGTGAAAAGAGGTGCGAAGTGGTGTGAGCAAGAGGTAAAGCTTCCTCGTCAATGAATGAAAATAAACGAATGATGGTTAATGTGGTTAAGGCTCAGAACACACTGGATCAAACAAAACGAATCAAAACGTTTTCGTTACGCCAGTCAAGAGAAACCCTTTTCCTTCTTAGTCAAAACCGTTTCGTTTTGACTAATCTGATGTGTTCGCTCTCATAAGGCGCAATGGACTGTTGTTTTTGAGAACGTTTTGTTTCGGTTTCGTTTGATTTGGTGTCTTCTCAGCGCAATGCTACAAAAGCGTCAAAATAAGTTCAAAGCTGGACGAGACCCCCAAAATATGTAGATACCAACTCCAATAAAGTACGAGTAAATTTGTTCCCAAAAGAAAGCTTCCCGGGAGAAGAATTAAGCTGCGGCGTCCTCTTGGGTACGTAAGGTTTTTTTTGTATATTCATTTTTGGTTCTTTAATCGTAAATTGATTGTTTTCCAATCATATTTATCGACCTACATATTTACAAAAATCAAATTAAATAAGTTATTTAACCAACAACACTATCGAATGGACATTAATTGCTGAAGATAATAATACCTTTCAGCTCTGAGGGAAAAGCAAAAAATAAAATGAAATAAAAATATCATAAATCATATAATGGAAAGCAACCGTAAAAATATAATTTTCTTTTTTGCTTCCCCTATGCCCATTAATCAAGCGATTTATGATGGAGTCAGGCCTGGCTTTATCTCATAGCAAAAGCACAAAAAAAAAAGGGGCGGCTAAAGTTCGAGGGCGGAAAATTTCTTTGGCAGAATTTGAAATTTTAGTCGATTTCGGTCGTCGGTTTCTTCATATTTCTGGCAAAGTATCCCAGGACGATGGCGCTTTCCGAATAGAGAAATTGAAATGAGACAAAGTTTTCAATGCTCAGGGGCGCCTAAGTTTTAAATCCGGACTTGGCTGGACTCGTAACCTATGCTTCGTATGTAAGCAAGAGAATAAATGTTTTTTTTTTTTGTTTTTTATAGGGATATAGAAGTCTTTTTGTAAACATTTATTGACGTTTGGACGGCATTGCTCTGTTGTCTGCTTTTGTAGGATTACGAATTCATGAACTTGCATGGGATTTTGTGGAAGAATGGAACGCGTTTATTTACTTAAAATTTTATTTATTTTCCTTTCACAATTATTTCGACAGAATTATGTATTGAAAGATTCAAGTAATTTCGAAAATTGATTTCAAATTGATGTGAAATGCACAAAAGAGTACAAAACAATAGAAATTTTATTGAAAGAAAACTAGCTTTGTGATTTGAAAATTTTTCAGTCTATTGCTATGCACTCTTATTGTTTAAATATTACATGGTTAATGATTACTTTTTTAAATGTTTTTTTTTTTTCAATTTGATATTTACTGAATTATTGTAAAGCACACTACAGTGAACTACGGTGCTTTGAAGACTTTTTTATGCGTTCTCATGAAAAGATGCACGGATTACGGGCCTTGCTACAACAGTCCGAGAGTAAAAGCTAAGGTACAACAGTCCGAGAGTAAAAGCTAAGGTACAACAGTCCGAGAGTAATGCGTGCGTGCCAGTGAGAGTGGGAGAGAGAGAGAGATACAGAGAGATGAAGGCAGAGCGAGACAGAGACAGTTGCACGTACGACTCTCGGACTTTAGTCCTTTGACCCTAATCCAAAGAACGCATAAGTGCACAAGAGTTCGCGCAAAAAAACGTGTTGCATTTTATCCGTACTCTACTGTAGCGTAATTTGAATCAAATGAAAAGGCCAAAATTCGAACAGAAAATTCCGATGTCGACAAAATTCTGGAAAAAACACATGCAAAAAAAAAACAATGCTTTAAAAAATTGTGGTAAAAAAAATTCTGGATTTTCCCTCATTTTTTGATGTGCTTCGAAAATCCGCTTTTCATAATTCCGCATTTCATGTTTCCCGGAATAAATTCTGGAATTAATTTAAAGATCGAAAAATTAACATAGACTTAAAATTTTAGCAATACGTTGTAATGGTCCAGGAGCTGACATTACTAAAAGCTCCGTGATCAAGGATTCTAAAATTTTTGATAAAAGCAAAAGTTTACACTAAGAGGAATGAGATTAGCTTGGTCAGCGTGTGGATTTCATTGGCCGGAAATATTTTTAATAAATTAAACATTATTAAATTACCAAACATTTTTTCCCTCATCTCGGATTTTCATCGATCATAGGTACCTACATTGTATATCTGTAGCTATGTGCGAAATATCAATGTGATCGAGAAAACTACCAAATCTCTCTCTTAAATCAATCAGGTATAAATCAATGAATGAGCACGTAACCTTTAAAGAACTGGATAAAGAATTGTATGGGATTATTTCGATGCTTGATTTTCAATTTAACCAAATTATACATTCAAATATTTACATATATACAGAAATATGAAGCTTTTTAAAAGGCCTTTGCCTGGGCGAACAGACACACTAAAGTACTGTCCAAAGAAATGTGTGTGGGGGAAATAATTTGCTGAATGATCGAAATTCCTTAGATCTGTCGACTGTTCAAAATAACGAGTTGTTTAACCCAAAAGTTGAATTTCATTTCAGCAACGTGCGGAAAATAAAAGACGCGTAAATGAAAAATGAGCTGCTCGGTCTGAACGCGCATCGTACTTTCACACATTATTTCATGCCACTACCAGTCATTAAACAAAATAAAGGAGTTCAAAGTCCTTTGAACCCTTTAGACACGCGTTCTTCGAAATGAAATTTTTTTAATAGCCAAACTCTCTCTCTCTCTCTCTTTCTCTTCGGCAACCTCTCCCTTTGTGTTACTTGTGCGATATAAACGAAAACAAAATGGAAAACAGTTCAAGCGAAGTTAGAAAAAAACCACAGGAAAAACCCAACAGAGCAAAGTTTCTAAGATAAAGTCATAAGATAAAAAGAGAAATAAAAAAAAGTAAATTACATCAAGTTCCTCGACCTGCACTGTGACGTCGACATCATTTGTTTGGCTCTATTCGATAGAAAGGACATGGTTCGATGGTATTCTTCTGCGCTTCACCTCATTTTGCTTTTGCGTAGGTCTACGGGAGTACCCAATATATTCGAATTCTTGCATCATCCAATCAATTGGAAGAATTCGTCTTTTGTTCAGTTTCAGGGAAAAGTGGATGCTGTGTCTCGAACGGGCGGTATTTTTTTTTTTTTTTTTCATTGGAACGAAATATTTATTCGCATAAGAACGAGAGACCTGCATAACGAAAATTCATTGTGTGAATAATTTTAGCTCACCTACCTTTTGCATTGTCTTGTGGAGCGGAAAACCGATATGCCGCCTAACTACTCAGTTTCCCCAGGAGCGGTGAACGTGCAAACAAGGTGTATAAAATACCACCATGGAAATGATATTGAATTGCAGTTGTTCCATGCTTTGGAATAAACCGATTTCTTCACAATTCCGTTTGCTGAAGTGGGCGGCAGACATCGAAGAATTGCCACACACGTCTTCCCCCACATTTGTGCCGCATATTTTTTTTTAAATTTTTTGTTCAATTTTTCTTTGAAATGTTGTTGTTTTTTTTTTTTTTTTTTTAGTTTCAGTAAACGAAAAATGAACGTGCCCCATTTTTATTCTATTGCTTAAGGCAAAATAAGCTACGTGAGAAAAAGCTTGAAACTCTTATTCATTTTGAATGAAACGTCGAAACACTTTCTAGCGAAAGTATATTCATAAAATAAAAGTAATCACAAAGCTTCGGAACTTATTTGTGAAACACGTTGAAATAGGTTTTTATAATATTTTTTATTTTTTCAAGGATTCAATTGATGCATCCATATGTGAACTCTGCGAAGGCAGCGGCAAAATACAAACAAGATACTCAAACAATAACTTTTGGGTAGCAAAAAAAAAAAAAAAGAATTTTTTAATAAAAACAAAAAATTACAAATAAATTTTTTTCTTATTGTATTGCTTAAAAAAACTTTGTTTCAAAACTCGACAAAGTTCGCTTTTATTAAAAAAAGTCAATTCGCAAAAAAAAAAAAAGCAAACGCCACGGCGTAACATCTTGTATTCATACGGAAGGAGCGTAAATACATACATACGTTTGCACATAAGAATGCGTGAAAAGTTTGGTATATTCATATAAAAAACAAACGAAAGTGCATCACAACAACCTCTTGGAACATAACCTCTTGAAAAACGAAGACAAATTCGACCGTTTTACTTCAAACCGAGCGAATCTTGTTTTGTTTTTTATATAGACCAAAATTTCAAAATACATTTTGAAATCTTAATGGAATTGATATTCAGGCAGGATTCTAAACGTTCCAACCCAGTCAAAAAAAAAAAATTTAAAAAAAATAAAAAATCTAGATCAAGATCAATATATGCTCTTGACCCCAGGGTCCGAGGCTCGATTCCCGGCATAGGCGAAACGGAGTGTAATGTTCCAAGCCTAGCACTGGTTTTTCAAAAATCGCATGTTTGGGGCACACTACATAAAAAGACATACACTCACACAAACACAAGAAAAACTCCTTGGTATCACAATGGGCCGATTAACGGCCTATGTGGCAGCCACTTTAACCTAACTACGTACCTACCTGATGACTAAGGCTCGAAAAAATTCCCTGAGAATGACAAAAAATACTTTAAAAAAAAAAAAAAAATTACCATAAAAATCTCCAAGAATATTGTCTGAACAATGTCCTTAAGGTCTTTGAATTATGCTTCAAAATCTTATTAAAAATAATTGATTTTGCGGAGATTTCTTCCTATTGTTTACAAATGAAAATTCAATACAACAAAATAATAACAACTAAGCAAGCTAAAGTCGGTCAAACCCGACTTTCATATACCCAGCGACCCGAAAATAGTCGCGCATTATGTTTAGACTTTCCCTACGCAAGTTACACAATATGGATGTTTGTGGTCTTGATAGTGGGCGAAGCATGCCCGTTTCTCAAAGCTTCTTTCCGTTTCCGTTTCTGCAGAAGTTACGAAGAAACTTCATTTGTGGGCGTGGCAGTGGGCTGGTGTCACCCATTTTCACTTGGGATCACACCCAGGGTCCGATATAAGTATGTGTACCTGTATGACGAATTTTGATGTGATTGTTCCAGCCATTTGAAAGGAGATCCGACCGGACGGACAGACGGATATGTCTAAATCGATTCTGTTTTCGACCCTGATCAAATATATATAGATATATATTTTCTATATGTACGGCTTAGTTCTATTCGACACAAGATTTCTACAAAACTAAAATACACTGCTTACGCTGGCTATAAAAAAAAAAGGCAAAAAAATGCGTTCTAGGCATTTTTGTCGGTTTGAAATCTCACTCGAATGTTCAAAAATGAGGCCGAAAATGAATTGAATTTTATTTTTAAATCTTTTCAAAACAAAAATTTGGTCTCATAATGATTCGCCAAAAGACCTTTTACCCCTTGATCTCCTCTAAAGACAACGAACTCCTCTTAGTTTAGGAGAGAATCTCTTTTAATGGGAAAAATTGTTTTAACCGCCATTATTTTTCATCGGATTTTTTGTCGTTCTTATGGAATTTTTTTTTTTTTTTTTTGCAAAATCTTCTGTATTTGAGCGGTCTTCTCACCCCTCCCATGCAGCGTTTCTATATTTATTCATTTGAACCTTAACATTTGGATAAAAGAAGGCGAAAATATTTTCAATTTCCATTCAAGCTGTGGTATCTTCCCCTCTATCGCCTCCTCTATCACTAAATATTTCTCACTCTCTCAACGTCTCGCCTGTCTCGTCTGTCTGATCCTGTTAAAGCTATACATTAAAATCATTTTCAACTATGATAAGTGAATAGAGGAAAATAATGAATTATTGTTTAATTTTTACGCTGATTGATGATCTTTAAACGCTCAATTCGAAAGCTTACATCATTAATAAAAACAATATTTAACTTTGACGCGTACATCGAATCAAAGTGGGCGTCGATGGACGGTGGAGGTCCGTTCTTTGATTCTCATTCATCATTTCGAAAATAGATTTTTTGATTAGTCTGATCTGAAAATGGTCAAAACGTTTTAAAGCGCTTTGTATGAAATTCAAATGAAATGATTTAATGACTTCACATTGCTCGTCAAAATGTGGTACCTACAAAGGAATCATTTTCCAGAAATTCGATTGCTTTGAAATAAATTCAATAAAATCGATGGACTTTGAGTTCATGCCAACGACGCAGTAGGATTTTTTTTTTTTTTTAAATGAATTTAAATTAATTTAATTTAAGAAGAAAAACAAAAACCACTCATCGACTATTGACCGTTGGCTACATTGCCAACACTGCCAAACACTGCGAGCAGCAGTGCGAACAGTGATGGTGAAATTGAATCATCTGATTTAGGAAAAAGCCACATCAAATAGACTTTGATTTTCGTAAAGTTCTACTCATATTCTTATTCGTTTTCTTCTTTCATTTTTCCTTTTTCTTTTTTTCTTTACAGAGTTCGTGTGGAGTACTACGTAAACGAAAATACATTCAAAGAAAGACTGCAACTTTATTTCATTAAGAATCAGAGATCAAGTAAGTGTATTTTTTTATTGCTTCGCTTGTATTTAATTAGACACTGCGCCGCACAGTGCTTCGATCCCATGCATTCGATGGACAAAAATAGAAAGAAGTGTCGTAGGGCAATGAAATTTGGCACAAGTCCCTAATATGGCTAAATAAAGAAAATTTCGAAGTTTCATCAAAATTGACCCCACCCACCACCTACCGCCCATACCACCCAAAGTTTTTTTTTTGGCTATAAAAATGGATATTTTGCTACAAATTTCTTAAAAATTGGGGGAAGAGCATATATAAATATATATGCGATCTTATCAAAAAATAATATTTCCTCCATTAATTTCGTAAGATTTTTATTACTGTTTTCACGTTCGCGTCTTAAGTCTTTTCGGAGACAGTTCTGTTAAAAAAAAAAAAAACAAGAGAGATAAAGCAAAGACTTAAGACTTAATTTTGTTCAATATAAGGCACGTTTTTATATAATTGCAACGAAAAACAACGAAGGTAAAGACTTATAAATGCATGTACATTTCATAAATATTCAAAAGCATACTTTTTGGCTGAAATTAAGAATGTTTACTTACACAGAAAATTTCGTATAAATCATGAAAATATACATTTTTAAAATCTTCTTTTTCTTTATTTGTTGGTTCAATAGAAGTCTGATTTTTTCATAACTTATTAGAGGAATATATAACGTATTGAAAATGGGAATAAAAAAAAACCCGTTTTTCCGTATTTTTTTTTTAACTCCATTAAAGTTTTGTCATTTTTGAATATCCAACCAAAAATTTGTGTTTTTCAAAACAAAAAACAAAATTACATTAAGCCCCTTTGCCTTAAAGAATATTTTTTATTTATTACTTATACATATATTGAAGATGTAAAAAAATTAAATTTAAAGGAATTTCACGAAAAAATAAATTTTTTGACATTATTTTTAGTGAATCGACTTGAGCGAATTATTTTGTTAAAGCAGTTTTGCGCCCTCTATTGGAGATCTTAAGAGTCAAACCATTAATATTTTTCTATAATTATATTAGTTGCTTTATTATCTTTCCGAAAATATATATTTCAACAATATATTAAAACAATTTTTTTTTTTTTTTGGATTTTTCTCTATCGAACGAAGCACTGTGCGCCGCCTTGCCCTTTCCATCGAACTTTGGTGCAAGTATTCGATAGTATAAAAATATAATTAAGAAAAAAAAAAAACAGTTT